>OY754973.1:25880710-26213210 GCA_963576475.1 Molanna angustata | reverse complement strand
AATTTTCATAACAAAAAAAAACACATTTCATCTAAAAACAAATATTCATATCACGTAGGTAGGTACATGTTCTACGTACAAGGAGAGCTGGGACAAGGTGTCCCAACTATCCTTGTGTTGAACTGTCATATTTTATGTCAAATTTCTCCCTGGAGCATACAGAATCAATAAAAACATAGATCAAATAAGAAATAGAGTTTATCAAGGAGTGCAATTAATATGGATTCTTAAGAAAATACATGTTCTTAAGGCAATAAAAGTAAATGTAAGCGTGATAAAAAAAAATACTTTTGAGAAATGACGACTGTCCCAACTCACCTTAGTCCCAACTCACCTTGGTCTCCCCTACGGAACAATTCGCCGACGATCAACGCAGCAAATCGAAATGATTTGCTGCGTTGATCACTTTCTTGATCAAAAATGTTTACTTACGTATATCCCTGTTTTATATTGATTTTACCAAAATTTACAAATTCCAAGTATAGGCATTTCTGTTTGGTGACGCTGCTTCTGTAAGAACAATTCCTAAAAAAGCTCTTCCAGGCTTTTACTATTGTAACATGGTAACATCTTTTAATATGGCCGAACCATTTCAGTGCACATTGTCAATAATACATACATAATGCATTTATGTACATCTAAACGATTTTGACCTTTTCGAATTTCACACGGTGTCGATTCGTGAAAGTTATCAAATATAATTTGTCAATCCAGTTTTCTATCACATCCACAATGAAAGTTCTCCGTCAATGGACTTGTGCATAATCAATTGATGTGTTTTATCTGGTCAGTGACATCTAGTACCTACCTACCTTCAGACAAAGCTTCCAAATCGAATATTCGGTAGGTAATCGAATTATTCATTTTTTTAACTGTCCAGTATTCGAATACTGTCTAATTATCCATTTATAATTTTCATTTTGAAGTACCTAAATCATAATAAAACAAAAACTTATATCTAACGGACCAATAATCAAGTGGATTATTTGGATTTTTTTCAATTGAATTAGTCAAAAGCCAGCTAGTATAAGTGGAATATTTTGAGATAAGTTTTATCAAAGCCAAGCCCTTATGAAATATTTCGATTTTTTTTCAAATGTAATTGACGAAACCCAGTATAAGTGGAATACTTCGAGATAGGTATTATCAAAGCCCCAGACGCTGAATTATTTCGATTTTTTAAAATAATTCAGCGAAATGAAATTGTCGAAACCCAGTATACCTAAGTAGAATATTTCGAGATATGTTTTATCAAAGCCGGGCGCTATTATTATTTCAATTTTTTTCAAATGTAATAGTCGAAACCCAGTATGTATAAGTATAATATCCTATCTTGTTTGTTTATTATTGTGACAGTTTAAATTTTTATCTTAAAGATATGTTTTAAAGATTTTCGTGGATTTTGATGTATTTGCTATTTGTATATTTGACTTTTTTTGAAATTATTAATTTAACTACTCCTTTCAATTATTTACGAATTAACGAAGTAGTTTAATTTACCCCTTTTATTTTTAACGAATAATCGAATTAGTTTAAATACTTACGGTTCGATATTCGAATAATTTATATTTCGAGTAATCGAAAGTTCTACCTACAGATGTAGGTACAATTCTTTTTTTCTTTTTATTATTTTGGATGTACATTTGGAATAAATGATCGTTTTAATAAAGAGAAATGGAAAGTCATTAAGCAGGTTCATAATATTTCACCAGATTCCGACATTGTTTTATTGCGAAGCCTGCGGCGATTTTTATATAATGCGTTTAACATTCATACATGTAATTTAATAATTTTATCGAGTTTTTATTATGTCTTCTTATTTCACGGTTATATTTTTATGTGTATTTATTACACAATACACAAAATTATTTACTTTAATGTTTTATGTATTTGCTTGGAAAGAGCAGTTGACTCGTAAGAATTCACTTTCAAAAAATGCCTAGTGCCAGAACAACTGTTGAAACTTGGGAAGTAATGCACGCTCTAAAAAGAGCAGGTTGATTACAAAATTAGTTTGGCGGTGTTTAATGCTATATACAATCTAGCACCACAATACATTCAAAAGCTGTGACAGAGAAAAGAGCTCTTTGGGAGGCATCTCACACTCAGGTCGTCTGGATCACAGAGGAATGCACTGTCTCCAGATATCCGCAGAGCTCAAAGCAAGAACACTTTCACTAAAGGACTGAAAACAGCTTTGTTTCGTAGAGCAGCACATAACTTAACTATCAGCGCCCTCGGAATGATCTTGAATCATTAAACGGCGCTATATAAAATCCCCTATTATTATTATAAAAAGGCTCGTGGATGTCGCGAATTTAATAAACTGCTCTGTAAATATCAATATGTTTTTTTTAAGAAAAATGGTACGTATTTGGTATTTATTGTATAGCCATTGTTGATATTTTATACATTTTATGTATCCATTAATTAGAAAAAAAATATTATTTCTCTTTCAAGCAACCCTTAAAGTAGACTTAGGTACATATATTTTTCATTTTTTGTATCTTTATTTTGTACACTGGCGGACTCAACGCCAAACGGCAATTTCTTTCGACCAAACAGAGTGTATTCCAAGAAAATATATTCTTCTCTTTTTTCGTCATTCTACGATCCTCTTGAGATGGAAAAGTTGTTTTTCTACTGTCAATATACATATATCATCTTATTTTATTGTTATCTGCTTTTTGTTCGAATTCAAATGTTGTTTTTTTTAATATTTTGTCTCTTATTTACACTTACTGTACTATCGTCTCATCCTCTTGTGCCTTTCTTAACTCCTTAGATATTGTACAAAATAAATATAAATCAGATTTACAAAATATCACCAAACTTAGATATTGTCCATTTGAATTAAAAGGGAAACAATTTGCGGTTATATTAAAGACCGCTATAATAGAAGATACTCGACATTACAAAACGATTATATACATTGTTAAATGACATAACTACGTAAGTTTTGTCATAAACATTTAGTGGTATTTTAGCTTATCTCTATGTCTCGGGCCCCATAATCTTGTCTTGAAATATGATACTGTATGGAATGACTCGCTAAAGAATGTCCGTGTAACAAAAAGTTTATTATATACTTACACTTCTTGTCGTTATCATCGTAGACAAAATTAAAATGTATTGTGGAATAATTAAACACAATGGTAATTAAAATAAAATCCCATGAATTATGTCGTTAAGTTAAATTTAATTAAACACCTTACACCCTTTTCAAATGGCAAGTTTATTGTCAAATGACAAATTCATCCAACTGTGTTCCCACCGGGAATCGAACCCGTGACCTTTGGATCAGCAGTCAGATACCTAACCAACTGAGCCAAGAACGCCGACATATTATTGCATAATATAAAAAGGCGAATATGATGTTGGAATTTAGAGGTGACATTCTTCTCTGCATAGTGCCTGTCCGATCTAATATTTTACTCTTTAATTTATTTTACTTTTAAAGGAATGTTCTTTTTTTGTCTCTTTGACGTTTTTAACAAGATTATTGAATGTTCTAGGAGCAATGGCTCGGAAACAAATATGTCCAAAGAAGGTTCTCATTATAGGCATAGAGAACTATCTAAATGTGTATTTTTATAATAATTATATTTATATCTTCGACATAGAAGACGTTAAGACAAATTTATTTATATTACAATTTGAGTGTTGAAGTATAACAACATAGTTGGAATCTGAAAGGAAATATGATATAACTTGTGACAGTAGTTCATGATATTAATTTAAGTGAGAGTAAAACAACATTCCAAGGATATTTCTTGTTGATTTTGCAAACTACACCCGGTATTTGTATATAACATGCTGAGAGGTTTATGATGAATCTGTACAAACGTACGAATATAATGATAAAAAAAACACCATTAGCAGTAAACAGGTTTTCTCGAAAACAAACAAACAATAATTCTTACGTGTTTGGTAACATTAGGTACTAAGAAATTGTAATATGAAACCTACTAATGTATGGTTGACTCAACGGTATGTTTAGTATAGAACTTGCATAATAGAGGTCATTAGTTCAAACGCTCAAGTCAAAATCGTGTACCAATTTTCCTTTCTATGATTACATACTTACTTATTGAGTTTATTTTTTATGGAGATTAAATTTGATAATATTATTTACACTATACAATGGATAAGGTACTTATTTACTATAGATATGTTTGTATTTAGATGGGTAAATTATTCCTGAAACTTGATCAATAGGTACGTTTGTAGCATTTAATTTACAAGTTCAGCAATGATCTATAAATACAGCGACGAGCTTTAATTTATAATAGGTAGGTATATGTGTCAAAAGCTCTTTTTTGGGTGCTATATTTTTCATACCTATAAAATACGGTGCACTCTTACATTGAATTTCAGTGTACGACGAACCTCTTGTTTCCATAGTCAGCTCTTTTTAGAACTTTAAGTGCAGTTTCTGCAAGAGTTCTCAGAGCTCTTCTAAGTTCTTCGTGTGTTCTTTCAAAGTTTAAGGGGCCGTTATTAGTTCCCATAAGTAGAACGGGTGGTGTTGATGGATGAATAAGTTAAGCATTGATCAAAAAATGAATGAATTGTGGCCATCACAGAACTCTCTAAAGCATAATTAGTGTGCCAATTCGTATTTATTCTTCATTAAAGGTTGATTATCCCTAAATGTATTTTCATGAGCCAAAATATATTGTTTAAACAATAATTAACCCTTTTGTAGGCCCTGGGAAGATGGTTTCCCATTACATAGAAAGTATGAATAAAGTCATCGGGAATCAGAATTTTCATATTAAATTTAAAACACCATCTCTTGAAACATTAGAAAAACACTTTTTATAAAAATCTGTTTTATCGACCATTCCTACATCTTGTTATTAGGCGGGAAAAATGACATTTCACATATTTCATCTCTTACTGCTATACTGTTGCTGTGAATTTTGAATATTTTATATTATTTCTAGTTTTTGACTCTTTCTAAGTTATAAGAGCCACTTATTTTACTAAAGTAAGTATTATTTTTGATTTATAAAATATTTTTTTTACAAATCTCTTATTAGTTTACTATTGTTGACGATTTTACTAGGTGGGAAGCATAGTTCCCACGGAACTAAATCTCAACCATTTTTTTTCATACATTTTTTTTTTCATAAATATAATATACTTCTTTTTTCTTCTTTATAATCATTTTTTTATATCTTTTAGATGTCTAAACAATGGAACATGGATATAGAAGGTCATGTAGAAGAAATGATGGATTTTTTAAATTCACTTCCCGAGGATGATACTGATTCAGAGGCAGAATGTGACATAGATGCCTATTCAGAATTGGTGGAATTAGATAATACTCAGTTTAGTGACAATAATAACTCATTGCGAGATGTAATATTGGATGAGAATGTTTTACCAGAATCTCCTTTCATTCAAGAGAATGTTTTACCAGAGAGTAATGATACAAGCTATCTACTTGATGTCGAATGGGGTGAAAATATAAGTGACTTCCAAATTCCTGTGGAAAACATTAAGGATGCTGCATCTGTTTCATCTTCAGAGCTATTACCTTCCTCAATCCAAAAAGAAAAAAAATATTTCGATGCTACTTTCAATAATATCATTGACATAATAGTAATCGAAACAAATAGATATGCTCAGCAAAAAAAGACAACAAACTGGACTGATACAACAAAAGAAGAAATCCGCGCCCTGATTGGTATATTTATAATTATGGGTATTCACCAGCTACCCCAACTTAAAAATTATTGGAGTTCAGATCCTATTCTTGGTGTGCCAGCTATTGCTAATATCATAACATCAAAAAGGTACAAAAAATTAATTGAAAATATACACATGAATGACAATATAAAAAATAAATCAAGAGACGATTGTAACCATGACAAGCTGCATAAAGTCCGACCAGTCGTAAATGAGCTAAATAATAACATAAAAAAATTAATAAATATATCCTCATATTTATCTGTCGATGAATCAATGATAAAATTTAAGGGCAGGTCGACGATAAAGCAATATATGCCTATGAAACCCATAAAACGGGGATATAAAGTTTGGTGCCTCGCAGATTCCACTACAGGATACATCACAAAATTTGAAATATATACTGGAAAAACAACAAATCAAAATAAACAAGAATTCGGACTGGGTGAACGTGTAGTGATCCAACTAACAAATGATATTCATAACCAAATGTGCATCGTAGCATTTGATAATTTTTTCACGAGTACGAAATTACTGATTCATCTCTACAGAAAGGGGATTTTTTCATTAGGCACGGTTAGGACTAATAAAAAAGATTTACCAGATATAATGAAAAGTAATAAAAAATTAGACAAGGGAGAATTCCAATTCAAAACTAAAGGACCTGTACTCGCTGTTCGATGGATGGACAATAAGATGGTAAATTTTTTGTCCACTGTGACTAACCACCTCGATACAACAGCAGTATTGAGACGAAATAGGCAAGGTGAACAAGAAAAAGTGTCTTGCCCAAAACTCGTATCAGAATACAATCGTATCATGGGTGGAGTTGACAGATTCGACCAACTGAGAGAGCGTTATGAAATTGGTAGGAGATCTGTGAAATGGTGGCATAGAATTATGTATTTTCTTATTGATTTGGCCATCGTAAATGCATATTTACTATCAAAAATGGAATCAAGGAATAACAGAGACCAATTATCTTTTAGGATAAGTTTGGCAAGACAACTGATAGGAGATTACTGCTCTAGAAAACGAAGAGGAAGACATACAATGTTTTTAGCAAAAAAACGCACAATCCCGGAAGAAGTAAGATTGGCTAGTGTGGGTCAACATCTTCCATATCTAGGAGGAACCTACAGAAGATGTAGATGTTGCAGTACAAAAGCAATAGAAAAAAGAACAAAGTATATGTGCACTGCTTGTGACATTCCACTTTGCGTGGATCCATGCTTTAAAATTTTTCACGGAAAATAATTTTATAATTCGGTATCTATGTATTGATTTCGATTTTTACAACTTCCTAGAGTTCAACGTATTTTTTATTTATTTTTAATATAACATTATTATTGTAAATCTTTTCTTTTTCCAATAATAAATTGACATACAATAATTTTGTATTTTTCTCCATACATTTTTTTGTGTCAGCAAAAGTTCCGTGGGAAACATATTTCCCACCTTGTGTATCTTTTATACTGATGATCTAGGTTTTATTTTTTTTTTTAATATTTTATTGAATAAGTTAAACTAAGCATATTATGCACAATAATTTTAGATACCAATATTTAAAAAAATTGCCCACGAAAGGGTTAAAATACTCAAGTTTCCGAACTGTTTGCATAGTTTAAAAGTTTGATATATGAGATTAAAGAGAATAAATTAAACGTTGTCAAAAATCTTTGAAATGATGTAATCATTTTAAATTGGACTTTCTCTGTGGAAGTTCATGTCTTACTACCTCATTTTCAATAATTTAATATCATTAAATAATAATAACAACTTCCTAGGGTCATTCTCAGACAATTAGATATCCACAAAATAAAATTGAATAGAAAATTAATTATAGAGCTTTCCTCTCAAATTTATAAATATTCAATTTCGTCAGATAGAGAGTAAGATATTCTCTTGTAAACTAGTCAATATTTTATTAAAAGCAACAGGGCTCCTTAGAGCTTCAAAAGAAATCTCTTATTACATATACCAGCCTTGCTCTCTTTAATTCTGGTGAAATAATGATGTTATTCATGTGCTATCAAAATTATCCTCCTGATTGTTAATTTTCATAGTTCACTAATAAATACTTTTGTGATTTCATATAATTAAGCGGTCAAATACGTACATGGATTCAAGTACTTATCTACATTTTTTGTCATTTTTTTTAGACAATGCGTCATAATATTTATAATTATAATATACACTCATAAGATGAACATACATACATACATACCATTATGATTGTCTTGTCCCTGAAGAATGCATCGAAATACCACCACGCCTTGTTTACGAATAAATTGATGTATAAAGTAGGTACCTACCTAATGTGGTGTTAAAATATTGGGTACAAAAGTAGAGCTCAACAAGTAAGAGAATACGGTGACAGATTTATATACCATGGTGTCAAATGTATGGTTGCAAACGTCGGGACACACGTCAAATGTGTACTGATTTTATTGGTTGATTCAAATCGGAGTAATAAAATTGGTTTGTACACAGGCGAATTCACCGACATTCTTTCGCTTGATGAGCTCTACAGAGCACAAAGCCACTTAGTATGTTAATTTGACACAGTACCACCACGCCAACATAATTATACGACTATTCTTGTCCATTGTCTTGTCTCTAAATCAAACATGTCAACGTATGGAGATCACACGTGCGGGCACTGTCGGGGCGTTTCTTGATTTACTGCACTACAAAGAGAATAATTTAAGGAGATAGACTTTTCGTCCACCGTGGTTCAGTGGTAAGCCGTTTGACTTCTGTCAAGGTAAACTGGTTTCGGTAACCACCAAAGGAGGTTTATTTCTATAAAATTATTTCTCACACAAATCTTGCTCCTTTGAATTAGAAACATTGGCTTATTAGAAAAAATTGCCATTAAATACGTTACTTGTATAAATAGGATGAAAGGACTATGAAAAAAAACACTTATTTTTTATAACAAAGGGTCAAGGGTCCCGGATTCGATTACCGGTGGAGACATAGTTTTAATTTGGTTTTCAGTTTAGATCCTGTGAGACTATTAATACCATTAGTCTCCAGAATGTGGCAACATCTTATTGGGTGCTCATTAAATAAATATTTGACCCTTGTTAGCTGCCTGAGAAGTTATATATAAATAGATAAATTAATAAATAAATAAAAAACCTTTAAATAACGAACGTTTATTAGCCATTATTTGGTACTAACTATAAAAAATATAAGATAATTAAAAGGCAAAAAGAAAACATCAAAGATTATCAAAAAAAATTAAATGTTACTTAGGTACCTACCTACTGATGGGTGATTTTTTTTTGTTTTAATAAATTTTTAACATAATACTCTTATTATTTATTTTTACTTATTCAATTTTATTGCAGAGGTACTTTGAAACTGCATTTTTTCATAATAATCTCATAATAGGGAATAAGCCAAACTATGACCAATTTGTAGTTACAACGTGATCTACAGTTTGTCGAAATTTCTTTCTAACTGTTTCCTTATTAACCTGCGCAGTATATTCTTGAAAATTGCATTATTTTATAAAATGTGATTTCCTGTTAAATCTTGTGATTATATTTTCTCTATTTCGCAATTAAAGTAAAACGATTTATTTATTTAATATTGCTTCTCTGGCTTCTAACAGGTACTATGTCAAATATTATTTTAACACGCACCCAATAACAAGTTGTTCACGTTCAAGTGAAAAATTCAAAACATAAAAATATTTTCTTTGTGTTTCATTTTCTTTGTTATTTAATATATTCAAAGAGTTATCCGACAAATCTTGCTGATATAAATTCCATTATATTAAATGTGTAATTACATACTAACATGTAATTTGCAACAAAACAACTCATGTGTTTCTAATATAATAAATATTTACACTTCGTGCAATTTCGTGTTTTTTTCAAAATCATTCGTTTATAGAAATTCTTAACGAAAGGCAATTCCTTTAAAACTCTCCCCATTTCGCATTTATCAATTATACGATATCATGGAATACTTAAATATTTTGTTCATTGTTTCATTCTATCGCGTTAAATTATTTTAAAAACAATAATGTTGTATTCACGTTTAAAAAATAATTGAAAAATTTCAAATCTCTCTTTGACTATGAAGTAATTCAATTAAAAACTTATGAAACAATATACAATTTTACATATAAATATTTTGACTGGTCGTTTCTGAAATAAAATATTTTTACTATACTTTTGTATGGATTGCCTATAGTAAGATAATGATTTCGAAATGCATCGGCGAATATTTTTACTAAGAGCAGAATTAATTAATCAATATGAAATATTATCTAAACTTGGTTTCTAAAAACATCTCGATTTTTGTTCTAACAAAATTTGTTTATTTATTCGATAAAACGAAAAAACAGGTTATAGTTATTAATGGTTGTACCTAATCTAACCACTTTGTAATTAGATTACAAAGTGGTTAGATTAGGTTACAAAGTGGTAATTAGATTACAAAGTGGTTAGATTAGGTTACAAAGTGGTAATTAGATTACAAAGTGGTTAGATTAGGTTACAAAGTGGTAATTAGATTACAAAGTGGTTAGATTAGGTTACAAAGTGGTAATTAGATTACAAAGTGGTTAGATTAGGTTACAAAGTGGTAATTAGATTACAAAGTGGTTAGATTAGGTTACAAAGTGGTAATTAGATTACAAAGTGGTTAGATTAGGTACAACCTAAGAAATCTATTTTATTTTAATCGCAATACGTAGTAATTTTTTATTAATTTTTAAAAGCATAGTAAATCAAAGATGTGTTTTCAACAAGTTAGTTCGATCTAAAATTGAATAAATATTCTATAACGATGTTTTTCGTTAAAAAAAACGCATTATAAAATCCCGTATTGGTCCGTCGCGTGTAAAATCACCGGGTAGTAGAAGAGTGTCGCGTGGATGCTTGTGATCAATGTTGTGTGATCTATAGAGTGTAGTGTAGTGGATATACGACAAAGCGAAGGGTTCGGGGTTCAGTAACCTTGCAATTGTCGAGCCGATCCTGTATACAATGGATGGAATTACAATCATTTCGATTGTCATGCGACCGCCCATTCATTTAAATATGAAATGAAAGGAGATAGGTGATTATGAAGCGTAGAAATAATATATAATGTATGTTTACATTATAACAACATAGGTACCTATATATGTATATAGTTTTAATGTACTATATAATAATTTATTGTTTCATTTTGACGCACAGGCAATCTCTCAAATTTTAAGTGAAATATTATATTATAATATATAAAGTTTTAATCGTTCTCGTATAATACTTGTCCATAGATTATATTATTATCATTGTCCCTTAAGATTAAATTAAATTCTCTTGTTTTTAAAACATTTGTAATCAAATATAAATAAAATTAACTTCCAACGTGTTATCGATTATACGTTGTATAGATATTATGTAACAAATTTATTTTTTTGTGTTTATTACTGCAAACTGTTGGGAAAAAATATTAAGTATTTTAAAAATTAAAATGAACAAAAAGAAAAAAAGCCAATAATGAAATATTAAAAAAACATTCCTGTTCTATAGAGGTTTGTACGCCAATTTCTGAATAAATAAGTATTTTTTTTTTGTTGTTTATATTTTGTATTGTAAAGATCACTTGCATTAATTTTAGCAATTTTGATTGTATTAAAGCATTAGGGAACTTTACTGGTATTGTATATAATATATTGTTTTTTTGTTTTCCTACAAGCTGTATATAACTGTCTGTTCCCAGAATTAAATAAAATAAAATAAAATAAATTTAATTTAAAAATGTAAGTATCATAGAAATACAAAAATTAAAAGTATTTATTGAAATATTATTTTTTTATAATAATACAAACCTACACGTATTAAAAATATTATAAATGAAATTATCGCAGCAGCACCTATTGACTAGTGGCTTATAAGAACTTTTTGATGCTATTTTTTTATGAATATTAACAATATATTCGTATTATTTCAATTTAATAATCTGCATATAAATAAAGTAGACCTGGTAAGATTGTCGTTCTGGATTTGCGAATGTTTGTGCACGACTATATTCATGTCAGTCTGCCCAAGGCTGCCTGTTCTTACATTCGTTTGAAATCTTTCTATGTGGATATCGGCAATTTTACAGTAGAGTAAAAAACTTACAATATTACATTTTTATAATATTAAATTTGAAACAGTATAAAAACACAAAGCCTCACAAGCTGATATGTTTTTTTTATTATTTTCAAAAGAAAGTTAGTTTAAATGTTATATAATAAGAATTAAATAATGCTTTTATGCTTTACTCGCCGAGTCGCCAAAATTGATATATGTGAATTTACCCTGAAGATGACAAAAATACCAACATTCTGATATATGCGTCCCTATCGTAATTAGACCTCAAATGGCACGAAGTAATAAAATCCGACACAGGGAGAGTGAGCAATTCACGTTGAACAAATGGTCCCTTTTGCATTGTGGGTCAGATTTGCTTTCCTCGCGTTGTTCCACCATTCTTTCAGCTGTCAAATATTCGAAAGTTACCTACTTTATATTTTTATCGTAATTAATATGTATTGATTTAGTTTATTTTCCAATATTTAATAACTTTATA
This sequence comes from Molanna angustata, assembly GCA_963576475.1. Classification (NCBI taxonomy): domain Eukaryota; kingdom Metazoa; phylum Arthropoda; class Insecta; order Trichoptera; family Molannidae; genus Molanna; species Molanna angustata. The sequence continues at coordinate 26,200,928 of OY754973.1, read as the reverse complement.
TTTTATTTTCTTTCAGAATCAAATTTTAGCCTATATAGTTACAAAAAAATGTAAGTTGAAATTTCAATTCTCGATGAATTGAGGTAAATTTTAAATCAACATTCACATATGGAAAGAACGTAGGTATTTGTTTAAAGATATTTTCATAAATGAGTTGGTGATTATTGTATTTCGGTGTACAGGTTATGTCATTCTTCTAGGAGTAGGTTAATGAGTGCAGAAGGAATGGCACATGAAAATAACATGTTGCGAATGGTTGCACATAGGGCAAACGAATCTAAAGAACAGCAAGAAAGGAGATGTGAAGCCAGTAGATTACAAATGACGGCGTATAGGGTATTACAATTTCTGCAGCAAGAAAGAGGAAGTACAGATTTTCAGTCTTCAAGTAATTGGATAGAGGTAGGGAGTCGTGATAATTTAATGATAATAGATCAGATGAATATGCAAGACGTTGAAGTAATAGAAATTACTGCACTTGAATGCGCCATCTTAGCAGCATTAAAAGTATAAAACAGCCTCTAAGTCTTCAAGTCATAAGGCCCTTGAGTCAAATTGAAAACGCTTAACAATATCGCCAAAACTATTTTTTTTGTATGTAAAATAACAGATGTGGCATTGAAACATGAATCATGGAGACAAAAGGAAAATTCTGCTTTTTCCTATAGTTGCAATATAGATATTAACCTATAGTTGCAATTTATTTCTTAGCCAGTATCAACTTTTGGTAGAATGTCTATAATTTGTACATATTGTGGTGATTTGAAATGGAAGGGAGAAAACCCAGGAATGTGTTGTAACAATGGAATAGTACACATACCTGCAATAGATATCCTCCAGAGCCTCTTTATACATTATTAACAGGTAATTCTATAAATGCATGCCATTATAGAATTAAGTATTTTAAGAGTCATGTTAGAAGATATAATAGGACGATGTATGAGAGGGTCAGAAATGAGGACATAAGGAAAGAATGTAAGATAAAGAAAGATGTCATTAATAGAATTTAAGTGAACACATTGAGATGGTTTAGACACATGGGCAGAATTAATGAGGAACGCCTGACGAAGAAAATATACTTTGCGACAGGAATCGAATGAGAGGTCGGGGCCGCCCAAGTAAGGGATGGCATATCCATGGGAACGCTATTTTGAAAGGCGGAGATGTCAGAAGCATGAACAACAAATGAATATGTATAGGACAATGTATGAATGTCGACGAGGCGATGAATGTGTGTCAATATAGAAATAAGTAGCGTTTGGTTCTCTCTGCCTACCCCGCGAGGGACATGGCGTGATGGTATGTATGTAATGCTTGCTTTCAAATGAAATTTTTAGGAACCACTAAAGAATTATGAGTTATTATTATGAGTGATAGAGTTAGATGTGTTACAAAGGAGGATCGAATTTGAAATGAATACGTCCGAGGTAGTTTTGGAGTCGCCTCTATTCCGGAGAAACTAAAGGCCAGACACCGATGGTACGGACACATTACCAGACGAAATGAGGATCATATAGTTAAACTCACACAGGATATACGCACTCAGTCCAGAAATAGAGGCCGTACATAGGCCACCTGGTGGACAAATATTAAGGAGTTGAGGGAGGAGCAACTAACCAGAGAAATGACGCAAGATGGAAAGGTCTCCGAAGGGCAAGAAAAGAAAGGTCGTACCAGAAGGGCCGCTCCAGATGAACTGGGAAGAGGCAAGGAAGAAGAAATCTATATTTCCAAAACATTTCTGTATGTTTCATTTAATTAACAAATTATTTTACTTTCAAATTTATGAAGATAAATTTAAGAAAATAAAATTAAATAATTGCCAACAATCAATTAATTTGTTCACATAAAAATATCATCATCATTATTCTTAGCGTCACAACTCTTGATGGGTTCTATCTGTGTCCAAGAATCTTCTCCATACTGTTCTATTGTTGGCTGCCACCTTCCAGTTCTGCTGCCCCATGGCTCATGACTATGCTGAAGTCCTGGTAAAGATCATAAAGCTCGGTGATATATTTCTTTTACGCCATGTTTGACAGTCGTTAATAGGTACATAGGTATATTCTGCATAAGATTTTTCTTTCAAAGGCATCCACTCTGTTTTCATCGTGTTTTGTTAATATCCAGGTAGGTATCCGATAAAAATATATTACTATCAAATTCAACAAAACTTATTAACGTGGTAAGTTTTCTCCATATCTTTAACAATGTATATCTTTGTCAAAAACTTAATTGAAAAAACTTGAATCGAACTATAAAAACTATATAACCATATTGAATCGAACACCACATTTTCCTATGACATATACGCATTGTCGTCTCGATACTCGACATACATACATCACATAATAATAATAATAATTAAAGACTTTTACAGTATTAAAAATACAAAATATATAAAGGGAAAGAACACGAGAATCTCTTCGGTGACGGATCTTTAACCAGTTCAGTCGTTGCCTGCTCTCGGATACGTGGTCGAACTTCCTGAGTCCAAACACGTATCGAATGCAGACATTTTGTAACCGTTCGAGTTTGTTAAGTTGATCTTCAGTTGAATCTCAGCGTAGGCAACGTCAGCGTAGTCAAGTAAAGGTAGCATGTGTTGTCGAGTTACGCGATATCCTACGTAGGCGATTCAAAGCGAATGCGAAGCGATCCGAACGGATACATGCGAATTCAAAGCGATGCGGTGCGACGCTGCGGCTCTGTCCTACGGGCACGCGAATCGTGCTTCTGACATTATACTTTACCAAAAAAAACTATGGCACCGCTTCCAATTCGCGCGAAAATATCAAACCAATTGATCGCGTTCACTTCGCATCGTGCCATGTCACACCGTACCCTACTCGCGGTCGGTAACGCAGGACACTTCAATAGTTACCGACTGATTGTTATTTTCGCGCCGCTTCGCGCCGCTTCGCGTTCGCCTTGAATCGCCTACGTAAGACGTCGCGTTAGAGTGATTTTAGTCTTAACTGGTAAATAATTTTTAAGTCGGCCTCATACGTTCTCATTTGTTATTCAACAGACATACGACAAAGTTTAAGTATTAAATTTAGAATAAAATTATTATATTTATTTGTTTATAAATTTTTGGAAGACTAATAGCATATATATTACACCTAATATAAAAATTTAACAGCCAATTACAAGTCTCCGCTGATTGGCTATACTGTCAGTTGCAAGTTGAAAAATATAACATAATAATATAATATGTTTCTGTAACAGATAAAGTTTCATCGTGAAACGGAGGTTAACATAAACAAGAAAAAAAAATTATCACCGAAGAGAACATACATGATTTTATATTTTAGTGGTTACACTAAATTGTGTTTTAGTGGTTGGCAAAATAAATTATAGTACCTATTAAAAAAATTGCACTTAGAATACATCTCGCTACTGTAATGCTAATCTGAAATACATCAAATTCTGGTGAATTAAATATAAAATGTCCATAACCAAACTATAGTACCGCTTTAATGTCTGCAGTTAAAATAAGAGTCTGCGAATGCTTGCTAAATTAACTGAAAAGGCGAATATCCTTATTTAAGCATAAAAAATTATACAATCTAAATACACATAACACACAATAGTAAGTGTAAACATTTAAGTAATATCATTTAGTTTAGATTTAGACTACATGTTGAGTTTGCAAACATAATTTATCGGTCATTTGTCAAACGTCAAGTCAAATGTCAACCACGGTATTGCCAGGATTTAAAGTACTAATTATTATTGGAGAGTTGCATGAAAAAATATTAATATTTATTACATGCTTATTTACAAGGAGTTTAAAATATCAATCTTTCTAAAGTTAAACAATTTATTATTTTGTAAATTAATATTTTATAAGAATAACGTTTTTGTGCGGAGGCGACAAACACAGCAGCGAAAAATAAAGCTTGTTCCGTGTCATGGTTTGTGAAACGCAAATTAAGAAACTAAAAGATAAGTTTCGTTTGACTTCTACAATAGGGTTTGCAACCTTTTTAACCACTTTGCGGATTATAGGCGTTTGATTTAGTTGAAACTCAGCAATCTTCGTATTGCCTGTATAATTAAAAATGGTCCCTCAGTGTCTCCCGTCCCTTCAGTGCCTCCCGTCCTTTTAATGTCTCCTGTCCCTCAGTGCCACCCGTCTCTTCAGTGTCTCCCGTCCCTTCAGGTCCTTCTGTACCTCCCGTTCCGTCAATGCCTCTTCATTTCCTCCCGAATCTTTCATCCCTTCAGACATTTTAGTAACTTCAGACCCCTCAGTACCTTCAATGCCTCTTCATTTCCTCCCGAATCTTTCATCCCTTCAGACATTTTAGTAACTTCAGACCCCTCAGTACCTTCAGATCGTTCAGTACCTTCAGACCGTTCAGTACCTTCAGATCCCTCAGTGCCATGGACCGCCGGAGGCGGCCATTTACCGCGCAGCGGTAAAAGCCGGCTGCAAGCCCTAGCTTAGAAGCTGAGCGAAGCGAAGCTTCTCAGCTAGTATTTAATAAGAATGAAATTCCACAAAACAAACGCCGTTAGTAATAATAATAATGAACACTTCCTTGCACCCTGCGCAAGTGGCGAGTTTATTGCCGTATGGAAATTTCTTCCAACTAACCAATGTTTCCATCCCAGAAAAGCAATATTTCCGTGAGAAATGAATTTAAATAAATTTCTCCACCGAACACAAATTGTCTTTGGTTATTTTGTTATTGTTGAGTATTAAATCCTTTATCAACTCTAATTAATCGATGGAAGCTCTGAAATAAATTGGTTCTGTTTGCGATGAATAATGACTGTGCACTCAACAAACTTTAATTCGATAATATAATTAATCCGTAGGTAGCAATATAATTCATTGTGTTCAATGTTTTTTTAACGAAAATATAGATAATTTAACGCATGAATGTATTTTGATTTCATTATTCATTTGATTGTGAAAACGACATCATTGGTTTAATATGAAACTTATCAATATCCCATAATAATCATTATATTCTGTTGTATGTAGGTAATCATATCTCCTCTCTCCACATTTTCAAATTTCAAATATAATAAATTAATTGTAAATCAACTTACTTGCTGATACAGGATATAAAACGAGTTTAGAATTGAACATCATCACTAGGTTAATAATAATAATACACATTATAAATTTTATATTGGATACATTCTAAATATGTGTTAATTTATTTATTATTTTTTTGCACAAAATATAATTAATTATAATGCACACTGGCGGGCTTCTTGCCATTAGGAAATTTCTTCCAACCAACCAGATTACCTACAAAGTATGACAAAATTGTATATGTACTTCATCAACAAAAGAATGAATGCGATAAAAAAACAGAGAAAATATACATATCACTACGATAAATATTATAAACAAAAAACACCACAGAAAAAAAATATTCGGAAAGAACAAGGGGAGGAACTCAGGATCAGACGTTTAGGGATAAATAGCTTCTTTAGTTTTTTCTTCAAAATACAAAGTGAGTTAGACGACGCAATATCCAGACTTATTCATTAGTCTTGCTGATTGTACTTCGAACGATGAGCTGAAGAATTCTGAGTTATGCATAGTGATGGATACTTAAATAGTATTTGTAAGATTGATATGGAAATTTTAGACTTTTTAGTTTATTTGATGTCCGAATATAATGTTTTTACGGTATACTTTACTAAATTGTGAATGAAATGATTTAGTATAGTATGTACCTATAATATAGCTGCATTAGAAGACGTTTTAAGAGAAGCCATCAAAAACATGATCATTGTTCTCTGCATCTCTGAAAACCAATTTGTAATTAAGATAATTAATAAATGACCAAAAGATTAACCGATTAGATATTAATACAAAGATTTAACTGCATTAACTGCAATATATGTATTTGCAACCGTACGCGATTCGAGTACATTATTTTGCATTGTATTTACCTACATTCATATTGTCTTATAAAAGTATTTGTACCTAACATACATACAAAGTATTATCATGGAACTGTTATGTATTTTTATAACGTTTACATTCAACATATTCACATATTGTAATGTTATATGAATCATAAGTACCTGCATGTGTAGCATCATCTCACTGGTAGTTCTTTTAATCAAAATAATATCCCTTTTATTATGTTTTAAAGTAACCATTATTTTCACAAATTTCTAACACGGCATGTCAACGAAAACATAGCTATGTAATAAGTAACACTTTCACAAAAAGCCAGAAAAGTGATGATCTCAATATCTTTTCATAAATAATGATGGATAAATATTATATTTTTGACTAATTTTATATAAATTTCAAACTGTCTGTCTTACTTAATGATTTCCTAATAAAATGATTATACAGTCACTATATGTATTAAACTCTGTACAACTAAAAAACTCTCGATAAATAATAGTGATATCGACAAAATCTCCGCGCTGGGAAAAAAAACATTGTAGTTATTGAAATTTACGAATCAAAATCGAAATAGCATACATACTTACTCATTTGAATAAATCTTATTATTAAAGTAATCAAATGAGTATTCCAGGATGGAGTATTTAATTGACACCACCATACATACAGATATAATTTTCGCCAAACAACTTGAATAAGCTTCCGGTTGCGCAGAGCGCAAATTTGTGAATTTTTGCTTCGTTGGTTTACGTGCTAATCGCCCCCCTTCTCGGCTAAAAGTTCAAGATGTTTGGCTACAACTCTACATTGTGACGAAACAGTTGTTCAGTACTATATAGTTTATTATCTGCAATTTTTTCTTCGAATTCATAACTCTAAACTACAGTGCCTAGGAGTAGTGAGGAGTAAAAAATATACAAAAAAACATACATACCATCACAACATATCCCACAATATGGAGTTGCCAGCGATATTATTATTAAATTAAAAAGATGTATTTAAAATAAAGTGATCGTAGTCACCTTATTCAGTACATAGTCAGCACTTGTTATGTAGGTAGTTACAATGGTAGAATATATTGTAATGTTACTAGAGGGACAAAACATGACACGCTACCAACATAATTTGGTGTCATATTCAGTACATTGACAGTGTAGTCGATTGTTGAACTTCATATTAACTGCATGTGTTACACTTACATACATCACGTACGATCAAATTAGATCGGTACCAATCACAACATATATGTACTTAAGAAGTTCGTTAGACTCTCGTAATATTTCATTTGTTGTTTGTGTATCAACTATAAAAAGACATTTAATTTATGTACGATGATTCGTGTATAGTTTTTGATGTAAGAACATTACGCTGTATAGTAAGTGGTGAGTACCTACCTACTAACTAATTGATTCTTAAGTATGTGCTAAACACATACCAATAATGATGTGTTAAAGTATTTCGAAGATTTAAAGGTATTTTCAAAATGAATATGCCCTTCTCACATACATAATAAATATACCGTGGGATATCACAGCATATCCCACAGTGTGGGGTAATCAGCGACAGGTGTGCGGGGTATGCATTACGTATGTAAATCAACGCGTTGCTTAGAGCTGTGACGCCGTCATGCATACGTCATAATATTTCGTTCACATATAATTGAATTATAAAATTATAATAATAATAAACACTTCCTTGCACCCTGCGCAAGTGGCGATTTTATTGCCATATGGCAATTTCTTCCATCTAACCAGTGTTTCCAGCCCATAGAAGCGAGAATTGCGTGAGAAATACATTTAAATAAAATTCTCCTCTACTGGGGATCGAACCCAGGACGCTCGCACAAACGGCTTACTAACTGTTCCACGGCGGTCGACAATTAGTCGGTAGTTTATTCAAGGTGTTTTTATTATTGTTTCTTATTTATTTATTCATTTATTTTTTCGACTTTTTGCATAATATCTATTTAGCGATTTCATTTCATTTCTAAAATAATTATTTTAAATTTTAATTGTTTTATTACATATCTTTGTTATTATTAGTATTGTTGTTTTTTGTGTTTCTAGATCATCGATTTTTGCATTTATTTTTTTACACAATACTGTTGTAACTACTGTATAAATTGTTATTGTAAAAGGCTTCTAACCGTATAGTCAAATAAATAAATATATAAATAAATATTTTTAATGAATGAATTAAATTATTCATGTAAAAAAATAATATAAATTTTCTATTTTAAATATTCAATTAAACTACATATTCCGTGGTGATAGATATGCCCTTCTACAATTTATAATGGAGTGAAAGATAGAGGAAGACGGCGTATGGGTCGTTAAAGAATATTGTGGCTTAAAAATCTCAGGCAGTTGTTCGTGATTTCGGATGCGGCGTCACTAATTAAGTTGGCGTAGGATCGGGATGAGTTTGGTGTGATGGTCACCAACCTCCTTTAGGAGCGGCATAAGAAGAAAAAGAAGAAGAATGAATTAATATCCTTGTAACAATAATATGTACTGTGCATTTTCTAATCAAGGTAAAAATGCATTTGTTTTTTTTTAATGGGCAACATTGTAATATGAAGGAAATCGGTCCAGACAGGATTTGAACCTGCTGTGTCCACTGGATTATTAATTCAGCGCACAAACCGCTCTACCACTGACTTATCTAAATGCACTTATTATTTTGAGGTAATAATGATAAGAAATTTAAAAAAATATTTTTATTGAACCAATCGAAAATCGTGACTAAGGAAAACCATACTTAACTGCCAACTAGATATTTGTTTCACAAAATAAATGCTCGACTAACGAGGAATTCAATACATAGATTTTTTTTATTTTAAAATCCAGTATAGTACAAAAACTTTGGTAAGGTACGACAATTTTAAAAACATGTAAATATATTTTAAAATGTTAATAAGTCATAGACAAATGTTTTCTTTATAAAATGTATTAAATAAATCATTTTATTTACACCCCATAACTTTATTGGTATTGTAGAGAATTATGGCACTCCTCTTAGCCAATGTCATTATGCTTACCTATAGTTGATAAGTGTTCAATTCCTGTCAGTTTGAATAAAATGTATTTGAATCTATTCCTGCTAGAAGGTAGTATAATTATTGTAAACTATATTTGTTCAGTTCAGTACGTATGTGTATGTATATGTATTCGCTCTCTTCAATTTTATAAATTTCTTTGATTTTTATTTTTTTCGACACTTGTGGTTCGCCACTACGCCAGTATACAACTGATATGTTGCTAAATTAACTACTACGCAAATATCATATTGATATAAAATAAATATGATATTTGTTCAATTTTGTTAATAGGTATTAGACTTTTGGCTAAACAAGAATTTGAAAAATTTGTCATAATGCTCGAAACATAATAATATGTGTGAAGGTCAATGTGGCTACGCTACTTATATGAAGAGGAACTTGTTTTTGTCATTACTGATGATTTGATGTTATTGTTTGAACATTGAACATTTTTTTGTTTATCGGCCTTTTAATTTGTAAATATCACAGGAAAATAATGTGATATTATTTATTCAGTATCTTTTGACGGGCAACAAGGTATAACGAATTTTATACTAAACGTCATTTAACTTTACTGTTAATTTATTTTTTATCAACACTGATATAATAATTGGTCTTATTTAAATTGATGAAATATGATTTTTCTCTAACATCACATTCACAAAAGTAATCTTTATAATTATATATAATGTGACAATTGTGCGTCTGCTGACTCCAGAGTTAAAGGTCTTAAGCAAACTTATATATGTAATTAACTAAGTAACGAAGGAAGACTTATTTCATATATTATCCTCATTTTCCTATTGTTAATTTATCATTTATCTCTAGATAATTTTGTAAAATAACTCCACGATATAGGACCAAGTTGATTGTTCAAAAAGTTAATATACAAAATTCAGACAAAGATTTTATTTGTTTCTTTTGTTCGGTACGTCTACCACCACCGGCTCCAGACTTGGGGATTTAAAATTTGAATGTTGATTTGTGAAAATTCGCTAATTCATCATTTAATTTTAGGAGCTTCAGGATATGAACAGCCGTCGGCACACGGACAACTTTACACCATCCCAAAAGAGCCCCATATCCCTGAACCGCTACGACAACTTTGGATCGACTGGAACCCTCAGCAGATCCCAGCAAGTGGCTAGAGCTCTTCACAGCTTCTCAGGCCAGGGTGTCAGAGAGCTGTCCTTCAAGAGAGGAGACCTCATCCTGGTTCGCAGAAGGATCGACACCAACTGGTATGAAGGGGAAATAGACGGCCAAGTTGGATTGTTCCCGTACAATTATGTTGAGGTTAGTTTAATTCCAATATTTTCTGTAGCTTTCTGTACACAATCCAATATATAATGGTTCAAAATGGCGGATTTATTACCTAATGGAAATATAAATGCTGGGATAAGTCTTAAGGACAAGATATGGAATGATGAAATTAGACGCAGTACCTACCAAGCTTCTTGACAGTAAACTATGTTGGCGGTCTCAAGTGGCAATGGGTAGGTAACGTGGCAAGACAGAGAGTTGACAGATGGACACCACGAATTCTATAATGGAGGCCCTGAAAAGACAAAAAAGAGTCGGTCGACCCTAATAAAGATAGGCTGATGATAATGCAGAGTTACATTCGCGGGAAAGAAGTGGTACAGGGACGCCCAGGATATAAAAAGGTAGATAAGCTGATGGAAGATTACTTTCAGTAAAGGAGAGATGACTGACAAGAGAGAGAAGCAATCAGCATTATCCATTTAAATGAAGGATTGTGCAATTCTAACCTTTCATATAAAATCGCTTTATCAATCATCTTTGTTTTTAACATATTTAGATAAATTTTCAAATTCTTTCTGATGAAAAATGGAAAGATTTTTATTAACCATGTAAAATATTCTTTGGAGCTGTAAAAACATTAAAATTTATCGATAAAAATGTATTTATATATTTTGTCTCTGTATAAGTTGGCAACACCCTTAATCAGTCAAGAAATAATATATCACTCGAATATAATATATCCGGCTCGAAGGACCAATGTAAATAGGTCGCAGACAAATAGAAATTAATTAAAAACACCGTGCTTACGTGTGATTTATAATTTATTACTACTTATTTATTGACTGAAAAGAAGGTTTGCCAACTTATACATACACAAAATACAACAACAGAATTACATAGATAAATTTTAATGTTTTAACACGAGCTTTTTCAGTAATATACATCAAACTACGTAGGTCCTAAGATCTTATTCTAAAAAATACAAAAATGTTATTTCAATTTTATTGAGTTGTAATTGATGAATATAAAATAAGCACCCTTTTTTATTATTTCAGATAATAGAGTATGATACTGTCAGTACTCCGACTCAGGCACGTCCAACTGAGGGTCGCGCCCGCGCCAAGTTCAACTTCGTTGCCCAAACCCACCTGGAACTGGGGTTGAAAAAGGGAGAGCTGGTTGTGCTGACGAGACGCGTAGATGAAAATTGGTATGAGGGAAGACTTGGAGGAAGAAAAGGAATATTCCCCGTTAGTTATGTAGAAGTACTGGCGGAACCACAGCCGAACAGACCAGGTAAGAATAGGACATAAATCAATAAGATTAGAAGGAAGAATAATAATTGAGTCTTACCGTATGAAGATTGGTCATAGATTTTTATTATAATATACTAGATGTAGTACTCCGTGCAAAAAGTGAGTCATGGAAAATCGCGCGTTTGGCGTTTTGGTTGGCAACATATTTCAGTTTTCCTTATATTTCAACACATCCTAGATAACTGTTCTCTAAATCTAATAAACAAAGTGTTTTTTTTTTCAACAAATAAATCCGAAAACAATTCACATTAGTCGTTATTCTCTGTAGAAAAACGATATGGTCTACCAACCAAAACGTCAAAAATCCCCCGGAAAAATGCCTCATTTCGATTCATACGAAATTTGCTAACTACGACATCAGTATATTATGATAAAAATCAATGAGATTGGTTAACAGATAAAAATATAGAATCAGATCAAAATAAAGATTCAGATATAACTAAATATAGAAATGAAAAAAGATAAAAAAGAATAAGACACCTAACAAACAGTATAAAATAATATTGTTCACACAAAGACACAAATTTATGAAATATTAGAAGGAAAAAACAAGAAAAAAAAACAATTGTGACAATAGAACAACAAACTGCAAAGTTGACAGCTATCGGTATAGGAAAGATCCATATTATGTAAACAATAGCTGTACTTTAAAAACCTGGATTTGTCTCCTATAAGTAAACTGTAAGACCTATGATAATTTGGTTTATTGCAGATTTGACTCCCATATCGAGTAGCAAACCAGTGGCGTCCCCGGCTGCTCACTCTATCGTGGGGGCCGCAGGCGCAGCATCCTTGGGGTCCCACCATTACACGCCACAGATCAACAACCCAGCACTATCGAATAGCCCTAGCAGCACTGCACCTCTCACACTTCCTAGTAAGATTCTTATTAGTTTATTTTTCATGTTTAAATGGGAACCTTGTAAAATCATACGAATATGGCCAATGGCCATATTGTAGTAGGAATAATTTAAATGAGTAGTACTTATATTAAATAAATATTATTAGATATGCCATAAATTCCAACATAGTCTATAATCAAAGTCTAGTAAAATGTTCTTAAGGGATTTTGATGTCGACTCCTAGAATGATGGTTTGTCCATCGAAAGCGCTCAGGTTCTTCCTGTAAACTCGTTCCATTACTTCAATACGTACATATACCGTCACGACATATTCCAAAATGAGGGGTAACCAGCGATAGGTGTGCGGATGTGCATTACCTTATAAAAGGAAGCACGGTTCGATCCCCAGCAAAGTAAAAATTAATTTCTCACGCTAATAATGCTTCTCTGGGCTGGAAATACTGGTTAGTTGGAAAAAATTGCTATATAGAAATAAACTCGCCACTTGCACAGGGTGCAGGGAAGTTTTTATTTTTATTAATGTATTGTTTCGAATATTATTCATGATCTCCTTCATGATCGAAACAACATTATTCTTAGTGAAATGTCGAATGATGGCTCATTTAAAACACATTGAACCAAATAAAATTAAAAAAAACTAATTGACTGTGGTAGAATACTATTAAGAATGTAAGTGACTTCTTGATTTATCTCACTTCATCCACCTGTTTTAATGAAATTCACAGCAAAATTAAAAAAATGGATGTCCACTAAGTCAAAGTCTCCGCATTTGATTGTTAATATTAGATTCTATCAATAATTCCAGGTCATGGAATATCCAACCATCATGCCCGTCCCGCAAGTGCTACTTTACCTCGAGCTTCGGAACCTACACCAGTCAACCTCAACAATCACGAACCTCTCTTTGTTGATACCAATGCTGAAGCAGTACCGTACGTATATACTAATCTTGTCATTTTTACATACCTACCATCAGGTCCCTCTTTTCTACTTACCATTCATGGGCAAGTGCCCAGACTCCAGAGATTGATGTGGCCCCCTAGGTCCTGTGATCTAAACGTACAAAGGTTGCGATCAAATACAAAGCTGTTCGCTGCAAGAGTTTGATAATGATACTAATATGAACTTATATTAACAGCGATATCTACTTTTATATTATACTTGTTACACTTATTACCAGAGATGTGCAAAATGGGTACCCAAAACCATTTGAAATGCAAAATGGAAATGGGTTGAAACTTTTCCATTTGAAAATGCAAAATGCAAAATGGTTTTTAAAAAAGCATTTCAAATGCAAAATGCAAAATACCTATTTTCATAATGCTTTTTAAAATGCTAAATGGTTTTTCAGGTGAAATGAAAAAGTTGAAACAAACAGTTTTGTATTAAAATGACTATTGAACTAAACAGTTTTGTAATTTAATAATGAAAAATAAAGTAGAACATCTTGTGGAATAATTTTCTTAAGTTCAGACTAATTTTAATTCCCCAAACAAATAATAGTTACTTACATATTAGTGTGCTTCTTATTTGGTCAAAAATTTATATATATTTTTTTTTAAATTTCTATGCGTTCACCCCTTTATTCGATTCTAAGACACAAAAAAATATTTATATATATTTATTTTATTTTTTCATATCATGTTTAGGGGTCGCTACCAGTAATCAAAATTCAGCAATTTATGAAAAAATATAAATTGCTTATATTGCCTGAAAACTTACAAATTAATTTAAAATGAAAAGTATTGCTAAAATTATTTTTTAGAGTAGATACAATGATAATTATTATTCTTTTCAAAAATCGTATAGCGCCGATTAATGAATCAGAAGCGCTCCAAGTATTTATGCTAATATTTCAGTGTTATGTTGCTCTATGAAACAATTATTTTTTAGTCCTTGAGAAAAAGTTGTCATGCTTTGACCACTGTGGACATTTGGTGACAATGTGGCAATCCATTCAACTCTGTAGGACCATTTACACCAAAGCATCATTTACACAGTAAGCCGCTTTGTTGGCTCTGTTCAACCACTTAAGGTAGCAAGGTAGAATTTTTGGTATCAGGGTACTTGTTATGTTGTTTAAAGATTAGAAGAAGATATTGTTCTTTAGTGATGATTAACTTATTGTATTCTTCAAATTATGCCACTCATTGTTCTACTATATCATTCACGGCTCGCAATGTATGTATTTTTACCAGCACTGTAGTCTTCATCTTATTTCAAAAGTCAGATACCATTCCATTTCTGGAAAAAATTCTTCGTCAAAAAATGCAAGTGCGATAAGCTCTTGGGATTGATAGGTGCCACAAATGATCAAGGATATTTTTCAATTCCTTTGTTTCCATATTTCTTGAGTTTTTTTTAAGAGCCACAAATTGTTTCTTTCTAAAATGGGTAATCGGTACCTACACAGATTCATGTTTTGTGATTTTTTCTATTAGATCTCTATCTCAATAAACAGTGAGAGGTATATTTTAATAGAATTCGTTTTTCAATGACTTTACTTCATTTTTTCTTTGCTTCACGAGTTGACGACGAATGATTGAAAAATTATTTTAAATTCATAAGGATCAGATCCTACACTTTTCAATGCTGACATCAAAACAATAGGTCCTTACAATAATTTAAACACATTTTGGGGTCAAAATTAAATATTTAGACTTGTTGCATAGACGATAGATATAGGTACAAAATTTCATATATTTTTCAAAATTTTGAAGCTCGTTAGCGACCGAAAAAAATTATTTAAAAAAAAATACCGGTATACTTTTTTTGGTAATAGAAGCGAATAGGGGGGAAGCACCCTATTACTGACACTGTGTAACAAATCTTGAAATCACTGGCTCATGGAGATTGCAATAAGGAAAAAAAAATAATTAAAAAAGAATTATGTAGTATCGGCTAAGTGTTGGTAAGAGTGAATAATACATAAGAATGACCAGTTACTTATTTTACATTTTTCTCCACACCCGCGTCATGTATGGGATCAATTTTACAATTTCTTCTTTCACCAATTAACCATATAAGTAAAATAAAACACGTGAATTGAATTAGTTCAAAAGGAGATTACAAGATTAATGTGGTCACAAGATAAAATGAATCTATGAAAAAATTAGGTTTGGTACCAAAGAAGAGTAATGTTGCAAAAATGCATTTGAAATGCAAAATGCATTGAGAAAAGCATTTAAAATGGAAATGGAAATGGGTGAAATAAAAAAGCATTTAAAATGCAAAATGGAAAATACCTATTTTGCATTTTGCATTTCCATTTGAAATGGATTTATTTGAAATAAAGCACATCTCTGCTTATTACCTACACTGTAAAAAATATTATGACAACCGAACTGACTACCTGCGTTTTGCGTCTTTGTTATCAGTAATATAGGTTTATCTATTTATGAATGTTCAAAAAAAATTCCAGTATATTCTTGAAAATATTAACATTTTCAGCATCCAAAACATGTTGGGGCAGTTTATTCCAAGTATTCACCACTCTATTTGTCGAGAACCTACTTTTCACAAGTTTTAAGCTATGACCACGTTAATTAGTGTTATGACTATATTGAAAGAGATTTTTCATGTTTACACAGTCATAATGGCCTGATAATATATTGAATGTTTCAATAAGATCTCTACGTTCTCTTCGGTTTTCCAGTTTTGACAGTATTAAGTCAAGTCTTTCCTCCTATGTTAAGTTGCGAAGTGTCCTGGGAATTTTTGTATAACGTCTTTGGACCCTCTCAAGTAAGTCAATGTCCTTGGAAAAATAATCTGGACTCTGTCTAGGGTGAAATGCCAAGAATAAAAAAAACAAAAACAGGGAACTTGTGAATGTTTTTTTTTTTCAATATAACAGCTCATCGAAGTCTTATCCAAGAGGGTGAAGTTAGTTTCAATTTAAAGGTGTGTTTAGTATTGAAGATAATATAAAACTTTGAATACTCTATCCTGAATTTGATGATTTTAATGCTCTATCTGTTGATTTTAAAAGAGCCGCAGAAGACAGGGAAGAATGGAAGTTTAGAATTGAAGAAATTGTTGCAAACCAAGGATTGAAACCAGAAAAGAAAGAGATATCTGTTGCTGGGAAAACCTTCTCGATAAAATATCTTCCTATTTTTCAGATACCGTGCCATGTACAAATACAGACCTCAAAACCCAGATGAGCTAGAACTTCAGGAGGGCGACACAGTTTACGTCTTGGAGAAATGCGACGATGGATGGTATGTCGGGTCCAGTCAGAGGTCTGGCCGCTTCGGAACCTTCCCCGGCAACTACGTAGAGAAGATCTGACCATCTTAGGACAGGGACACGCAGCCGGCCCGATACAACTCGGCGAGCAACTCGACCGGCTGCTCGACGGGAAACTCGACCGGATGCTCGACGAGAAACTCGATCGCGTGCTCGGCTGGCAACTCGACCGGATGCTCGGCTGGCAATTCGACCGGCAACTCCACCGGATGCTCGTCCGGCTGTTCGACCGGCTGCTCTTCAGGCACAAAGAACTTGTGGCCCCCTCGAAGGATTATCGCGGAGCTGAGAAATTCTTGGATTTCCACGTGGAACAAGACATTTTTGAGAAAATAGAAACGGTGCGTTGAATTATCGAAACATTAAAATCAGCATATTAATAATTGTCGTAGGTAGAAAAAAAAACTTTTTAACGAGTACCTAATTATGAAAGTGCTGTTTTTAA
This sequence comes from Molanna angustata, assembly GCA_963576475.1. Classification (NCBI taxonomy): domain Eukaryota; kingdom Metazoa; phylum Arthropoda; class Insecta; order Trichoptera; family Molannidae; genus Molanna; species Molanna angustata. The sequence continues at coordinate 26,183,854 of OY754973.1, read as the reverse complement.
AAATGGCTAAATACCAAAAAGATTTTGATCCACGTGGATAATTCCTTTGTATTTGAAACATTTTTAAACACCACAAGATTTCTTAATGTTTAAATATATTTTAAAAATATATATTATATAATAGACGAAAATTTACAGATGTATTTACTGCCAATTCTCTTAATCAAATAATTAATTATAAATCCAAGTATTCACTTAAACTTTTTAAAGCTTTGTTTTTTTAAATTATTCAATAATTTATTTGAAATCTTGTGGATTTCAAAAAATATCTCGACTTCGTTATAATAATTTGAGATCTAAGCTAACTTGCCATCAGCGTTAAAAATAATTATGTTTAAAATAACTTGTATATTTTTTTTGTCTAGTTTTAGTTCATTTTTCAAGTCATAATGTTTCAGCATGTCATAAATTATTGTTGTTAACCATTTCACTATTTATTGCCAGATAAAAAATATTTAATCAGTAACTATGTTGACAATACTTAAATTTAAAAATAGATTTAATCTTAAATTTAATGTTTAATATAAATTAAGTGTTATGAAAAGGAAAAACCAAAATCTCTTATGACAACACCTTATTATAAACCAAACTAACTTATGTATTCGAATTAAAAAAAAAACTGTTCTTGTTGTATATATACCGTAGTTTTTTTATAATAATGTTGTATTCGTAAATGTTTAAATTTATATTTAAATTGTTAAATATGCAAACAAGTAAAAAAAGGCAATATTTTGGAATTATGGTATGTGGAATTGAAATAAGCAAAAAAATATATTTGAAATTTATTAAAGAAAAATTGATCAGATAACAAAAGTTATTATTTAATTTAGTTTCATGCCGTGATATAAATATTAAAATTTGTGTATTTATAAGATTTTTTTTTTCATCGACAACGTATCAAAATTCCAAAATATGTACCTTCTTTTAAAACACTGTGAAATCTGATTATTTTAAGAAATTCATTTCATTTTAAATCAAAAATTTTAACAGTTTTCCAAGTAAAATTGTTAGTAATTGGATTTATTTCACAAATATAAAAAAAAAATCATTATATTTTTTAAGTGACTATATTATTGATTTATTTATTTTGTCGAATACTTATTTTTGTTTTTAATTTTAATATATTAACATTTTTAAGTCACATTTTACATATTAATTCGCCCATTTTACTAAATTTTTCACAAGCCTCATTAAAAATAATATTTTTTTTGCACGTTTTATTGCCATTCAGTCACCTGAATAGTCAATTAAATTTTTGTGCTATAGATTATTATATTTTATGGCAAAAGGTATATTATTTATATCATAATTTTATTTTTTATTCATCAGTTGCACCATTTTTTTATTTTTATTTATTTTTAACCATGTATATAATTACCTACGTAGATCTAGTCACTTCCTACCTTAGCATAAGCATCTTCCATGTATGTATATCTTTATCATATATTGCAATTCAATATTTACAAATGAAATATAACATAAATATATATGTATACATGAAATTGAATTACATATGTAACTATAAAAGATTGTTTCTTTGATATTCGCAAATTGAAAAAAAATATGCCATTTTAATAATTTATTTTATTTTTAAAATTTATTAAAAAAAACAATATTTTAAAATGATTAATAATTGAAACACACGATTGGTTTAAAATATATTTATTAGATTCACTTTAATAAAAAAATATACAAACTGAAATTAACAGTCAAAAAATTTACTGTCTATACAAGAAATACATAATATTAAAACTATGTAATACCTCGATTCATATCAATAATTATCATTATTTCATATGAAATATTTAAATGTACTCTTTTCTTTTAAGTTATTTATAATTTTTATTTTAAAACTTGAAAAACCAAAAATATTATCAACATATCATTTGAATTAAAAATAACGTTTATTTTTTAATAAGAAGCGAATACAAATTAACTGTTGGCTTCGTGTATTTTTTTTAATTAATTTTATTGTTGCATTGTTGAAAGTATTGTTTATTTAATAGTTTAAACTTATTTTTATAATTAAGTTGCAAGCTACTACATCCAAATCACTACAATAAACTTCCAAAATCATTAAACAATGTTTTTTAATTTTTTTCCATGGTGTAAGAAACAAATATTTATATATACTATTTATAGACCACCAACGCTCAATAGTCATTTATGACGGACGCTGTGTGATTGATTTTATAATAATAATAATAATAATATATAATGCGCCGTTTAGTGATGCATGATCACTCCAAGGGCGATCTTCAGAGTTAATTTACTGTAAGTGTCAATACTCTGAGCTTCACATTACGTCAGAAGGCAATTCATTCCACTTTGAAGGTCCATGATTTTGAAACTGGGATCATAGGAAGGAATTCTTTGATGCAGACGATCTCAATATAAGATGTCTTCCTGAAGGCACAAAGATCTTTACTGTAGTATGCCAACTTACTAAGAAGCATAGCTTATATGTTACAGCGAGGGCTGAGATGATTTAAAAATTGAACTCGATAGTTCTGACATTTAGGTACTAGCATCTTGATATTATTTTTGGTGAAAGAAGGGCGCAGTTTGCGCTACAAGCAACCAAGTTAAAAATGCGCTCTGCGCAACCTACGTGACTTTTCATGGTGTTTTTTCGATAACTATACCTACTCTAAATATCAACATTTTATGTAGTTTTATATAACTTTGAATGATAAAACTTCACTGATAAAGGTCACAAAACAGCAATACATTTTCACTACTCACTATCCCAAGGTGATATAGTGGGGAGGGGGGGTTATGATTACGCATTTTTTGTGTTTTTTATTGCAGATTATCAACTAGTAAACTTGATTTAAAAACATCTAAATTAGTGTATAATAGCATTGTTGTTCCGCACATTAACTACTGCTCAAGTGTATTATTTATGAGCAATGTAGGTGAAAATAAAAAACTACAGATAATACAAAACAGAGCAATGAGGACAATATTAAAATGCAATAGATTTACCCGTATTGAATATATGCTTGAGCAGTTGAAACAGCAGTTGACAGTGAAACAACAAATAATTCTGAATGTGCTAATTTTTATTTACAAATTAAAAAATATACTTTTACCACCTTATTTACAAAAAAATATTATGTACAATTTTGAAGTTCACGCATACCCGACGAGAAGTAGGCGGGACTTTAGACTGCCGCAGATAAACCTGGCAGGTACACAAAATAGTGTGTACTACAAAGACTTACAACTTTATAATGATTTGCCTGAATCTGTAAAGGAGGCGTCTAATCTTGCCTCTTTTGGTCACTTAGGTGCTGAATACATAAAACAAAAGTTTTTTTAAAAATGGTGTGTTTCTATTGTTTATATAATATGTATTTTGTTCTAAGACTATAATATCTGTTTATATATTATGTTCTAAGACTATAATATCTGTTTTGCTTGTTTTGATACTATATTGTTTTTATTATTTTTTTTTCATGTTCTTTGATGTCTTCTATTGTGGTAGTGTGTTTTCATTTTTTTTTTACTTTGTGTTTTATTGTTATTGATAGATACGTGTCTTTTTTGTGTGTTCATTTAGTCATCCGATGTTGATTTGTTTATTTTTATTGTTTGTTTTTATTTTCGTTCGTACTAGATGTAAGAAATTGTATTTTTTTTACATCTAAATAAAATATATACAATACAATACACTCAATACAGTATCATGCTGAGATTGTATTCTGAAAGTTTCATCAAAATATATCATCTGTATGTGCTGTGTACTGCGTGTATATTATAGACTAAAGTATTCAATCGCTTCTTTCTTATTTTGCAAATTTGTATATGTAATACTCGTTTGGACCCCATTATATTTTGAAGTATATTTGATCAGTGCTTTTTAACTGTCAAATATTTCAAAATGACCCCAGGCACGGTAAAATAAAAATTTGATATTTTTTATTTTAAAATAGCTATAAAGGCAAATCACTTTCATAAAATTTGATATTTTTTTATTTTAAAATTGCTAAAAAGGCAGATCACTTTCATAAAATTTGATATTTTTTATTTTAAAATTGCTAAAAAGGCAGATCACTTTCATAAAATTGTATTGAAGAAATATCAAATTTTCATAATAAAATATTTAAATCAAAAAAAAGTTTAACAAACTCATATCATGAAAATCCTGAAATTTTTACATACAAAAATTTAATACTTTGAGTAGTGAGGAGTATATCGTTGACCACAACCCACTCCTTTAATATAATATAATCTATATCTACATTCCAATTTTGAGAATATGATGACATGATTTACAACAGAGCCTACCAAATGATGGTATGACACAGAAGCGCAGTAGAGATGGTAGGGCGCAATACGGGCTGCGGTCCTTATGACAAGAATTAACTTCGATCCTCGGTTTGCCCACGCATGGTGCGCGACAGGGCCTCCAGCGAAGGTTTGGACGGGGCCCGCATGCGGCCCAATCGGTTGCGGTACAGGTCAGGGGGCGTGTCGATATACCCGGACCGCAGCTTGAGGAACACTGAAAAAATACAATTTAATGAATTAAATTTGTCTAATGAGATAAACCAAACAATTATGCTGATGTTGGTTAGTCATTTGACACCCGTGCCGGCGTTCTAGGTTCGACAAACAACGGAGAATTTTTTTTCAAAAAAATTTTTTTAGCAATTAATGCTTCCCTGATATTGAAATAACTATATTGCGTTTCGGCAGTCAACTCGACAATGTTAAATATTTTTTATTTTGTTTGAGTATACTTTGTATCCTCCTGAGGAAGGGAACTTTGTTCTCGTAATATGTAGAGGAATTTTTATTCATTTGAATAAAAATTATAATTGTAGTGGTGTACACAAAGTTCTGTTTTATTTCATTCAATTCATTGGATATTTTTTCGATATTATAGATATCTACGTAGCAATCAACCCATTTTCCAGATGTTTTTTTTCCAAATAAATTATTTTTTTAGTAAAAAAAGACAAAAGTATTACATTGGTCCAAGGTTCTTCGAACCAATAAGCAGGACATGAGAAGACGTTACAAGGTTTATCCTGTACAGGCTTAAAATCCCTGCAGTGATTTGGTTCAACCATATAGGTGGACAATTTGCGAGGAGATCTGAAACAAAAAACATGTTTGAATAACTCAATATGGTTTCATTTATGACCTATTCAGGGAGGGGACAAGTCTGGTCAACAGGTGGAATCAAAACCATCCACGTTTAGCAGGGGCGATCCTAGGACCTACAGGTCACGCAACCCTGGACATCAAAAATTATAAAATGTGATTTCACATTTTTTTTAAACAGAGGCGCGCAATGTTTCTGTTATTTATATCGTAATTTTTACCTGATTTTTTTTATGTATTTCTTTACTATATTTGTAAAGGAATGCCCGGCTTTTTGGGTTCTACATTAATTTTGCTACCGATGTTTACCCATTTCGTGGATTTAATTATCTAATGGAGTTTTATAATATCTTGCCCCCCAGTAGGTCTATGACCAACGGGCGACCATGGATAAGAGGATTTTATCCGCACACTGTGACATAATGAGCCCCGTATAAGTTCAGTCAACTTTTTGACATTTCTCATATCTACTAAAATTCAGACGGATAAATTTAGACCAATAAGAATAGGACATAATGTCAACGCTTTCGAAACAACAGTTTAAAATGGAAAACAAGGTAAAAACCTGCAGTAAAATATGTCATTGAAAATAAGTTATAATTATTTATTTATTTTATTGAGCATAGATACAGACCAAATATTCTATGCATAATAATTATAGGTAGATAATATACGTATGGTGTGTAGGTATTAAGAGACAAATTAAGAATTAAGGGATAAATATGAAGATAAACGAGGCATCAATTTTTCTCTTTATTTGAAAGAATTTATTATCGTTGTTTAATGATATATCGCTCGTTTTCGAGAACAACGACATAAGTCAAAAAATACGATTTTTGAGTTAATAATGCAGAAATATTTTGTTTATCAATATTACAGTGATTATATGACAGTGAAACAATGACACATGTGCTGTTTCTTTCGCACTTATAAAGATTTACTGAGAATTGAAGACGACATGAATATTGATTAAATCGGATTTTTGTCTTATGTCGTTGTTCTCGCAAACAAGCGATATTATTTAAAATAAAGAGAATAATTATTATTGAGGCCTGAGGACTCCCCAATCCTTTTGTCTCTGAATACGGATGTTAATGTTGATTGATATATTTTACTGCCAAAGTGTGTACAGGGTGTGGTGCTGTTGCACAATTTGTGGAGATAGGTACTTATTAAAACAAAATCTCACTATCCAAATAAATTTGTACTCACGCATCATGTCCTATGGTAAGTGGTACGCAGTAAACTTGACGATGTGATCTTCCAGCACTTCCACAAGTGGCAGTGCAGTGCTCCCAGGGTCCAGGGATCCAGTGAAAATCACAACTGGAAACAAAAGAATCAGATGGGAGATTAGAAACTCAAAGGTTACCTTAAATTCTTTTTGAAATAAATTATAAAATCGTTTGCGGTAAATATGAGCGATATTCATAATGAATGGATTCATTCAAAAAAGTTTTGAATTAAATAATACACAGCTGAAGTAATTGAGTTTCATACAATCATTGTGATTGCTTTCTGAAATGTAAATTTGTTGAACGACAAATTTGAGCAATCACAGTAGGTAAACCGGCAAAAATCTTGAATAACGGTGTCGCTATGCAAGATACCTACAGATAATGTTTTTTAACTTCGATGATAGTTGCGCAAACCTTCCCCCTCTCCGCCGGAACATTTCAAGATATTTGTAAATACTACACAATTATATATATTTTGTTGATACATTTTTGCCTTTATTTTATTCAAGAAAAAATATGAATAAATATTTCTATATAGGAAAATATGAACTCGTATTATAGGTACATTTTTATTGGCCTTGTAAGCCGAAATAGTCGTCTTGTTAGCCGATGAAAAAATATGAGTTCTTATTTTCCCGTAAAATTATGGAATTCTACAAATTAAAATCCGTTTAAACTAGTTGCATGTAACACATGAGATCCAACTGTCGATAGCGATAGTATGTATAGTTGAAGAATATGTACCTACCAAACTATAAACCCATAAATACAAATTGTTGAATATTTTAAGATATTTTGTTTTCTATACAATACATGTAGGTATGTATGTCAAGATAGGATAGTATGGAGGTAGGTCCTATTTTCCTACCCAGAATATGAAAATAACATGATGGTATGTATATATGTTTGTAGATGAAATATCAAACTATTAAGTCTTCTTAAAACTCACATAAAATGTTCTACTCCGAATTCTGAGTAAATACATATATGGGAACATAATATATGCTGCGAGGCCTCTAGTTGGTGTTATTAGCATGAAAAAAGTCCACTACGCCATACAAAATGTTCCTTCGTACACGCATCTTGAATTTTAACTGCCTCTTCCTTCAATAGAATTTCATTGAACGAATCGACAGTTGGATTATTAACAAATATACATACAAATGATGATATTTAGATGGGTCGATGGCAGAGCAGTTAGCCCGCTGGGCTAGTAATACAGTGGTCGTGAGATCAAATCCTGCCTCGATCAATTTCGTTTTTTTATGCTTAATATAGGGAATATAGAAATATGTAGGTATTCGAAATTGTTTAACAAGGACATATATATTTAATTAAAAAAATGATGAACTTAATTTTCCCACAATTATAAACAAGCTTAATTTTAATGAAAGTCTAAAAAAGGGATAAAGACTAAAAATAGGGATACGTACAGTTTAATTAAAAAAATAGTAACTTGAATGTATCAGTACTTTATTCTGAAGAGAGCTGCTACATGTTATAATAGATTTTCTATAGCTGCACCATATGTTTACTTGTTCACAGATCTCACAATTTATGGAAAGAATATATATTATAGTGTTACAAATTAACTATTAATTCAATAGTAACTGAATGATTTTTATTGTTTGAAGATAGATAAGTAAAGAAAAAATCCTTTTAATTGAAGATAGGTAGGTAAGTAAAGTTAAAATCCTTTTAATTGAAGATAGATATGTAAGTAAAGTTAAAATCCTTTTATTTGAAGATAGATATGTAAGTAAAGTTAAAATCCTTTTATTTGAAGATAGATATGTAAGTAAAGTTAAAATCCTTTTATTTGAAGATAGATATGTAAGTAAAGTTAAAATCCTTTTATTTGAAGATAGATATGTAAGTAAAGTTAAAATCCTTTTATTTGAAGATAGATATGTAAGTAAAGTTAAAATCCTTTTATTTGAAGATAGATATGTAAGTAAAGTTAAAATCCTTTTATTTGAAGATAGATATTTAAGTAAAGTTAAAATCCTTTTATTTGAAGATAGATATGTAAGTAAAGTTAAAATCCTTTTATTTGAAGATAGATATGTAAGTAAAGTTAAAATCATTTTAATTTAAGATAGATGGGTAATTATTTCTAATTTTTCGACTGCCAATACGCGATGGAATTCTATTATCAATATTATAAAATTACTTAAAAAAATAAGTCAAAACACAATTTTTTAACTTTATTCCACTTATTTAAAGTGTTGGCCACTGAAACGCGTCAGTGATCAACACTATGTATAAATAAGTGGAATAAAGTTAAAAAACTGTGATTTTACTTATTTTTTTAAGTAATTTTATAATATAGATTGGTAAGTAAAGTTAAAATCCTTTTATTTCATAAAAAAATAATTATTGGTTTGTTTTTTGAAACGTTGTTTAGTTGTTTTGTCAATCGACACAAATTATACTGAGGTAGGTACAAAGCTTACTAACCTCATGCTGCAAGATTCCACCTTGAGACTTGGTTTTGAAGTCTTGGGGCAATGGCTGTGATGGACAGTTCTATTGCCCCTTCGGGTGTCAATACATCGCAGTGGTACTGACTTGAGGGGTTTACCGCAGTGACAAGGGGTCTGTCCTTCAGACACCCACTGATAGCGGTTTCCATCTTCCAATCCCAGGGTGTAGTTCACTTCCACAGTTGTCTCAACGGTGTGGAGGTACTCGGGAGGTGAAGCAAGCTAATTAAAAAAATGGTTTTATTTTTTAAAATAATAAATCCCGTATATTTATAACCTTTCTTTTTTAAATTTATTTTTGCTTCTCGAGCAACAAGCAGGTTCGATACTATACCTACAGATGTTAACAAAAAGAGTACGGACAGTGATTTTGAATGTAATTGATCGAGACTGGTACAACGATTCCTTCTACTTAAAAAAATCGCATTGTTTTCCTATAATTAATTGTGTAGGTATTTATCCAATAAAACATTTCTGTTGCTAAGTTACTGGAAAACAGATTATCTTCTTATGGTGAAAAAAATAATCAACAACACGAAATAAATTATTACTAGTTGCATGTGACACATGAGATCCAACTGTCTATAACGATAATATACATAGTCCAAATCCTGAATATTTCAAAATATTTTGTTATCTATACAAAATGTGTATGTCTGGATAAGATAGTGTGGAAGTAGGTAAGTCCTTCTTCCTACCCAGAATATGTTAACAGCCTGATGCTATATATGGAGATTAAGTATCAAACAATTAAGAGTCCCCGTAGATATTATGTATTCTGCCATACAAAATAAGCTGTGGACGTACATAGTTGGAAGGTTAACGAGATTTTTTTTTTTCATATTAATGTATTTTGTATATATAAATTGTTAATTCTCTGTGTGTGTCCCTTAATAAAATAAAAAAATACAAATTGTATGAAACGACGTCGTCACTAAATTCATTTTGTTTGTTAAAAAAGTTTTATAATGCATTTATTTAAAAAAAAAATAATTATCTGTTTAAAGTGTTTCGGTGTTTTTCGATATTTATATATTTTTTTGAAAATATAGGCACTTTTTCGTAAAAAATAGTTTGAGGTAGGTATTTTTACTATTTGTCTATTTGTAAAAATTATCAGCATTTTCTAACTTTCATAGTTTTTGAAATATAACTTAAAATAATTCTCATGGTGATAACCCCCGACTGAGACAAAAATTCTAAATTCTGAGTACTTACAAAAATTTTATAGGCCTAAAATTTTCTATAATTTTTGGGCTCTGTGCATCAAGCGGATCAAAATTTATTCGGAGACACACACACAGATACACAAAATTTTTTATTCCAATTTCTTAATTCATCCAAATACATAATTCGTTATCTATGTATGTGTAATTTATATCCGACCAAACTCTACCCGCCAAGTGTACATTGATGTTTTTACCAAAATTGAAAGTGAATATCATAGTTTACAGAGTAAAAATATATTAATATTGGGTGACTTCAACTTTGCTTCCAGTCAAAATGTTGAACATGAATTTTCTTAAATTATTTTTATTGTTGAACTATTTTGTAACTTTTTTTGGATTTCAACAACTAAATTCGGTAAAAAATAAGATAAATAGTAACATATTAGATTTAGTTTTATGTAACTTTCAGCAAAACTGTATGACTGTGTAACATTGTGATGATCCTATTGTCAATGAAGATGCATACCATCCATGTTTATTTATAAAAATGCGTTGCAAGTATACGGAAAATATAAAAAAATCAACAATAATAAAAGATAAAATAAAAAAAAATCACCCTTATCCTAAATTGAATTTTTCAAAGGGAAATTATTATTTATTATATCATTTGTTATCAAGTTGTAATTGGGAATCTGTATACTCTTGCATTTCGGTAAATGATGCATGCGACTCATTCTATTCAACATTGTACGACATTTTTGACACTTGTATTCCTTACCACTCTGATAAAAATAAAAGTCGGTCATATCCTAAATGGTTTACACCTGAAATTATACGAAATATCAAACTTAAACACAGCCTTCACGTCAAGTGGAAACGAAATAAACTTCAATCTGAATATATACAATATTCTAAATTACATGCCGATGTTAAACGCGACATTCAAATATCTTTTTCTCAGTATCTTTTGGACATAGAATCAAAATTAAAAGTAAATGCAAACGATTTTTGGAAGTATATAAACGACTTAAAAAAATCTAAATCTAAACATACTGCAATGAATTACAATGGAAAGGAAATTAAATGTCCCAATGGCATTACCACAGCATTCGCTGATTACTTTCGATCCGTTTATAGTAATACTCCACCTTTACTAAATCCTCTTGGCTCTGAGGCCACAGATTAATATTAATATTAATATTGCTCCACCGTTTCACATAACATCAGTCACTGAAAACGATATTCAAAATGCAATAAAGAAATTAAAAAAGCCGAAATCAATTGGAGTCGACGAAGTACCAGGTTTTATCATCAAAGGTTGTGCTGATCATTTTACAAAACCGTTATGCCATATTTTTAATACTTGCTTATCTACCGGAAATTTCCCTCATTTATGGAAATCAACCAAAATAACGCCAGTATTTAAAAAAGGTGACAAATGTAATATATCTAACTATCGCCCTGTTGCGATACTAGCAGCAATTGCAAAGATTTTTGAATTAATTTTATCTGAAAAGATTTATAGTCATGTTCAACCTAATTTAGATGAAAATCAGCACGGCTTTAGACCGAAAAAATCCGTTTCCAGCAACTTACTCAATATTACTCAATCATTTTTCAATTATTTTCATGATTTTCTTTTTTTGGTTTGAATATGTATTCTGATATGTTTTCTCACTTGAGTATTCTTCTTTTTCATTTATTTTCAACCTTTTTTTTGATGTTTATTTGATTTTTTTTGTTCATGTATGATTTGATTTAATTACTTTTACTTTTATGTTGACTTTGCTTTGTATTGATATTTTTTATTTTTTTATAAGTGCTTCCCTCATCAAGCACAAGATTGTAATCTTTTTGATGAGGTACTGTAGGGAAAAATATGTAAGAATATTATTACTAGTGAATTTATATATTGATTTGTATTATAAAATATATTAAATAAAATAAAATAAATAAATAAATAAATATATCGAAACACATGGATAAGGGTCACCAGGTTGATGTAACCTATTATGATTTTGAGAAGGCATTTGACAGAGTAGACATTGACATTCTTATGATGAAACTTGGTAAATTCGGCTTCTCGGAAGGTATGGTATACGTTTTTGTGGATCACTTTCGTAATCGTAGAGAATATTTTAGTCTCAATGGTGCAATTTCTTCCGAATTTCCTGTTTTTTCTGGTGTTCCTCAGGGATCTATCTTGGGGCCTTTGCTATTTTTATTATTTATCAATGACATTGGTCACACCATTAAATTTGCAGATTATCTTATTTTTGCTGATGATCTTAAATTATTCACAACAATTTCTAATTCTGAATGGTGCCATCTTTTTCAATCCGATATCGACTCGATTGGTGAATGGGCAATAAAAAATAAACTATCCTTTAGTTTTAAAAAATGTCATGTTTTATCTTATAGTAAATCAAAAAATCCTATTCACTTTACGTATAAACTAGGCAACAATATTCTGAATAGAGTCAATACAACAACATATTTGGGTATAGTATTCGACTCTAGACTTACATTCCACGAGCATATCCTTAAATTAGTTGCAAAAGGATACAAAATGCTCGGGTTCATATTAAGACATTGCCACAAATTCAAAGACCTTCACACTATCAAAACTTTATACAATACACTTGTATTGAGTATTCTCGAAACAAACTCAATTATTTGGTCTCCATATGAGGCTACATATTGTATTATGATCGAAAGAGTTCACAAAAAATTTCTCAGATATTGCTATCTTCGGACGTATGGTACATATCCTTGGTTGTATCCATCTGCTTTTTTATTAGGTATGATTGGATACAACTCCTTGGAAAACAGAAGATTATTTTGTCTATTGAAATACTTTTTCCAACTAGTAAATGGGTTAGTATATAATCCTAGTTTACTTTGCGAAATAGGCATACATGCTCCTATTAATTACATCAGAGGAAGAAATCACGCGTTGTTTCTGCAGCCATACAGTCGGACAAATTTATTAGCCAAGTCTGTCTCCAATACACCATTATATGTTCAATGTTCAACATTTTGTCGAGCGAAGTTGACGTCTTCAATATCAGTGAAAACAATTTTCTGAATTTTATAATGTTTTATTTTTAAATTGTATTATGTATTGCATAAACTGTATTTTTTAAATTGTGTATTATTTTGTATTTTTTATTTTGTTTTGTAAATTGTGTATTATTTTGTATTTAAATTGTGTATTATTTTGTTTTGTAAATTGTGTATTATTTTGTATTTAAATTGTGTATTATTTTGTATTTTTTATTTTGTTTTTTAAATTGTGTATTATTTTGTATTTAAATTGTGTATTATTTTTTAAATTGTGTATTATTTTGTTGATTATGCATTATTTTGTAATTATGTTTGTTGTTCTTTTTAATGCCATGCCAGTTTAGGTTTCCCTGTAAAGGCATGGCATTCTCTGTGCCAAATAAATAAATAAAAAATAAAAATACCTATAACAAATAGGTATGCTGTGATGCCTCTAAGTTGCTGTTTTTGACTTCAAAGTAATAACCATGTTAAACGTCTACTACTACATACAATTCTCTCACACGATAATAAGAATTATACTGTCGATTTATTAAGAGAAATGAATTATCTTGAACAAAGACAATTGGATATATCAAAACACTCAAAAACAGTTAGTCTCAATCTGGAAATTATTATTGAATTTATAATTATAAGGGTCGTATTACGGGAGTTATTTAAGAATAATATAAGTAAAAGTTGAGTGCCGTAAGCAGTATTGTCGCATCACGGGACCTTACCTTTTTCTCAAATAACTATTGTAATTCGACCTTTAAGTGTATTAAGGAAAAAAAATAACAATCTTGCCATAATTAAAAACGTTAAAATAAGTTTCTCAAACAAGAAAGTATTTTAAGTTTAGCAATCAGCTAATGCACTTTGCAGTGTTTTGTAACTGGAACGTGCTAAGGTAGTTAGATAAGTACTAAAGGTAAAACTATAAAAGCTCCATTAAAAATGCGGTGCTATACCTACAGTGTAAGCATTATACTTCAGGCGACTTCTATACATCTTGTTCTTGAATGCTTTTATACATCTTCAAATAATATGAAATAAAGGTTGAATATATCTATATATTTTTTGCGGTTAACGAAATCGTAATCAGACTTATGAAAAAAAAAAAAAAAACCAATGAGATTTTAAAAAGATTCTAACAGAGATAATATGCAGGAATATATTTCTTAAAAGAAAATCCCGGAAAACATGCATGTATGCTTAATGTATATTTATTTTTGTAGAAAATCAATGAAATTTTAACATGATCTCTTTTCTTCGAGAACTATATCGTGTACTATAGCAACTATAAATTTAAGACGTATCCAATGATAAGTATTCTCATTGAGAGTTCAGACTCATAACATAGTCAGAAACTGTGTCTCCACCGGCAATTGAACTCGAGGCTCAGGAGTCAGATATCCAACTAACCCACGATGGTCAACATGTGACAATCTTTACAATTATTGATTGTAAATTAATTATCAATCAAAATTGTTAATTATCTAAATACCTACTTGCTACACCGAGAAATAAGTTTTGATTCCAAAACCAAATTTCCATTTTATTTTATATGAATAAGTGCTTGTTAAACAAGTACATAATATACATCTTCCTACATACCTTAAAATAAGCATAAATTCTTGAGCTATAGGTGAACGAAATCGGTCGAGGCAAGATTCAAACTCGCGACCACTGGATTACTACCAATTTATTAAATACTTATGCTTATTTTTTAACGAAATTGCGGTATTTAAATCAATATTATATCAGAAAATATCTGTTGATAAGTGTAGATATATTTTTTTTATATATATATATATATATATATATATATATATATATATATATATATATATATATATATATATATATATATATATATATATATATATATATATATATATATATATATATATATATATATATATATATATATATATATATATATATATATATATATATATATATATATATATATATATATATATATATATATATATATATATATATATATATATATATATATATATATATATATATATATATATATATATATATATATATATATATATATATATATATATATATATATATATATATATAATAATAATAATAATATAATAATAATAATAAACCGTTTATTTGTTGTCATTATTGTTACATCAAACAAAAAAAAATGTATACAAAATTTTGAACTACAATTGACAACAAAAAGGCTATTGCTCAGCTGCGCACTACCAGGTATCCCTGGAGTGCTGCTGGTTTTCAGCAAAGCCTTGGGACAACACAAAACATTGAGGACAGACCACATGTCATGACCTATAAAGATTTAATAGTAATTAAAAACAAAATAAAAATAAAATGTATTTCAAAAATAAAATGTATTTCTTCCTTCTCTTTTTTCACTGCTGGAACCCTTGTTGGTTCAATAACCATATCTTGCAGTGTTTCTTAAAACTCTGCAAAGAGTTCATCGCACGTATGTTCTGCGGCAACTCATTCCAGTACTTTGAGGAAGCATACCTAAAACTACCCTCGAATGCGGAGGTTCGATGTCTGGGGAGAACGAGTAAATGGCCTCTCTGTCGCGTTGAGTGGACGTGCAAATCACGTGACCACTGTAGTCTATCAAACAGATAGGAAGGAGAACGTTTCTTTATCACACTATGTAGTTGACAAAGAAAGTGCAGCTTCCTTCTGTTAGACATGTTCAGAATCCCGTGCCGATTAAGATAAGGTGATATGTGTGCTCGTCTAGGTATATTGAAGCGAAATCGGGCACATGCATTCTGTACGCGTTGCACTTGTTTTTGTGTTTTTTTTAACAGAGACGTACCATATATCGAATCCCCGTAGTCCAATATTGAGAGAACCAAACTATCAGTAAGCAACCTGCGAACACCCGTTGCAATGTATGGACGGATCTCATACAAAAGACGCAACCTCGAAAAGCACCATTGCGATTTTTTATTAATGTGCTCCTCATATCTTAATCTTTCATCCATTATGATGCCAAGATTCCGCGCCGATTTTACAAAAGGGATGATGTTACCATTTAGCTGAATTTTGCTGCTGCTGTTTTTTACAGCATTGATTTTATGCTGTGAGCCGATTATTATTGCAAGAGTTTTTTTGGGGTTAAGAGCTAGTGCATGGTCTTGTGCCCATGTCAGAATTCTTTCCAGATCACTGTTCAACATACCCACAGCAGACCCCGCATTGCGCTCCTCAAAAGATAAATACAATTGTGTATCATCTGCGTACATATGTGATTTGCAGAATCTGAGAGCATGCATCATGTCCGATGTGTATATGGCAAACAGCAATGGCCCAAGTATAGAACCCTGAGGAACTCCACGAGTCAGTTCAACAGCAGATGACAAAATTTCGCCGCATGCTGTGCGCTGTGTTCTGTACCGAAAATAGCTTTGAAACCATTCGACAGTGTCATATGCGAAACCAAAGTATCGCAACTTTTCAATAAGAAGTGGAATACTTAACATGTCGAATGCTTTAGAGTAATCCAAGAGTACTATTATTGAGGTTTTTCCATCATCACCAGATGCATGCAAGTCATCTGTAATACATTGCAACGCAGATGTGGTGCTATGGCCCTTACGAAACCCGGACTGATGAGGAGGCACTATTTCACATCTTTCGGTGTATTTCACTACTTGATCATAAACGACCTTTTCAAGTACCTTCGAAAGTGTAGGAAGTATGCTAATAGGTCTAAGATCGTTTAATCCCACAATAGGAGTCTTTTTGGGAAGTGGTTTGACTATAGCATTTTTCCACACCTCAGGTACAGTGCCAGATATTAGTGACTTATTTACTATGTTTGTAATAGTACCTAGAGCATGAGGTAAAATGAGTTTTATCATATTAACGTTTATATTGTCGCAACCGGTTGCATTTGTTTTGATACTACTTATATGTTTTGCTATGGTGTTTTCATCCACAATATGAAACTTAAACGAGAGTGAGGTGGAAAATTTGTTTGTCTTATAATAATTAAGAAGGTCCGTACTATGTGAATGATTATGATCTAAGTTTAAAAAGTGTTTATTGATTATCTCAGGGTTATTTAACTCTAAAGGTATTTCATGTGTTTTTACTTTGTGTTGTAAGGTATTTTCTAGCGATTTCCAGAGTTTTTTTGAATCTCTAATGTTGGTATTCACATTGTGTGTGAAGAAAGCGGATTTTTCTCTTTTTATGGAGGACGTTACAAGATTTCTTAGTTGTTTGTAATAGATGTGATGTGTGTCAGTTTTAGTTTTAAGGTATCTATTGTAGGCTCTATCTCTAATTTTCATCATGTATTTGATTACATCTGTGATCCAAGGCTTGTGTTTATCTTTAATAGTTCTTATCTCTAACGGTGCATGGGAATCAAATATATCTATAATATAAGTATTAAAATTTTCGACCATAATGTTAACATCATTCAATGAGTTAATGTACTCCCAGGGACCATTCTCAAGTTCTGAGTTAAACTTATTAACGTCCATGTCCTTAAAGTTTCTGTATCGTATTCTTTCAGGTTTTTTTTTTGTTTCGGAAATTTTAATTTACACACTATCAAACCATGATCACTTATGGACTTATAATGATACACATCTGTGTTTGTGACTGCCTCGGGTATATTGGTGAATATTACGTCTATAAGCGTTGAAGATGTATCAGTTATTCGTGTGGGGTCACGCACCACTTGTGTCATATCAAAGACTTTTAAACTATCCAATAATTTCTTTGCGTCTATATGTTCTTCATCTACTATATCAATATTTAAATCACTCAGTAGAAAAATATTCTCACACCGAAAGATATGATCAGATATATTATCACTTAAACACTCAAGGGTCTGTCCCAGACTCTTAACATTGGGTCTATAGGCTGTACCTAGAGTTATGTTGATATTTGTAGCTTTGATTTTAATCCACATCTGTTCTAAGAATTTATTTTCATAGGGTAGAATTTTACATGATAATTCTTGGCGCACATAGAAGCCAACACCACCACCACGACCAGAGCGTGGAGAGAGATGTAATACAAAGCCTGGGATAGTCCTATCTGTTTTAGCCCTAACCTCATCAATCCATGTCTCATTCAAAGCCAGTACATCGATGTCATGCTCCCCAACATATACACACAGATCATCGAACCCTGTACCTAATGATTGAGCATTCAATAGACCAATTGTCAGGGTCCTTTTCTTTATGTTTCTTACAGACATTATTGATCAAATTTTTCGTTTTTGTGGATGAATAGTAGTGGGATGAGAAACCAGGACCACGGCACGTGACATGGTAACGATGTATAGTATTTGCATCGGCATTGGCATTAAACACACCAAAGGTGGTGAAAGTAACGATATAAGTATATAATATGTATAAATATCTTGAATAAAAAGTAAGTAAAAGTTAATATTCGAGAGAAGGAAGAAACGCATCATCAAGCAATCTTTTTTAAGTTCGCTTTTCATAATATTAAAGTCATTCAATAGGATATCAAGTTCATCGTAATTTTTATTAATTGATCGAATGTTTTGATTGAGTATAGAGAGAGTATGTGTGTTATCAAGAATCGCGTCACATAAGTGTGTGTCTGTTATAGTGTAATGATTATATTCACTGTTTGAATCAATTAACGATAGTAGTTCAGCCATTCTATAGTATATAGATACAAAACATAATATATGTGGTAATATCTCAATACATATATATATATATATATATATATATATATATATATATATATATATATATATATATATATATATATATATATATATATATATATATATATATATATATATATATATATATATATATATATATATATATATATATATATATATATATATATATATATATATATATATATATATATATATATATATATATATATATATATATATATATATATATATATATATATATATATATATATATATATATATATATATATATATATATATATATATATATATATATATATATATATATATATATATATATATATATATATATATATATATATATATATATATATATATATATATATATATATATAACATTATCAATAAAAAATAAAAGTATAGGTATACTCCAATTACAACATCTTTTAGCATAAATAGTGAAACAATAAAATACATAAAATGGTAAAGTAATGTTGATCAAATGAAAAATAATATAGAAGTATGATATAGAGTGAATATACACAAACAAAAGTGGTAAAAACTCAGTACATATATAATATAACACAATCAATGTAAAATAATAAGATATACTCCAATAAGAATGTCTTTTAACACCAATAGTGAAACAATAAAATACATAAAATGGTAAAGTAATGATGATCAAATGAAAAATAATATAGAAGTATGATAAAGAGTGAATATACACAAAGAAAAGTGGTAAAAACTCAGTACATATATAATATAACACAATCAATGTAAAATAATAAGATATACTCCAATAAGAATGTCTTTTAACACCAATAGTGAAACAATAAAATACATAAAATGGTAAAGTAATGATGATCGAATGAAAAATAATATAGAAGTATGATAAAGAGTGAATATACACAAAGAAAAGTGGTAAAAAATCAATACATATATAATATAACACAATCAATGTAAAATAATAAGATATACTCCAATAAGAATGTCTTTTAACACTAATAGTGAAACAAAAAAATACATAAAATGATAAAGTAATGTTGATCAGATGAAAAATAATATAAAAGTATGATATTGAGTGAATATTCACAGACAAAAGTGATAAAATCTCAATAGAAATATAATATAACACAATCAATGTAAAATAAAGGGTTGTTCTCCAATAAGAACATCCTTTCACATAAAAAGTGAAACAATAAATTATATAAAATGATAAAGTAATGATGATCAGTTGAAAAATAATAATATAAAAGTATATATGAGAGAAAAGTCACAACTTGTTCATATCTGATTCGTCATTAATAATTATTGGAGCAGAACCCTCTTCCTTTCGGACAAATATGTTGCCGTGTTTAATCCAAATATATTTGTATTTTTTTGCCGCACTTATACTTTTAACTTTGGCAAGAATAAATTTCTTTCTTGGAGTTATATGTTCGGATATAAAAATGGGCTGGGGAGCATCCTTGTTTTCAATAATAATTGAAGTATTCAAATTGTCTTTTTTATTCCGAGCCTTGTATTGCCGGACGTGCGATAGAAATTCGTCTCGGTCAGGTACGCTCGCGAATTCAACAATAATTGATTTCTGTGGTTTGTGACTGGTAACATTTAGACGGCGATCTCTGTATAGCTTCAGGTTGTTGAGTTTTGAACTGTCATATCCGATCATTGATGAAATTTTTTGAACGTACTGATACAAAATGTCAGTGTTTTCGTTATGTAATACGGGGCAATTTCTGATTTCGATATTCCGTTTAAGTTTTTCGTACTGCAGTGAATCAAACCTAGATTCTAGAAAATGTATACGTTTGTTCATATTGTCGTATTCCTTTAGCTTCGTATCAATACTATCTATTCTGCACTGCAAAACCTCATTCTTCTCGTTGATATTTTTGATAGATTCCTTTATGCTCTCGTTTTGAATCAGTATTTCTTTACATATATTTAGATGTTGTTCTAATTTTTCTTCAATATATTTAAATAGCGAGCTACGTAGATTTTCAAATTGCTGTGTAAATAGTTCAGATATGTTCGAATCAATTGTAATCAGTGAAGTTAAGTTATTGCTTGATAAATTCCTCGTTGTGGGTTGTTTAAGTGCAGGTGAAGCATGTCTGTCCTTACAATCTTTACATAGCCAAGCATCAAGTTGTTTTGAAGTCATCTTCTTTAAAATTGAATTTGAGATTCCTACACATTCATGATGGTATGTAAAAGTACACTGTTTACACACCAAAAGTTTCTTTTTCGCATCATTTTCAAACTCATTGCACACTTTACATATCTTTGCCATTCTGTTGAATGTGTATATAAATTTATGTGAAGTTTTCTGGCCGTATAACAGTGTCCAATACACTCGAAGTAGGCAAGTTGGCAAATGAAAAATAGTTTATACAACAAGAACTCACTTTTTGCTGCGATCTGATGCATTTACGGTAAACAGTACACTTTCAGAAAATACAAATTAATCACTTTAGACTATATACACAAATATTGAACTCTTATTTTGTTTTTTTTTCGGTAGCTACAAAAAAGTATGACAGTACAATATATATATATATATATATATATATATATATATATATATATATATATATATATATATATATATATATATATATATATATATATATATATATATATATATATATATATATATATATATATATATATATATATATATATATATATATATATATATATATATATATATATATATATATATATATATATATATATATATATATATATATATATATATATATATATATATATATATATATATATGTATGTATGTATGTATGTATGTATGTATGTATGTATGTATGTATGTATGTATGTATGTATGTATGTATGTATGTATGTATGTATGTATGTATGTATGTATGTATGTATATATATATATATATATATATATATATATATATATATATATATATATATATATATATATATATATATATATATATATATATATATATATATATATATATATATATATATATATATATATATATATATATATATATATATATATATATATATATATATATATATATATATATATATATATATATATATATATATATATATATATATATATATATATATATATATATATATATATATATATATATATTAACGAACCATCCGAACCATCGCAAAGCATTTATCTTCATTCTACTCAAAATATCCCTTTCAATCTTACATTCTCTTCTGATATCTTGATTCCTTATCCAATCATAAATTGTTTTACCACACATTCGTCTTAGGGACCTCATTTCCACAGCGTTAATTTTACTTTCATGCGTCTTCTGCCATGCCCATGACAATAGCGTTGTGCACAGCGAGTTTTGCTGGCCTTGAAATAATTGGGTCAGCCATTATTGTTCTTAATGCACCATTTACTCTATTTTAATCTCATTCATACACAAGATTTATTGTTGTTATAAAACAAACTAATATGAGCTTATTTGAAGGACATTTTCAAGATTATATTCGATTAGTTATGAATATTTAGTAATGATAAAGTTTTGATTTTACCATAACAACTACATCAGAGTGCAATGGACCTTTGGAAGACAAAGTCAACATTCTTGGTGGCCTGCCAGCGATGATAGCACTTCCAGCCAAAACAACAGAAGGTCCTTCTTGGTATCCAGCCCATACAGGACTTGTAAAATCCACACTGAAAAATATATAAATATACATCATAGTATTTTAAAACGAGTCACTCCATGAAGTATTCAAATTTGGTATGGAAAATTTTCAGCATTATAATGAAATATGTAAGTATGATTAATTATTTTTGATTTAAATCTTTTTTTATGAAAACTTGATTAATATTAATATGAAAGTGATGCTTTTTTAGCGATTTGAAAATAAAAATATCAAATTTTAAATTGCCTGAGCTTGGGGTCACATTGAAATATTTGAAAGTTAAAAAAGTGAGAACCGCTGACCAGTTATCCTTATGAAATCTAATTGGTCTAAGCGAGTATAAGATATATAAATTTGGAAAATTTGAAAAGAATTAGTAATTGGGTCAATAATCGATAAAGTAGAATGAACACGCCGTACATAGTACACATCACACACACAGAAACATTGTGATGAAACTTTCAGAATACATTCTCAGCATGATACTTTTTGATAATAGGCGTGATGACAGTAAGAAAAAATCATTGAAATTATGATTGATTTTATTAGATAAAATATGTTATAAAGATTTGAAAAAATATATTTATTTTCATTTTAAAAGAGCGAATAATATTAATATTATTAAAATAAAAATACAAAATATGTTTGTCCGCCATTTTATGTGAAACACCAATCAGAGCGCATGACGTCACCATATTGTCACTGTCAATTGTGTTTGTTACTGTCAACTGTTGTGTTGTTCGAAATGGCTATTTTTTTCATAACAAGCTATATGGAATATGCTGCTTATTTTTAACATGCTATTTTTATTTATTGATTTATTTGGTTTATTTGGGACAATAAACCAAATAATATCGCTATCCGCTCTATTGAATCGTTGACGCATCTGTTATAACACGCACCGAGTATTGTAACGTGGTGGAGAATATTTAACGTTTCAGAAATAAATAACTTGGTGGCTTTCATTGCTTGATTATAAAATAAAATGATGTAATTATATTGTTTGTGGGAGTTGTACAGTGTTACATGAGGTTGAAATGGAAATACACAATGTATTATGATGAATCTAATATACATATGGGATAACTGTTATGATTCATATACATATTATGATTAATATATTAAAATATGTAATAGGTGTGATGACTGTAAGAAAAAAATCATTGAAATTATGATTTTAAAAAATAAAATAGGTTATAAAGATTTAAAAAATGTTTTTTTTTTAATTTATAGGAGTGAATAATAATAATATTATAAATATAAAAATACAAAATGTGTTAGTCCGCCATTTTATGAGAAAAAACAATCAGAGCGCACGACGTCATAGTATGGTCGCGTCAATTCTTCTGATAGTCTTCAATACAATATACGCATTAATTGTCGGTCTGGACTATGTTTATTTTGGTGTTATCGATATATTAATATTTTAATTAGATACTTAAAACTAAAACAAATTAAATATAAATGGAACAAGTATTCATCAAAGCAAATAGTTTCAATTTACCTAGATACTCGCCAACCTATCGGGGGACACTATGGGCCGGTATTACAGTGTCAGTTTAAGAGCTAAACTCAAGTTTTACAAAAATATAGCGTATTACAGTGTCCGTTTAGACCTAATCTTCCCTCAAATACGTCACTAAAACGACAAATATTTAACTCAACGTTTCTGGCAGATTAAGTACTTAACTGTGAGTCAACTGTCATTTGCTAGGCAACTCGTGTAGTTTCAGTTTCTATCACTAGAGGCGTTAGGCAACGTGTGTAGTTTCAGTGTTGTATCGAAGGTGGCGCCACACAACAAAACAAACTGACAGCCGTATTGAAACGAACACGGGCATTTAAAAGCATTATTTTGGAGAAAAAAATTAAATTTACCATGTTGGATAATAAAACAATGGTATTTAAAGTCGTAGCGTCCCGTTTTGTATTTCGTATTATTTGAGGTTATTTAAATTTGACAGATAATAACCACAGAAAAAGTGAAATATGTCTATAATTGAAGATTTAGTAACTGACATGTCATATTGCACTGTAATACGGAAATGGATTCAATCTCCCCTTAACATTAATCTTGAGTTTGGCAAACTCAATGAGTTGAGGGCCGACTGTAATATCGGGCCTATGTTAATTGTATTTTGTATGTAACTTAGTTTTTATTGAATAAATAAATAAATAATGAACGCTCGCAACGTATGGTAAACTAATTTAGTTTTAGTATTCTACAATTTTGTCACGCGATGGTGAGCTGACGAACGTTCGACTTGTTTGATGCTGGTCACTGCCAAACTAAACTAGCAAGCTATATTTTTTTCATGCAATGAAGCGATTTGCGAAACGACGGCGATTACGCGAAGCATGCGTTTTAAAACATCGTTACAATTTTAGCAGCATACGAATTATTACATAGCGCTCGTTATTTGTATTGTGTTCATAACAAGCTATATTTATCTGCTATCGTTATTTTTAGCAATAGCAGCCATAGTAGTTATTTTTCTGCCTGTCTTAACTACTCTTAACTAGAATGGAACTTTTGATGGTCGGATATTTCTTTGCGTCGAACAAAGACTTTTGTTCATCAGAATTTCGAAACGTAAAAACTTAATAATAAGTACATATAAGTACTTTATTTATCTGTAATTTAAATACAACTTACATCTCGAAAATCGATAAAATATGCTCCTTCTTCTCTCTACATTATGTGTTCATAAACTAAAAACATACGCGGGAAACTTATGATGGCCTATTTTGACGTTTGGACATTAATGAAGTTCTTTATATGCTTATTGCCTAAATAATGGTAAATATTATATTATTGAGAGCTAAAAGTGGGGGAACAAATACTGTACTTCATTGTAAACGCGTACTTAATAAAATTCACTTGTGTCTCGCCGTGCGAAATTTAATCACTTATTTCTCTTTTTTTTCGCGTGGGACGAAAACAAATACCTCAGTAGGTGTTTTTTTCGTCGTGTTTGTACATTTAGGGACCGCACAACACTTATGCACTTTTGAATTGATTATAAATACACAAATCGTCTTAGAACACATATATTACATATAGTAGTGATATGCAGTTTACGATACCATGACGTCACCGTCAGGGTCGGCAGCCGCCATGATACTACAAGCTTTTTTTGGCGTAAATGTCAAATTTGATTTTAAAATGGCGATTTTTGCTACTAAACCTTTATTTTATGTAGAAATGTATATATATTTGAAAACAGTGAATGCGTAAAAACATCGTGAGATAGTTTTTCAAAATTAGTCATCATGCCTATTTGCAATAAAAAATAACAAATAGTAAAAAACACTTATAAATACTCATTGTGGAATCTAACTGTGTTTCTGTTTATGTGTTTTTTACAATTTATAATTATGAACCTCCACTGTGTTAACGATAAAACCTTCAAGTTATTTATAAAAAATAACCTTAAAATCATCCCCTTAAATCTTAAATTTATCTATGGTTGGGAAATTATTTGAAATAAACAGGGTGCACACAACTAATTTCGGTGATCGTACATTTGCTGTGGCAGGACCAAATGCATGGAATAAGCTCCCACACACCCTCAGACAAACCGAAAATATATATTCGTTCAGAAAAAAACTCAAAACGCACCTTTTTCGCAAATCTTACCAGAGCCAAAATGATACAACGTAATCAATTTTCAGCGGCCTTGAGGTGAGATATTTCTCAAAAACGGCGCTATATAAATTATCCAAATTTATTTATCCCCTTGGGGTAGTGAGGAGTAGACAAACATGTATTCTATTGCTTCTTGGGTAGGAACTGCGTCAAATAAAAGCTAGTTGCCACAATTTGGAGACTTCTGATATTTATCGTCTCATAGATCGAGACTGAAAACACAAATAAAAACTGAATCGATCCCGGGACCTTTCGCTCAAGAGTCAGATATCCAACCAACTGGCCACGAAGGCCGTCTAAATTTCGGCTATTCTTCAACTTCTTCTCCTGAGCAATCTCTCCACAAATGAATATAGGGCTCATCCATGTTTCTCTATATGTCTCTGTCTTGCGCTATCAGAATCTAATTTTTCCAGCGATTGAGATTATGTCGTCTGCAGATTTTTTTGTGGTCAAACGACACTTATTTTCATATCCCAAGGTCGCTATTTGGGGATTTTGGGTCTTCATCTCTCAGAGCTCCGACTCGCCACATGCCACTTCAATCAATAATCATAGTAGAATTGTTTTTACCTTTGCTGGGACGATTGCAGTTCCATATCATCAGCATTTCTCGCGACCAATCTGAAGAGCCTCTTGTGTCTGTCTCTAAGTACCAGATGAAAAAATGAGTAGGCGACTATCTGATTGCTCTCTATAGATGAATGAAGAGTAACCCGAAGAGTAATCAAGCGAGAGTGGCGAGGTAACACTACGAGTCGAGTCAGATCTAAAAATCAATTAAAATAAGATTAACGTAAAAAAAAACGTATTTACAGCCGGCGAAAAAAAATTGTTTTATTTGTCCTTTGTTTTATAACAGGAATTTTTATTTTATAACATTATATCTTTAAAAACAGACCCAATAATCTAAGAACAAGAAGAGGAAGAAGATATTGTATAAAAAAATATTTTGGCATAAAATATATTAAAGACAGATCGATATAGCATTATTTTTATGTTTTAAGCCATTTAATTTTCACATCTTTAAATAAATTATTTGATTTAATTGATAGAAATATGATTAACCTTTCTTTAAAGTTTTATTAAACACCAATTGATTATCAAAGCATGTATCCCCTCGACCATCACATATTCCACACCTGTCTTCTACAAGAGTAGAGTTTTCTAATCCATCACAACCAAGCTTTTTACAAGATCCCTGTAAATAAAGAAATAATATTTTGTTATCAACAAATGTTTAAGGAATACAACAGGTACCCCTAAATGTATTTTTTTTTATTCTTGGCAATTCACCCTAGAGTGCTTTATGCCTTGATTCAATGCAGAAACCAAGGGGCAAGTCTGGTTCGACCGGCGAAATCAAAACCCTAGTGATTACCCATATCATGGATATAATTATCGTATGGAGTTCTTGACATCTAAGTATATTATAGAACTCCATATTCATTTCAACATCGTGTGAGCTACACGAACTAAAAAAACCCAAAACGTGTTTTTTATACGTTGCAGTTATTCTTTTGTAGCACATTTTGGATACAATTAAAATTACGAATTTCTTTCAACAAACGTATATAAATTTGTTCAGGTGAAAGTCTGCTCCGAAAATAGTAAACTATAATTTGCTAAAAAGTGGTTTTAAAAAAATATATATTTTAAATAAATGCTTTTTAATTACTCAATTATTTTACTATCAATTGTGATAGTGCTGTTAGGTGATGGACTCATGATTTTCGTTTTGTTAATATTTATTTCCAGGCCGACCATTAGGGAAGCATCGTGGAGTTCTTTTATCATAACATTAGTATAATAAAAAAAAATTTATAATAAAAAATTTTAATGTTTAATTGAGGACACCATTAGGTGACAACATTCCCATAGGATATGCTCTGAAGATTAGTCCGGGTATTTATAGAACTGACATAAGGCAGAAGACGATATGTTCAATCGCTGAAGATGACTTGTTCTTGTGAATTTTCCGTGGCCTTTGATAAACTAGGAAGTAGAAAAGTATGTAACAACCCAGGGAGATTTAAATCGATTTCTCATGTCAGAAAAAAAAGGAATCGTAGCTCAATGTTTTTTGCGCATGCGTTTATCTGACCCTTTGCTATCTTGGACGAGTTTGCGCTCTCCCCTTCTGCACGCCCTACAATACAATCATCATTCGTTTTTGGTTAGTATCTTCCTTTTATTCAGCCGCGGAAAGCGTGTGTCAATTCATGTAAGTCGGCAGCGGCGACAAAAAATACCTTACCTATTTAAGTCGGCGACCCAGGTGCGAGCAACGAAGCGGGTAGTGAGTAGATCAAACGCTTTATATTTTTGTTAGAAATCGTAAAGAAGACTAACGGGTGTGTCCTTATTAAGAGCAGCAAAATCTCTATGAGAACGCGCTTACTCGCCACCCCGCAGCCCGCAGATGCTCGTAACTCCACCGCAGACTCAAACTCATGCGTAACAAAAGTGTTTATTTACAATTTCGATATAAAAAAACCCAAAAATTAACTTCATAATATGTTTTTTCAACAGTTGCACAATGGAGAGGTCGAAAGTGTGGAAACATTTTTCGAAGGTCAAAGACGAAGCATCAGCGCAATGTCTCATATGTCTAAGAATGATATCCACAAAGAACTCAAGTACAAGCGGGTTAGTAAGGCATCTTGAATATGTCCATAAGATTTAGATAAAAACACAAAGTGAAACAGAGACAGAGACATCCACTTCAGACAACTGTAGCACTGGTATTGTTAGCAAAGAGGAGCAACCGCCAGAACCAAAGAAATCCAAATCATCAATTAAAAAGACTCCTCCATTCGAATCAAAACATGAGCATTCCCTCGGCGAAATTTTATCGACTTTAGCTGCAAAAGATTGTTTTACAATTCGTCAAATTACAAGAAGTGATTTTATACGTGAATCTGTTCAGCTAAGAGAATTTAAATTACCCAAAAATGAATCCGATGTGTTGAGGCTTATCCTTCAATATTATGAAGAAAAAAAGAGGAAATCAATTACTTCTTTACATCATTTACAACAAACAAAATCAACTCGATTCAGCCTATGCATCAACGAATGGACTAGTTTAAGAAATCGGAGCTATTTCAATATTTGCGTCCACCACACAGATGTTGAGGTTTATAATTTGGGGCTTGTTTATATCCCGGGTCAATGCGGAGCTACAGAGACGAGGAAGATTATAGAAAATCGATTGGAAGAATATAAATTGTGTTTTAAGAGAGACATCGTAGCTGTGACGGGTGATGGCCCTAATGTTATGATTAAATTAGGATCCCAAAGCCCGACAGAGATGGTGCTATGCGTAAATCACGCTATCCATCTGTATCTTATGGACACTTTTTTCAGCAAAAATGAAACCAACAAAGACGATATGTCCGAAGTTGGTTTACCAACAAATCGAATTTCAGAACCAAGCGATTTTCAAGTGGAAAGTGATGACGATGACGTTTCTTTTGATGACTGCGAGTTGGAATATGATTTAATAACGAACATAGAATACAATCAAAATATTGACAAGGTTTTAAAAGAAACACGGACCTTGATCAAAATATTTAGAAAGAATAATACAAAAAATACTACCCTACAAAAACATGTGATAAAAGAGTTTGGCCATGAGTTGAATTTGTTGTTAGATGTGCGTACACGATGGGACTCGATGATTCAAATGGTTGAAATATTTCTTAAACTAAAAAATGCAATCAAAAAGTCATTGATTTATTTAAATATGTCCTCATTGTGGAATGATGCTAATGTCAGCATTCTCGAATCATTGCTGGGCGTCTTACATCCAGTTAAGTTGTCTGTTGAGGCTTTATCTAGAAAAGATGCTACAATTATAACATCAGAGGCGATAATAGGCGTGCTGATTGATAAACTGGAATCGATGGAAAATGATTTGTCCAAAAAGTTTCGGAAAACCTTAATAAAAGGATTAATCACAGGCGAAATGTTCACCTGATTTCTTTAATTACGTATCTTCACAATCCAGCGGCATTTAAAAATGACAACAAACGTTACTGCAGCAAACCAGATTTATTAAAATTTACAGAAAAAATGTATAATAGACTATTTCCCAGCAACTCAAATTCCGCCGAAGATAATATCCAAATTCAAACCCAAGATGATGAACACGGTCCTGTAAATACAACTTTTGAGTTCCAACTGAATAGGGTCATTGAGACAGCAACTACTGCTAGTAATCCAGAAACTCACACAACAAGAAGCTTAATAGCAAAAGAGTTCCAACTGAAAAGGGCTATTGAGCCAGCAACTACTGCTAGTAATCCAGAAACTCACACAACAAGAAGCTTAATAGCAGAAGATTTCCAAATCTTTGAGTCAACCGGTGAAAGGACGCCAAACCTTGAAAAAATATATAGAGCTCTAAAGACTGTAAAGCCAACATCGACAGAAAATGAACGCGTTTTCTTGGTTTCTGATAACTTTGTAACGAAGTTAAGAAACCGATTATCAGACGATGCTGTCAATGCTCTTGTATATTTAAAAGCATATTTCAAAAGAAATTAGAAATATGTAGAGACCACTGCTATTAGCGTAGCGTAACAGTCTGGACGGTTTCCTTTTTTACACACTTTTATATTTTTGCATGTCTGACCGTACTGGAATTATGCAATTGATTTTAACTAACTAATCAGAATCGGTGTATTACCGATAAAAATGCGTATTAAAACTGTTTCCAGTTTGATTCATATTTATTTCAATAACATTTATCATTTATTACACCATACAAACTTAAATGTACAATTTATATCGATTCACAATAGATTATGTATGTTCTGTATTTGAATTTGTTAGCTATATAAAACAGCTGTGTTTGTCATTATATGTTTGACATTGGCAGAACGAATGTAAACAATCTACAGACTGACGTGTAATATTTTATAATTCTTTACTTCAACGTGAAGAAAACAATCAAAAGTACATATGTCCTCATTTTTTTTTTTTTGATTGACTTGTTTGTATCTCAATTTTCAATTTATTTGTCTTGTCCTTTGTTTATGAGGATATTAAGGAATTTTACTTCTCTGAAGATTGTAAATGTTGTTCTGTGTGTAAAACCAGTTAAAATTATAAAAACATTAATTTCTAAACATGATTAAATTGTCAAATCTAATCAAATGGTTCTTTTGAGAATAAATGTTATTATTTGAGTAATTCAATATATGCTAGTCAAAAATCGATTACAAATTTAATATGAGATGTAAATTTTAAAAGGAGTGTCAATATTTTTTTATTTAATTGTTTGTTTAATTTCAAAGGCTATGATTAAAAGTTCTACTTATTTATAATATGTAAAAATATATTGTTTTGTATGAAACCATAATTTATTTATCGTTATTATGAAGATATTTTAGATACTTTTTATTTTTAAAGGTTAAATTATATTCATACTTATCGCAGAGAAGTCATTTTGATGATAAAAATGTGTATGTTTTTAATTAAATAAAAATAAATATTGATGATAAGCGTTTTTTTTATTTCACATTGATTTTTATAAGTTTTAGAAATTTATTAAACATACAACATAGTCGAAAGTTCTCGAGTCCCAAGGAACAAAAATCGAGAAATCAGATTCTATTTGAATGATTCCCAATATAATATATAATAATTGTTTTTAATAAATATTATATGCAAAAAGATCTTATAACAACATACTCTTTCCAACTTATTAAATGGAATCACGAAGTTAAGTCACAAAACCAGATTTAATTCCAACTCTTTTTGACTTATACCATTTTTTTAGTTTATATTCGCTTAAATATTAAAAAAGGCTTAAGCAGAAGTATATAACGAAAGGTCTTGGGTTCGGTTCCCAGTGGAGACATTTTTTAATTATGATTTCAGTCAATATAATAGCGTTGTGCAAGTTTTTTTTTAATTTGGATACAGCTACTAGATCATAACAAAATAGATTGACTAGAGGCAGTGTCTCTCTCAATTTCCGGCCAGATAGAATGAATACTTTATTTGGTCAGAGAAACTACTTTTATGTAGCACCTATTATATTTAACGATCTTCCAACTTTAATTAAATCAGCAAAAACAATTGTAATTTTCAAAAATCTGGTAAAATCCTATGTTATTTCAAATTGTATAAATATGCTAAATATATTCAACAGTGTTCACATTGTCATATAATTTTTATTCTTATAATTTATATTCATATTGTCAGTTAATTTATATTTTATTCCAAACGTGTGGTCACACTAGTTTTTGTGTAGAATTTTATTAGTATGTATGTAGGTATATAGTGAGTCCAGAGTTTGTGATGTATATAATTATTGTTGCAGTTATGGACGCAGGTACCCAACTGTATTTAGCTGCAACATAGTATATTTTATAGCTCTGGGTTCATTTTTGTGTTTATTTGTATTCTGTTATTTTATGTATCTTCTCTTATAGTTTTAAATTTTTTTGTTATGCTTTTATGTTTTTTTTTGTATTACATACTATTTTTATATCATTTTATATTATTGTCTTTACCATTTGATTTTGTAAAATTTTCGACCTCGATACAGGCTAGTCCTAGTGAGGTTGATTATTATATAACATTATGTCATAAAAGTGTAAAAATATATTAAATAAATAAATAAATATATATAATTTTATCACCTTTTTCATGTCATAACAAAATAAGAATAGATCAATGATCTCAGTGAATTAAATAAAGAACTAACCTCTATACAAATATGATGGTGATTTTCGTATGAACATGATGTCCCATCTGGAAGATGCTCACCACTCCTTAAAACTTCACCAGTATCCCAAAGAAGGCAGCTCACTTTGCACATTAATCCTTCTGTAATGTGTAATGTAATAAAAAATAGATTTTTAAAAAAACGAGTTTCCCGTAAAAGTTTGGTCATGGAAAAAAAAGAGGAGAAATAATATCTAGAAGAAATAGCCATTGAGATTGCTGTCTTTTTAGTTGAGGAATAAAAAAATACCCCGTATTCAGTAACTATTGTAACTCAAATAGGAATATACTGAAATTGTAGATTTTAGATTTACGGTCTTATTTCAGCGTTATAAAATATCAACTTGGACTAAATGAAATAGGAACGTACCTATTTTGGCCGTAACATTCTTAAAAAGTTACTGAATTAGACGTATTTTGAATAATTATGAAAATGATGAAGTTTAGTTCCAATTTAGTTCCAATTGTTACTGAATACGGGGTAAGGTATCGAGCTTCTTTTCATAAAGTAATGCGCACCCGCACACCAGTCGTTGATTATCCCACATAGTGAGCTTTGCTGTGATGGTATTAATGACCTTTGTGGGGCAGTTGGTTGGATATCTCACTCCCGAGACAAGGGTCCTGGGTTCGACTCCCGGTAGAACCACAGTTTTCAATTGTGTTTTTTATTAATCATATTTGAAATTGATCCTGTTATAATATGTCAGAAGCAATCTAAAATTCAAATTGAAGTAAACTAAAATTAACGATTTTTTACTTTTTTTGACGGAACGCAAGCCATTAACAAACGATTCATCGAAAATGTTGCTATCTATCGGAATATTACATAAAATATTTGTATTATTAACATAATAACCTATAAAATATTATTTGTTTGTGATACTCTTCGTTACGGCATTAATAAAAAAAACTCTCTTGTTCATCAAATTGAATAAAGGTTTTTGTAGATGTCTGTTCTCAGCATATTTTCATCTTAATCAATACAAATACTTATCCAAGCATTTCATGAGTAATTCATCTTATTCATCCACAATCTCTTTAACATTCTTTTCATAAGAAATTTAATAAGAAATTCCATTAAAATAGATTATGGAGCTCCACAATAATATAGGTACTTCTACAACAAAAATCAAACATCTTTATGGTTTATTGTACCCCAGTATAACTTTTGAATTTATTCAACGTTAAATAAACTGGATTATTTTTTTTGCTTTGAAGAGGAGAAAATAACGAAAACATCTGAAATTTTTGAAAAAGTTTAATACGAAAAAAAAAACAAGCCTCGCAGCTCGGCGTATCTTCAAAGAAATCTCAAATATTTAAATCACTTCACACGTAGTCGTTTTACCCTCTCAACCTTGAAACAAAAACTTATAAGAGTCGATGAACTATTGGAAAGTCTGTTCTAATAATAATCCACAACTTCATATTTTTTTTCAAAATTCACAGAAAACTCTGACAATTCAAGTAGTAAATGTACTTTGGTTACTTGAGGTAGGTATACCTGTAAAAATATTTGAGATATACATATTTCATTCTAGGAATAATCATTTGTTTTTTTACTGTTATGAGTATATTTTTAAATTTATAAATAACAATGAATGATATCATGGTTTCACAAACAAGTTCAAATTTATTGACTAAACTCATGTTCTTGCTCTTGTTCGCTGGAGCTCTATTTGACGAGCATCGTCAGAATAGCAATGAACCATATCCAATTTATTCAATCTTACTATAGGTAAATATAAGTACAAATGATTTACTGATAATAACTGGAAATATGGATAAAGTCGTGCAATACCGTATAATATCTGAGGAAAATTTAATATTTTTTTGTCATGAAACTTATTAAATAAAAATTGAAATATGGTACGTACCTTCTTCAGAATCGTAAGGAAGCCATGCTCCATCCCCTCTACCCTCTCTGGGCAAAAGTGCACATCGTTCAGCTCTTGAGTCCAGAGATGGTCCTTCCCAACACCACCTGCTCTGACGACATACCTCTTTCTCTTCAGACGGACCTTGACAGTCGGCTCCACCCCATGCAGGGCTAATAATTAAAATAAATCATATCAATATAATACAGGAATCATCATCATAGGCGCTACAGCTCTGTGTGGACCCTGGCCTCCTCCAGAATTTTTCTCCAGCCGTCCCTGTCCTCCACCGCTCTCCTCCAGTTTGCTATTCCGATCACCCTTATGTCGTCTTCTATATCATCTAGCCATCTTAGCTTGGGCCTGCCTTTACTTCTTCTGCCCTCTAGATTGGTATTAAGAA
This sequence comes from Molanna angustata, assembly GCA_963576475.1. Taxonomy (NCBI): domain Eukaryota; kingdom Metazoa; phylum Arthropoda; class Insecta; order Trichoptera; family Molannidae; genus Molanna; species Molanna angustata. The sequence goes on along the minus strand of OY754973.1, from coordinate 26,148,785 downwards.
CCTGTGGCGCGATTACCAATTGCGCTACGGAGCTGCGTTACGCCAGCAGACGCCATCTTGCCCTGCGCCGTATGCACAGCTCAACACCTACATATATAAGGAGGAGCACAGAGCTCCCGGTCATTCCGCTGATCATCCAGACCTCGTGGCTTGTCCTTACGCTGCCCGATCGCTCGCCGTCGTTCAAATTGTCCGCGTTCAAAATTTACATTATAATAATTAAATATTGTCTATATCTACTTATATCAATAATCGTCATTGTACAACTATACCAATAAAAGAGTAAGTTCAATTTCCTGTTGCATCTTTTAATCTGTCATCCATTTCTACCTGAGTTGCATTTAATATTTAATAATCTATTGTATACGGTATCGCAGTTGCTTGGTCGATCAATCTGTAGCCCAGCTGTCGGGACTCTCCGAACAGACGGTATCCAGGTTCGAACCAGGCAGGTGAGATATCGTTTGGTTGTATGTAGCCAAAGGCGGACAGACAGGTTATACCTACACGTCCAACAGACCGACCTTACCACCGCATTTATAGGTTTGCATATCAGCTTCAGCTGGTGTGCAAACGCTTCCAACCCAAGTGACCACTCTGGCACTCTGGTGAGCCTACATACCACACAGCCAAAACTGGTGACCCCGACGTGACCACACAGCCAAAAACCTTTTACCGATCATTATTCATCCGGCTGACATGTCCCAACCAATGCAGTCCACGTACTTTTATGACTTGTACAATGTTGGGTTTGTCATATAATGACTGTAGTTTATGATTATATCGCATCCTCCATAGTCCATAATCATTTACTTAGCCAAAAATCTTTCTCAGGATTTTCCTTTCAAATATCAAGAGGCTGTTTTCGTTTCTTTAAATACTTATACAGGATACATTATCTCTTATACAAGACTAACCTGTTATAATTAATAAACATATTAATATTCTTAGTTGCTCTGCATTATTTGATACAGATTAATATCCAGAGTTCCTTTAAGTAAGCAAACGCACTGAATCAATGATTAAATATTCTCTCAAGTGGAAATTGTCTACACACAGCAAACAGCTAACCTCTGCCGATTTTAAGCTTCACTGCTAATGAATAGCAACGAAGCAAATAGCATGAAAAGATTCATCTTGTGGAAGGTCATCATAGCAGTGACGCCATCACCTACCTCAGAAAACTGCAGCTATTGCTTCTATTAGGTCAATAAATACCAGGGAAACTCGAGTTTCGTCCGAGATCTCGTCCAGGTTTTGAACAATTTAAGAATAACTAATAACTACTGCTGTAATTAATGAACCATTATTTATTTGATAGAGTTCCATTATTAATTTCTTTAATTAAAAATATTTTGTTTAGTCAATAGTAACTTTAGGAAAAGGTCTGGAGAATATAATATATTAAAATGATATTATATAAAATGTTATTGGTAATATGACGTAAACAGTAATTATTACATTAATTATCTGTCGACAAAATAAGCAATTATAGTAATGTATATAACAATATTATTGTAAGCAAACTAATTATAAATTAACTTATTATTTAATAAATAAAACATAAAAATACGTAATTTTCTTAAGTCTGCTGATGAAACATTTTCGAACTTTTCGAAAAATCAATTTTTAATTTTCTGCGTCTACCTATTTGAATTTTTGACGCAACCACTTTTTGATGTCATATTTTTTTTAATAAAACACATGTATATATTTTTTTTTATTAAATAGATTTATAATACTACTCCACTAAAATCCACTTTTTAGTTGGAATCTTAATAGTTAACTGTTGTAGAAAATGCCATTCATATCAACAAAGTCTTACTCGTACCTAACTAATAAATATTATACAAAATGACACGTGAAATTTTGCTAGACATCATTATTAGTTTTTACATCACTTCAAAGTCGCTGAGAATGGGAATGATTTGTTCGTAACATGATTTCAAACAATATGTAGGTACTGGTATAAATTGTCACAATGTAATTTTGTAGTAGGTATACAATGTACAATTGCATATGTATGCAAATACTTGCATACATATAAATTTAATTGCAAAGTGTAAAGTCCTTGTATGTAATTACAAAACCGCACAATTCCAACACTTAACTATCCACTTGTCGAGTTCAACACAGAATTGCTAATTTTAAATTATTCTGCTTGGAAGTTTATACATTCGCGCTCAGCCAACTGGGAACTTAACTCGGCATAAAAACCAAGTAGTATATGTGAGTATAAATAATGTCAATGCCATACGACTTATACGAATACATTACTAGTTGCATGTAACACATGAGATCCAACTGTGGATGACGATATTATGTATAATTGATGAATGCGTACCAAACTGTAAACACTTTATAAAAATTTAAGATATTTTGTTTTCTATATAAAACATGTAGGTATGTATGTCAGGATAGGATAGTCTGGAGGTCAGGCTTTTTTTCCCACCCAGAATATGAAAACAGCATGATGGTATGCATGTATGTTTGGAAATTAAGTATCAAACTATTGAGTCCCCGTAGATATTGTGCAGTGTATACTGCCTTACAAAATGTATGAAACGATGTCATCACTCAATTAAATTTTTATATAAATTTTTCCAAATATTTAAGATATACTACTATAATGTTCATATTTTTTATACAAAATTAAATTATCTAGTTGGGGTGTTTCGGTCTATTTCGATATTTTTAAAAACTTTGGAAACATAGGTAGTTAAACACATACATTTATGATTAAAAAAAAAAATTTCTTAATAAAAAATGTTTAAGAAACTTTGCAATTCTTTTGAAAGAAATATTTTTGAGATTTTGTATTTGTCTATATTTATATCAATTTTCAGGGTTCTAGCTTATATGGTTTTTGAGATAAATGGATAAATAAAGTAAAAGTTTTTAGGCTTATAACTATATTTTCTGAAATTTTAGGCTCTGTGCATTGAGCGGACTAGAAGTTATAAGGAGGCGGGGAAACACACACGCACAGACACACAGAAACACAAAATGTTCAGAATTCTGAGTATATACTTTGAATTCGGAGTAGAACGTTTTCTTGACTTCAATGTTGAAAAAGCCGTGAAAAATATAGACCCTGCATACAAATCTTGCGTATGATAGCTTGATACATTGTCGATGTGTTAATAGAAATTAATTCTCTTGAACAAATCGACCTTTTTTAACAAATGTATGTATTGGATCCTCTTAAGGATTTGATTTATTTTCCTGGGTAACCCGCGTAATGTAGTCTTGAAAAAGACTGTTGTTTAACACCCAACTTTTAGAACAGATAGCACTGTCCATTATCAGATGGATTTTCAACTTGTATTTTGAGTTCTGTTTGAATTGATGGCGAGCATACCCGTTCAACTCAGAAGTCGAGATCCACTTTCTCAAGACTACGCGAGTTACCTTAGCAAGTAAACCTTCATATTTTTCGCGAAAATCTTAATCTTATAATTGACAAGTCCCTAGAATTATAATTTACTTATTTTCACTTAGTTTTTCTTTTCAATTCTCTCATATCGCATTAATTTGTAAGACAAAAGACTGAATAAATTGATTCATCGAACGGATAAATACTCGAGTAGTTCTAGGTATTTCTATAAACCCTTGCCAGAGGACTTATCCTTAATCCTTCTCCGTGTCCTTTTCCGAGAAAATACTTTTGTCTATTCCATTGTTGTTGAAATAAGATTTCTTTAACGATAGTTTGAATTATTTTCTGTATAGACGTCTTTTACTTTCTTTACTTATCTTGAAATAAAAATGGATTCTGTGAAATAGTTATGTTGAAATGGACAATACTTATGTAATGTCCGCTTCAAATTCTATCATTAAAATAAATACATCAAAACTATCACGTTATGTCACTCACTGAGTAGATAAAATCACTGAACGCCACATTTAAACAATCATCCGTAGATTTGACATTCGTGCGTCTTCTTATACAAGCTCTTCTGTACTTCTTCTTCTTCCTAGCACTGTCCCAAATTATTGCCGTTAAAGGATGTTGGGGTCGGCTCTTTTAGTTCTCATATTTTTCTATTCTGTACAAGCTCTTCTGTTATTCAAGCTAGGATTTTATCCATCTCGTTATGTCATAATTTTGTTTGTTCTATCCTTTATTATATTCAATTTAAATCTAAATAATTTATTCATCAATTTTAATGTAAATAATTTATTCATTAAACATAATGTTACAAAATAATGTTATTAAAATGCTTTCTGCACTGATTAAAAACAAATAGAGATCAAATGTAAATATTAAGGCCCTTGTATACTTCGGGCATTGGGATGTACCCAAATATGCACACTAAATTATCTTATAATGTATGAAACACGAATAAATATGTATATCAACAATCTGTGATATATGTACAATATTTTTTCGTGAAGAAAAGGTATAATTTAGAGGCTTTTTTTACAATAGTAAAAAAGAATATTAATATAGTAAAAAACTCAGACAGTAGATTTTCATATATTCTCTTTCAACTGAAGTAAAAATCTATTTCGTAGACCTTTGTTATTTACAATAAAAAAAAGTATTTAACAAATTAATTTCAAAAAACTCAAGCAATAGAATAAAGATGTAGAAATAATTTATTTTATTTCAAAGACGTATCTTTTGAGGGTTACTGGGGAAAAGATTTTCAAAATTTACTATTTAGCCTACTATTGCCTCTTAAGGCAATATTAGTTTTGAATATAAATAATACTTACGCTGGATTGTCACATGCCCTCCTTCGTATTTTGACCCCATAGCCACATGGTCTGGAACACTTGGACCATTCACTCCACTGACCCCAACCACCAGCCTTGGGTACATCTGAACTACCAGATACTCCCCTGCCAAGACCAGTTAGTCGACCATCCACACGTTGGCAATACCCATCCACACACCACTGAAAAAATATCAGTCATTTATCAAACAGAAGAGACGTTTTTCAATTTTATTTATAACAAATTTAGTGGTTCAAATTCTTCTGTCTTGGCATTTGACTTAATCACCCAAGGAATGCTCCTCCTTTATGTAGGACAGTTTTAGGCAGATTGAAGGACTTGACAAGGTCACTCCGTCGGGACGGTAAGGTACCTCTGAATCGTCTACCCCCACACTTCTAACTACGACGAGTTTCTCGAGATAACCAATAGCATTACAAAAAGCTTATCCAGATTTTAAGGAGTCCTCCAGATTTGTATAACATTAGAGTCAGGCTGAAAATTCTTCTAGGCTGAAACTTTATTTTTTACAGTAACTTTTTTCGTTTGAGTAATACCTTATCAAAGCCACACTGTGTTCCTTCAACAGGAGCTCCTTTTTTAGTAATGCAGTAAAGTGAGGAATTCTTATGGCCACACCAAAGATGGGTACATGGTTCTATCAACTCGAATGTTTTGCAGAGGGTGTATCTAAAAAAAAACAAACAAGACATAATTGAATTTTTAAAAGAAAAATCTAACTTTGTTTTTTAAATGATATATTTTAGATACCCAAATTCCGAATCAATCCTCTCTCCTATGAATTCCATTAACGTTTTTGGCAGTTTTGTTTTGAACTTCTTTCACACATTTGCCAACATTATAAATACTTATTTACTTAATATTAGAATATAGATCGAGATGTCTGTGGAGGTCTAAGTCTAAGGATATCCAGTTACAGCTTTAAATAAGTATTGATACTCCGTAAAATTAAAAAAAATATGATCCTCGTCTACCTTGAAGATCCTAAGAATTTGTTTCGTTAACGCTTGATTTTAGAAAGAGAAAATTGTAGAAAAGATTATATATTTTTAAATAAAACATTGATCATTTAAGCAAAGCAAAACTTTTTCAAAGTATGTAGACACAAAAATATGATTTATAAATAAATAACAATATATACAATAACTTTATATTACTCACGAGTTTGGTCGAACGTTTTCGAAGCTAACCGCTTCTTCCTAAACATATATGTTCGACCTAAAATACTCATACTCGTGGTTAATACAAAGTTATTGTATATATTTTTATTTATTTGTTTTATTTGTATAAATGTGCCACAAATTAACAGCAAAATCGGATGAAGACAATTTATGATATGTTACATAACTCACATTAACCAAATAGAGAACATTCAAAAAACCTTCTGGAAACAATAAGAGAGACGCCTTTATGTTGAACACAGTAATTACAACAGTTCAACCCAAATTTTCAACATCAATAGATTGCAGGACAGGAGACTTTACTTTGACCAAATATTACTATACAAAATTTGCAATAACTTGATCGATTCCCCTGATATACCCAAAACTGTATCACTCCATGTACCGAATAGACTAACCCGCTCACAAAATTTACTCCACATACCAGTATGCCACACTAATTACAGATACTTTTCACCCATATTTAGAATTCAGCGAGATTATAATACACGTTCAAACATACAGCTATTTTTCATGACACTTTACAACATTACCAAAAACAGATAAAGATGTTCATAAACTCTAATACACAATCCTACAATCCCCTACTCATTCACTAAAGATCCCTCCTCCTCATCCTGAAACATACTCGTTTACTTTATTTGTGCATATCTTTGTTTTTTTTATCTATCTTTTTAAATTTTCTTTTTTCTTTTATCTTTTATTTTCTTATGAATTTTTCATATCTTATTATTCGTACATAATATAAACAATTATAATGCACACTGGTGGGCTTGTTGCCATTAGGCAATTTCTTCCAACCAACCAGATTACAGAGTGACAGAATTATACATCAATAAAAAAATGAAAGCTACAAAAGAACAAATAAAATATACATAACACCAAGATAAATAAAAAGAAAAACATCTATCTATCTATCTATTTTTTATCTATCTTTTTAAATTTTCTTTTTTCTTGTATTTTCTTATGAATTTTTCAACTGTGTAATCAATTACTGTATAATCAATAATTCAAATTGAAGAAAGCAACTTTGTCTCAACTTTTATACAATAAATGTAATGTAAAATAAATAAATTATAGCTGTAGCTTTCTGAGAGAAAATAAATAAATAAATTATTAATGAAACTTTTTCCAATAACTTTTTTTTTCATTAGCTTACGTAACATTCCACCCAATACTTAAAACATTACTGCCAGTACAATTAATTAATTCAAATTATTAATTGCCAGTATAATTAAAATTATTCTGAGCGTTGAGGTTATTGCAATATAGACTGAAACCATTAAGGCGAATAAATTTTGCTATGCGGAAATAGATTTGCAAGGAATTTAATTACATACATTAGATGTAACATATTGATTGATAGTGGAGTATTAAGTGTATATTAATAATAATGTTTGGTGTGGATTGGAAATTTAAAACACACAATGGTCTAGGGTTTCGAATTCCTCTCCGCAAGCACACGAAGGGGTATCCCTTACACGTATATTGTAGAGGTGACTGCTAATGAGACAGTGTCCTACGCTGATGCGATGATCTGCGTTTGGCCATGCCCTTGTTATGAAGCCATGGTTAAGGAGGAATTGAAATTTGGATGACATTTAATATTCTTTACAAAAATGCAAAATGCTTCAGATATTTTCTAAGCATATTAGGTAGAAACCTCACTAAATAATAGTTTTGTGAAAAATGATACCTTTTTTGGTATTAAATCAAAAGTTGTCTTATAGTTAAAAGTCAAAAATTAGAAATATATCCATACCATATTCATCCATTCCATCAGGCTCGTTCCCTATTTGGGGTAAGCAGAGAGAACCGAAGGCCAGACTCCTATCTCTTGACATAAATTTCTCGCTTCGTTCACGTTCATCTTCTCATACACGCTCTTCTGTTATTCTTACTTCTAACGTCTCCATCTTTCAAAATTCTATTTATGTGAACGTGCCGAATTTTCCTTTTCGTTCCTCTTTTATAAGCCTTATATACTTTTTTTGTCAGACGGTCATCACTTATTCTTTCTATGGGACCAAACCACCTTAGGGCATTTATTTTCATCTTACTTACAATATCTCTTTCAATCATACATTCTCGTCTAATATCCTCATTTCTTATTCTATCATACAACGTTTTAGCACGCATTCGTCTTAGTGACCTCCTTTCAACCGCGTTAATTCTACTTTCATGCGTTTTTTGCCATGTCCATATTGTCCATGTCTATGTTTAGAAATATAAGAAATTTAATATATAAATTAGCAAAGATTTACGATTTGTCGATGAGTCCATTTTCTCAAACAATAAATGCTTCGGGACTAGATACAACAAATAAGTACGTAACTTAATATTATATAACTCCCTGTATTTGAAGAAGTAAAGTTCAAAGCTTTCAGGCAGCTTTAACTTAATGGCATAATTACTAAGCAAAGATCTTGGTGGGTTGAAACTTGAACCAAGAACAAATAGTTATAATAATTTATCTCGAATATTATGTACACACCCCTTGACTTGCTAAATGTTGACCCAACCAATGAAATTTGGAATCAAAGTCTTGAAAATGGTGGAATTGATTATACGATCTTAAAACAATTAAAAATCATACAAATACACCTACATGTCTTGTGAAAGCAGCAAGAAATACCGGATAACTTTGATAACAATAAGAAAGCTTGAACTTATGTATTTATTTAACCCATTTTTCGCCGCTCCTCGAAAAACCGTCATATATGTTTGAAAATCAAAACACTAGCCTTAAATACTTTGATTTAGATAAATTTGAAAAAAAAAATGATAAAAAAAAATTAGTTTTTGAAATATGAGGTGGTGCGCTACCGCACCGTCAGCGGAAAGGGGTGCTACCAACTAATTCAAGCTAAATACAATGTGATTTTTAAAAATACAGCATTTATTGAAATAACAACATTATTTTATGTACAATTTTATACATTATATTGAGAAGTTAATATTGAAAATAAATTTAACTTAAAAATACGTTATTTATTACAAATATGTACAAAATTATAAGCATATGGTTGATATATACATACATATTTATTATTTAATAAATGTACAAGAAATTAAATATAGAATAACCATCTGCATTCATAAATTATGAATATATTTTAAAATATTGACCAATTTGATTAATTCACTAATTAATTTTTGATATGATATGATTCTGAACATCCACGGTGTAAAAATACATTACATGCACGACAAGAAAAAATAGTATGCGATTTGCAAACCCGGCATCGTCTCCGAAAATCTGTTTTTTTTTGTGATTGCCTATTTTTTTAACTATGGTTAAATATAATCGACTTGGTCGACCTGTCGAGTTATAAGATGTATTTGAAGACTCATTAGATTTATAGTAACTGTTCTCTTAAAATTTAGAAGTGACATTTTTTGCTCTGAATGTATAATCTGATAGACGCGCCATGCATTACATAAAGCGACATCACAATAATTTGAAAATATGCTCCACCACCATTTTATACCTCTAATTTTTATTCGATAATTCGATATAAAATTGTCAGCTAGGTCCACACCTCCCATAAACTTGTAAGTTATGAATAACTCTCGGTTGAGTTACCGGGGTTACGGGACTTTGCCCCCAAGTCAAATTGAAAACGCTGTTCGTTTTCGCCAAGCGCTATTTTTTTTTGTATGGGATTTGACGTTTGTTGTTTGTTATTGTAGAAAAAATTTCTACAACAAACGTCAAATCCCATACAAAAAAAATTAGCGCTTGGCGAAAACGAACAGCGTTTTCAATTTGACTTGGGGGCTTTTTCTCTCGCGAATATCTCGTTATATTTTGAGTTGGTTCGATTAGATCAAAATTTGTTGCGACTGTGACAACTCCACTGTCTTTCCATCATACGACTAGTATATAGTAGTTCATGATTTGCTGGGTTCTTTAAGATTTCATAAAATGATGTCACTACTCTACCACCTAAACCTAAATAATAGGTATCGTTAACATTTCCCGATGATTTTTCGGCATAAATGTCGCTGGCAAATATATTTCCATCGTAGGATGCAAATTTCCATGCTTTTAATCCAAATATTATTGGTTTTCCATGAAAATACATTTTAGAACTGTGCATTCCGCGATATGGTATCATTTGCTCGTCAATTGACAATGCATGAGCAAATATCTCAAACTGCTGAAAAATTTTACTCAGTAATGATACAAATGAGCGTAGGTGGTGCGAGCGAGTGATGACTCGTAGTACTTTATAGAGTTTATCACTATGATCAATATGAGAATTATTGAGAATTTGCAGTATGCGTTTCGAGAGTACCAACAGTGTCTTGAAATTTCTGGCCTTGAAAATTTTCTTCCAAATTATTTTCGTCGATATCCTCTTCATCCGTCAGTTCTGAAGCCTCCGGTGGCAAAATGACCACCTGTGGTTCATCATCTGGATCATTGTCGCTATCCAAATGTTTAATTATATATTCAGCAGCTTTTTCAGCGGTTAAAAAAACCTCTTTGAGCCATTCTGCAACAAATATAAAACGCATATAAATGACAAATTCGTAATCTCATAGTACGCCTTTACGCTGACGGTTCGTTAGCGCACCATTGGTATACTTTTATATAAAAAACACATATATAATTCAGTTTTTGATTTTTTATGTAAAATATTGATGAAAAGATACATTTTATTCTAAAATTAAAATGTTAAATTGGTAATTAAATAATCATACATAGAAAATAAAAATATTTGAAAATATACTTACCTGATATTAGAAATATGTCAGACTTCAACTACAGCTGGATGACAAATGACAAGAGGTATCCGAAAAATTTGTGTATGTAAAAAAAGTTTGTAGTTTACCTGAATATAATCCTTAGAATAAATGTGTCTATTAAACAATAGATTCTGATAAACGTCTCTTAAATGACTGGTGCGGTAGCGCACCGTCAGCGAAAAATGGGTTAATGGAATGTACATCATTATGTAAATCAATTGTACAAAGGCTATGGTTTATTGTTTTAAGTAAATCTCTTCTTATCAACTGAAACAATAGTAAGCTTACAAAAATCAGACTTATCAAAGCAAGGAAGAAGATATAATATATAGGTACCTATTAAAAAAAATCATGTTTAAAAAAAAAGATCTTGTGACAAGACCAGATGCTATAAACCAAGCATCATCATGGAAGCTAAAACTCTACAAGAGTTGTATGGCCATCGGAAGTAAGTAATATGTATGTTTTTATACAATGATTTCAAAATTTTATGAGAAAGACTATTCATTCTGAGAACTATATATTACAGTTACCAGACACAGTAAATGAAGACGCTTTGCTTGTTTGTTTTCAAAAAGTATCAAAAGTCATACTTCGTTTGTCTAATTCTCTTACTGCAAAGATTTTTTTATCTTACTCTTCCCATCTATTTTTATCAAAAGTTTATGTATAATATATGTATGTTTATGTATGTTTATAAATCAATCATTGCGGCATTTCATTCGAAGGTAGGTAAATAATTGATACATTTGAATAGATAATGTTTGGAAAAAATAATTTAGTTGCCTTATGATTCTAATAATAGTTTCCAGCTAAGTATGTATATCAAAAGGATGAATTAAGTATTCTTACAAGATAAGAAAGGTTATATTGCAGATATAAATTAAAAATAATTAATCCCAAGGGGAGCATTTAACGAAATAAGTCTGTTTTAAAAAGTAAGATTATTCATTTCATTTCATTTTAAAATTACCCGAAATTATTTAGATACTCTACTAAAAAGTACGAGAATCATTCATCCATATATTTTACAACACGTATGCTGTTAAACCTCTAAGTTGGTGTTTTTGACTTCAAAATTAAAAAAAAAAACATGAAAAATGAAGCCTTGCGAAATTCGAGGATGCTGGATTGAAACTTTGTCGATCTGTTAAGAGAAATAAATTCTCTTGAATAAATTGACAATCTTCATGTATGTAGAATTGATTTTAAAATAATTTTTATTCATTAAATTATATAACTTGGACTCCGGTTATTTTATTTATAGTGAACATCATTAATGAACGGGCCCAGAAAAACCTGTTAAGGTTTAACAAAAAATGTGCTTTCTTTACCCATCACCATATTCCATCCTGCACTGTTCATCCATTGTGAAGCTAACAGTTGTGCCTGGTTGAAGAATGGTATGATTCTTTCCTTTTGGTGGGTTTTTCAAACATGTCCATTGACTAAAAATTAAAACAGTTGTATAAATTTTATTACGGAGGTAAAATGGTGATAACGAATAAATTACCTAAGTACATACCTAATATTATAAAATATGAATAGTGAAATAGTAGATTTCCGTGTCTTTTTCCGATTGTAATAATTCGTATACCGATTTGATATAAATGACTTACTGGATAAGTCGATGAAATTCCTCTTTAGAACACGATGACCAGGCAAATCTATTGAAGTTTGCAGTAACAGTTGGAGCCATGATTGTACCTTTCATTACTTCATCATCACACTTATTGCCGGCCTTTGTATCACCGTCATGAGTTAGGCCCAATCTGTAATAAAGTACCCAAAAGTTGTTCATAAGAATACTCGTCCAATTACATTCGTAAAGACAGTATAAATTTCTGCCAAGATACCCAAGAGGAGTGATGTTTTTGCAGAACATTTTATTCTTTTCCAATTGCGAAATAAGAAAACACACCATAGTCTCCCATTTGCTCCCAGCTCAAAGCGGTCAGGTTTGGACGTATCCTCCGTATGTCCGCTGACAGCTTTTGAAATATCATGATGTCAGGGTTGACCTGCACTGATCATCCAGAGACTACACAACAGAGATGCATCAGTCTAGATTCACATAGAAGCAGGCAATGGAGCCGAAGACAGAACATCCTCGAAAAAAAATTGGTGACGATTACATGCACACTATTTTATCAATTGAATAAGCAAAACGATCGTTCTATTAGAGGAATATCTACAATTCTTAGAATTATCAATCTCGCATGATTTTTGTTTTTACATTTATTTTGTTTTTATTGAAGAAAATATTGAACTTATTTATATAATTCGTATAGATAATAGAATTGTTTATTACTGACATATGTGCCATCTCATGAGCGATGATGAAAGCACTGGCCAATCCTTCATCTTTATTTAGGGCAGTACTGCGGGATCTATCGCAGGCTCCAGCCACAGGAGCATATCCTGAAGGACCTCCCAGGAACTCTCTGGTCAACCACACTGCCACGTCATGAGGATTTTCATCTAAAAAAATATTTCTTTGTGAATGCTATATCACCGTATTCCATTTTCAATGCTTCAGTTTGTTATAAAACTTATATTTTTTTATGAAAAAGACATTTTTTGGTACATAAGTACCTTCTTATGTATTTTCTGTAAGAAATTATAAAGTTTTGTTTGTTTTACAGTTCTTATAAATGACTTTTTATTCTTCATTGCCTGGATTTATATATTTTAGACGTGTTTTTATTGGTTTCTCTATTGTTTGTTGGAAGAGATTGTTTTGTGGCAAAAAACCTACATTTAAATTAATATTAAATTTGTTTGTATAAAGATTAAATATTGAAAGGGGTGGGTGAACTTGTGCCACGGATCCTTGCTAACGTGAGCCCATGGTATGATTATGTTAAAATATTAAGCTCCGGGTCATAAGATTTGGTCTGTTATTTTCCTATTTCAATAATAATAATAATAAATACTTCCTTGCACCCTGCGCAAATGGTGAGTTTATAGCCAAATGGCAATTTCTTCCAACCAACCAGTGTTTCCAGCCCAGAGAAGCAATATTAGCGTGCGCAATAAATTTCTCCTCTGCTGGGGATCGAACCCAGGACGCCCGCACAGATACCAAACGGTTTACCAACTGTGTCATGGCGGTCGGCACTGTAGGCACTATTTTAAGCTGATAATCCATCTTGATTATTTAAACTTCCATCTTGATAAAGTTGAACAGATCGATTTATTTCACGTTTATGGTTCAAACGATACAAATTTAAGTCATAATATTGATACCTAATGGCAAAATGATTGCGAAGTGTACAGTCGTTCAATACATTAGCACATAGGTAGCTCACATAATGCATTATTCAATAGACTAGACCACTAAATATACCTTATTGCAGCTTACATCAAAGCTATCCATGCCTTCGCAATTGTATCTACAGATTTAAACCTAAGTACGAACGAATTGTATTTGCTGTATTGCATTGCTAAGCATAGTATTTTATTTCCTTTACTTCCTTCTCTAGTAAAATATCTCATATTTTATATATGTGATTTTGTATGGCTAGTAGGAATGCGTGATGTTTTTCAAGGCTCAGCATGATCGACTCCAAAATAAATTAAAGAACTGTGAACAATTATACCATATTATCATACATTGAGAATATATTAAGAGACAATACATAAAGGAATACCAAGTAAATATAATAATACCAAAAGGAAGTCTGCCAATAAGTCTATGGTTCCATCTGTTAACAGATTCTAAAGATTTCTTCGCATCCCCTTCCTTTATCATGGAGTCCTTTTTATCGTCGTAGAATATCAACCTAGCCATCACTAGATTTAGGTTAGCGTCCAAAGATGGGTCCTTGTAGATTGCGCTTACCTGATATAGAAAATGAAAAAGGAAATAAAAACCCGTCAATTTAAAACAACAGAATAACAGAATAGCAACAGATCTAAGATATTTTAGCAGGTACAATGACCTGATGAAATCTTCAATATTGTACCTGCTTGGTAGGTGAAAAATACTACTTGAATCACAATAACATTATGAGTTCGACGACCATATAATGGCTAACTAATTAAATTATCAAATGAGTAACGTCATTTATAATTCAATACTTTCATAAACTAATATTTCTAAAGTTCATCTCAATTTTCAATGCGATTCCTCTGAATTCAACTGATGAACTTATCTCATTAATATAATGTACCACTTTTCTAAGGAGGTCTTCATTAGATTAAGTGAATAAAATATGAAGAAAATGAGAACGTCAAATCTCGGGTCATCACCATTAAATATATCGTATTAAGTCTTAAGACAGACTTAACTCTAAACACTATTGCACTATTCACTTGGGACCTTTCAGACAACACAGAAACTTTCAAGAAAATTTTCTAGACAAATCTAGTTGAATTAAAACTGATTCACTCGCACAGACCATTTATTTATTAAGACTGACGACAATTCACTCTGCTGAGAAATAGACTTAACAATAATTGTAACAATATTTTCATCGAATAAAATTCAGGGATAATAATCCACGGGACGAAAAAACCAAAATATAATACCTAATCAAGTTAAAAAATTCTTTAATTATTTTTTTTATTTTTTTTGTCAATTTTTTACGTGATCATTTTATGCGGCCTTCTTATTGAGTTCCCTTATCAATGCAAATTTGAAAGTTATATGTATTAATTATGATAAACTGATCGTTTGAAATTAGCTGAAAAATACTATCGCCATCTATAAGTATCGAAGAAACCTTTATAAGAAATAGTTTTTTTGTAAACAATGAAAGCAACAGCCCTTATACAAGAGGTGACAATGTTCTCGTACAGATGTCACACCTGAAAAGCGCCTGAAATATTATTTCATTTTTGGCTTATTTACCTCTTTACTAAAACAATAATCGTATATCAAAAAAAACTGTAAGATGTTGTCTTTTTCAATGATACTTAAAGAAATTAAAACAACAAATATTAAATGTCTATGTAGCCTAATCTTATGTATTATGTAATCTTAATACGTAGATACAGGCCATCACGCCATGTTCCTTAAGATGTTGGGCAGAGAGAATCGTTGCCACGTTTTTTTCTTTCTTAGCAAGCATTCATCGTAATAACGACATGCAAATAACAACAATCAAAAGTATGGCATTAACAAAATAATCTACTTTGTCCTACTTACAATGTTCATTAGAGCCATAATATATTGTCTGATCCGAGATTTTCCATGGAATTCAATGACTGTATAGTCAACCGCCAAAGCTATCTCCAGCCATCTTTCTTCTTGTGGTTTTGGTCCAGAACTTGATCCAGACTTCTCTGTTTTTGGATATAGAAGGCATATTTTATTTGCAAATTATCATTTATTCAAATTTATTTGAAATACAAACAAGTTTTATATTGTATCTTCATTGAAAGTTGTAATAAAGTTAAACATACCAGGGATTCGAAAAAAATCAATAGATTATATTATATTATCCTTAAAATTGTAGATCCTTTCTTATGTACCTATATAATATATAGGCTTTAATCTTCATTTAAGAATTTAATGTTCAGAAATACCTGGGATTTTTCTTTACGTGGTTTAGATTTGTACCTATTTATGTTTCTCCACTATATGTTCCATACTATTCAGACAACGATCGTATCTTTTCTAGTAAAACAAAACCTTTCAAGACTTTTCCAATTAAAAACGCTACAAGTATTTTTCAAAAGCGACCTAAATAAATTTACAAAACGTACCATCGAGTTAAATGGAATCTTTGAAATTTAATCTCAAAGGGGATCGTATAACCTAAAAATAACCCTCTTTAAAGTGAAACTTGACAATGTAGCCAAAGAAATTTCTAAAATTATGTTTCTAGTTCTCAAGTGAAATGTTAGTTGAAAAAAATATTGTGATATTCAATTATTAAAAGCTTTCTCAAATTGTCATTCACTTACAAAATAATAAAAAAAACAACTTTCGTACCAAGTAAAGAAGCTGAGAGATTTTTTTCTGGATTTGGAATCGTATTTAAACTTAGTAAATAATTACAAACCAACTCAACCTAACCGAATAATAATAATATTAGCAGTAAAAATCAAAATAAAGTTACAATAATACCGGTTATTATATCATCTACGGGAGCTGTAGGTACCAAAACATATGAATGATAGCAAGAAAAAACTAGACCTAGCCTTTTTATAGTTATACAGAATCAAAGACTGTGACTATAACCACATGTTATAGTTCGTAAATTTTTATTATCATCGCCATAGTAACATAATACACATAACAAATAAACAACTTGAGAACTTCTCCGTTGTTTATATTTTATTTCACCGGTTATAAGAAACTGAATATTAATAATAATTTATAAAGCAGATCACTCCTTTCTCTACGTAATAAAGTTGTCTTAAGTAATTCCCCAAAGTTGTCACTGTTGAAAAAAAATGTATCAATATTAACTTACTTGGAAAAGGCCTTGTCTCCCAAGCTGTATCGACAAAGTAACCCACTTCTTCTTCTTCGTCGTGCTTTTTATGCCAATGTACTTTTCTTGGCGGAAGATCTTTGTCATAATCATCATAGCTGTTATTTTCAATCGTGTCTTTCAACACCGTCTTTTCGGGTTCTTCTATCACTTCGTCGCTAAAATCAAAATTCACATCGTCCAATATCGTGTCTCCCGTTAAGTTGAACACCCCCTTATGTTCATTATGCGAACTCCTTTTTTTTCTTCGCAACGCGTCTTCATTATTGTCCAAATTATCCTCCAAATAAAACGAACCATATTTGTCAATTTGAATCCCTTTTTTATTCTCAAATTGTTTTTTTCCAGTGCCGTCTATTCCTTGTATTTCGTTAAAATGTTCAGCGAATACATTTATATCGGAATCCATTTCGTTTATTGAATTATCGGAGGCAAATTCTTCATTGAATTTCAATTTGGATTCTTGAACCAAATCATTTTGGGGTTTTATGGCTTTATAAACAATATGTCCGCCTTCTGGAATTATAATTGGTTCAATCAAGTAAGGGATTCCTTGTGAAATGAAGTAACCGTAATATGACTTTTCACACTCTGTAACAATTGCTTTGGAGTCAGCTTCATACAAAATCGTCCCAGAATAAAACTTGCAGTTCACATCCTTACCTCTTTTGTTGGTGTCTTTTTCATTCGAGACCCACTCTTCTTCAAAATGTTTACCGAATGACAGAAAAGTGTTTTCTTCGAGCAACAAAACCCATTCATCTATTTTCAATGCCACAATATCAGGAGAAAAGAGAGCATCGTGTACTTTTTGCTTAATATTGGAAAAATTACTGTTTGTTGCGAATCTTTTATGTCTTCCGGAATCTTGGATCCCATCGTAGTATAAATGTTCAGGCTCCACGATTATGTTATTCAAAGTCTCGTCCACATTGTTTATGGTGTAAAAATCGTTGAAATCATTTTTGAAAGCTTTGCATACCGCTACGAATCGGACAATAATTATAAATACGAGATGAAGCTTATTCAAGTAACTTTTCATTTTGCTGATGTTTGAAACTGTTCAATGACGTCTCTTAAAACCTACATTTTAATGATTCACAAAAGCATAACAATTTGTTGTAAAAGGTTCCTTAAAACAACTTTTATGGGAAAAATTACACGAAATCCATTAAAATTATAATCATAAAAATGATTCTTGTACATTAATTAAATTATATACATCAAAGAAATCATACCTCTCTATTGAGGCAGGTAAAGATAATCTAGCACCAGATAACAACTTCTTTCTAAACATACACTGACCGAAATATTTTTAACTTTTTTTTACGAAATATTTATAATTTTTATTGACATTGCACTTCCAAATATTTACAAAAATAGACAAAGTCGACACAATTACTCTTTTCCATAGCAAATATTAGTGCATTATTTAAATAATGAAGATAGGACGTCCACGGTAATTCACATAACACAACCGATAAAATAATTATTTCATATGGTTCTTACACTTAACACTGAGACAGACATTTTGTATATAAACAAACCGTTTGTGTAAAATACGAATGTGTTAATCTCTTTGAGGTTGCGTACGTACTAACTATACATAATGATAAAGTTGATGTACATAATAAAATTATAAACATGATCGAACCCACCATAGGTTCAAGTATTACAATTACACCAGACGCGAAGACATCTGGGGTGCCAAATATAAGGAAAAGAACTAAAAACAAAGAACACACTCCGCACATCTCAAAATGTGGGGTAGCCAACGACAGGTGTGTGGGTGTGCATTATCTTATAAAGGCAACAATCAGAATGAGTTTTGAATCTCGTTGCTGAACTTTGTAAGATTTTAATTCTCACGAGACACCCGAGAACGACTATAATGGAAATGATTGGAAGCACTATTTTAAGCCGGTGTATCACAGCTTTCGTATAGAACACTTTTTTTATATCAAAAAACAATAAGATAAAAAAACAATACTGAAAGATAGTACAAGTATTAATTTCAATTAAGGTTACATTTTAGCTGTTTAATAATTATGAAATTTAATTAATACATGATAAGAATGTAGAGGAGAATTCTGGATACGTCAAGCCACGGGACTGAAAATAATCCCGAATGGTTAAAACAGGTGGGGACAATTTCAGCTTACGTTGGTAGCAATGATGTGTCGATATAGATGTGCGGACATGATAGGGATGTTCCGCCACACTTTGATCCTTATCAAGCAAAAACTAGACATGTAATAGTATAATGATGACAAATACCATGAAAAGGAGAATGCTAGGAATTTCTTTCAGAGAAAGAGACCCAATTTATAAATAAGAGGAAAACAAAAGTCGCCGACGTTGTCTTAAATGTTGCCAAGCAGAAGTGTAGTAAGGCAGACATGTCTCCCGAATGACAGACTTCAGAAGGACGAAAAGATACTGGAATGACGACCGACAATCGTCATAAAAAGTTATAATGAATACATCAGATGAGGTGGTCCGATGACATAAGACGAGTGCCTGGAGACGGTTGGATGCGGTATTCCCAGGAATGTGAGCTGCGGAGGTTCATCTTCTTCTTATTCGTCTGCCCTTCTTCGCCCACTAATGGATACATGCCTTCCCTTGAGATCTCTACAGCTCTTGATCTTTTACAAACTGCATCCAAACGCCTTCAACCACCCATCTTATATACATAGCCTAACCACTTTGTTTGAGGTCGTCCAATGCTTCTTTTGCCCGTTCTAGGTCGACATTCCAGCGCTCATATGTTAGTCCATTTAGTATCCGTGGTTCGGGCGACATGCCCTGCCCATCATCACATCTGGTTGGCAACCTTTTGGATAACGCCGGCTACATTGGATTTCTTTCTTACCCACAAGATGGTTTTCCTATCTCTTCCGAAATACCGAGCATTCTCCTTTCCATGGCTCTTTGTGTTACTTCTAGTTTATGTAGCATTCTGTTTATAAACACAAGTCTTATATTTTTAGAACCTTTTAAATTTGGTAAGCCAGGCTCCAATGACTAAAGATCCGGCCCTGATTAAAAGTGTATGGTACATACATGCCTGAAAAATAATGTATCTACACATTAGTCTGGAACGAGTAATGTTGAATTAATAAACACCATAAGAGTACAAAGGGAGCTAGTATCCACAGTATAGTCTTTGTGCGACCAATTAAAACCACATGCAACTTACACAAAAGCCAGAAGCAGATATATGTACATATGTAATCCAAACACAAGAAGTGTACATGGGTAATGGGTATAGCTCACAGACCAGTATAGCTTTAATTTTACTTTGACGGGTATGTATGGTCCTACTTATCTGGAAGCCATATGTACTGAATACTGGACGGTATGGAATCAAGGAAAATAGCGCCCTTTGATATTTTATTAATTATGTTTTAATAAATTTATTTCATTGTAAAACCTGTGTGAAAATTTCACAATATGGGTTAATCACAAATATAACATTTCATACCACCAATTTATATAAATTAAGAAACAAATTGGGGCATTTTTAAATTCGACTTAATCTTAGGTCTGAATAAAAATGTGGTCAACGTTTTCAAAGTCTTAAAACCGATCAAATAACAATTTTTCACAAGCATTCATTTAAAAAAAAAATGAATATGTCATTGTTAAACAAGTACATATACATCTTCCTACGTTCCCTAAAATAAGCAAATAAATGCTTGTGTTATACATAGGTGAACGAGATCGGTCGAGGCAGGATTCGAACTCGCGACTACTGGATTACTAGCCTAGAGCGCTAACCGCTCTGCCATCATTAAGTTAATCTTATTTTTTTTCTCATAATAATCAGATAAGAAAAGTTCATTATTATTATTTTTATTTATTTTTGAAATATATTTCATCCAACATAACATGTACATTATTATTAATGATTTTAACATAGAATTATAAGGTAAGGATTTTATATATATTTTTACTTTGAAAACATGTGAAAACAGCAAAAAAAATATTTATGCTTCTAACCGAATAAAATTCAAATAAGATTTTTAAATCAGTACCTACTTGATTTTATTTTATTGATTAATATTATTTCTTATCAAATGTCGTGTATTTATCTTGTGGTACATTTTAACAAAAATTAACTATAATTTTAACTAGTTAAAATTCTGCCTGAGGAGGGAACGGTTAGTTCCGCAAATTCAATCGACACGTGGTGTAAACAAAGTCAATAATAAAGTTGATAATTTTTCTTTTTATTGTACGTTTATTTAACTTGTAATGACTTTAAGTGCAAATTTATGTTTTCTATTTTTACCTACTAGAGATTTCGATGTAATTTATTTGCTCATAATTTTTAACTAGTTGATTTTTAATACAATGGACTAGTTTTATGACAAAAAAACTCCATTGGACAGATGTTTTTTTTACCAAAATTAAGTGCATAATATTCTTAGAGCGTTGGTGCTCTCTCAAAATAAATCGAAAGACTAAGCTCAATTTGGCCTTCTTTGAAAAATAACTCATGTCACTTATGTAATTTGTCTTATTTAGAAATAAATTTATTAATGGTTTATAATGTACCTACCTACATGGTTCTAAGAACGCTCCTGATACACTCAAGTGCCGAGAATTCCTCGCATAACATCTTCATTCTGTTTATTTCAATATATTATTATATTATATATATTCTCAGCATCCAGTAACATAATACTTAGATTATAAGCGATCAAATTTATTTACTGAGATCAATAAAATTCCTTAACATAATAATTAATTATTCAGGTCTTAATATTAAGGTATATATCTATGAGATACATGAGTTATAATAATAATAATGAACACTTCCTTGCACCCTGCGCAAGTGGTAAGTATATTGCCGTATGACAATTTCTTCCAAATAACCAGTGTTTCCAGCCCAGAGAAGCAATATTTGCATGAGAAATAATTTCTCCTTTGCTGGGAATCGGATCCAGGACGCCCACACAGAAACCGAACAGCTTACCAACTGTGCCACGGCGGTCGGCAGTTAATTGTCCTATGGCAATTTCTTTTGAATAACCATTGAGAGGAATTGAAGGGAATTTCGCAGTCACATACCCCACTCCATTGGAAATTTTATAGGGCTCGTAGCTCTGTTCAACCCCGGAGTGGCTGTTCGTCAGACGACACAAGGAACTACTATCAAGCATATTTCATACCAGTAACCAACTAACTAACTTTCCACTGCTTCCAG
Organism: Molanna angustata; assembly: GCA_963576475.1. Taxonomy (NCBI): domain Eukaryota; kingdom Metazoa; phylum Arthropoda; class Insecta; order Trichoptera; family Molannidae; genus Molanna; species Molanna angustata. Next base: position 26,126,445 of record OY754973.1, on the reverse strand, counting down.
CCCAAAGAAGCAATAACGTGAAAAATAAATTAGAATGAATTTTTTCTCTGCTGGGGATCGAAAATAACGACATCCGCTCAGCCCCCCTAGACAACGTGTCAATAAGCTCAAGAAATTAAACAAGAAAAGATAACTCAATGTTTATAACTCAATTTATTATTTAATTAATTAATTAATTAATTAATTAATTAATTAATTAATTAATTAATTAATTAATTAATTAATTAATTAATTAATTAATCAATTAATTAATCAATTAATTTATTTATTTATTTATTTATTATTTATTTATTTATTTATTTATTGTTTATTTATTTGTTTATTTATTTATTTTTAATGTTTACAATCTCACTAGGATAAACCTGTATCGAGGTTAAAAAAATTCGCATTTTTGACAGACATAAATGACACAAAAATAATATCATATAATACATGTCACTAATGTCGCCAGTTGGGTACCTGCTCATAAACTTCATTGAGTTATATTTTCTTGTTTCTTTTCTTGAGCTAAATGACACGTTGTCTAGGGGGGGCAGAAACCAAACGGCTTATTAATAATTGTGCCACAGCGTTAGGCAATTTGTAAAAATTGGATCATAATATTTTCTAAATCTTTTACCATCCACACTTCTCATTAAGGCCAATTTCTGGAGTATGTCAAGAACCCTTCTGCCATGACAATAAAGGTAATTCAAAACATGAAAAAAAAAGCTTTTTTTCGATTATTTATTGTTTCCACCATTTCACGTTTTACAACCACAACAAAGTCTTAATTCGATACCAAATATGAACTTATCTATAGTCTTCATTTGACCACAACAGTTTTCTTTATAATATGTAATAACAGAAATAGCGTTGCTCATAAGACAGCAAACTGATTTTTTTATATACAGCTCTACTCACGATTATAATATAAGGGGAATAGATTTCTTAAAAATATTTTATATTTAGTATATTGTAAATCATAATTAATTTATTTATAACAAACCAACATTTAATTTATTCGTTGAAAAGAATAACAGTTCATGTAAATTTTAGGGTATTAGTGATGAGCAAATCAAGATCTAGACCGGGTAATCTTGATCTTGGTCTTGCATACCTAGTCTTTGTCCTATAACTTTTACAGAAAACTTTTTTGTTTTTCTATTAAAATTCAATAATTACAGTGAAATATGACAAAAACACCAATTAAGAGTATAATTTCGATAGTATGTATTTGATTGCTAACTTTTTCGTCGTAATTCAATAAGTTTACAAAATTTACGTAATTAAATAAGTTTGCAAATTTTGTCTTCCAAGACTATGACCAAGACTTACAAGGCTTTCTCATCATTATAGGGGATCCGTGTATTGAAACAAAAATCAATGGTTACATACGTCTATCGCGGATAACATTCTTTTTATAAAATAGAAAATAAGGTTTTTTTTATTAAACGAACCCTTAAAAGAGAGTTGCATTACAAATTATCGCATATTCACTACTTGATTTTCGTCTACAGATTTTTGTATAGAAAAAAAATTGGTTTCAGTGCGGTGAGCAAATGTCCTTACAAAATCTTATGACATAAACTCACCTTTGTTTTTATTTTTTATTTGTATATTATTTATTTATTTATTTGGCAAATAAATACAAGTTTTACTTTATTGATGAATAATACACATTATAACAAATGTTTCAGTAATTAACTGTTGAATAAACGAATCAAAAATATTTGGTCATTATAAGTAAATTAGTCGTATTTTTAAACTATTTAAAATATAGATACTAAAACAAATTATATCATTTTAAAATAAGATTCGAACCTGTATTAATAACTGGAAACACCGTTATATAAAAAAAAAGATTTCTTATTAAAAATTAAAGCTTAAAATATTTTTAAATATTTTGAATAATAAATTCAAATATACTATCTAAACATTTTTTGGCCATTATAATTAACGTATCATGGCTAAGTAATTAATTAATTAAGCTTAGTCAAGAAAATGTTTATATTATTTTGGGCCCTTTGTATTAAAATTGTTTTTATTTTACCTACCAATTATTGATGCCCATATAGTCTAGGATAATAGCTATAGTTAAGATATAAGCAAGTCTACTTATAAGTGAAAAATATATCATTAGGTTTAATTTGACTGAGTGTGATCAGGGTGGCGATTGTCAGAATAAAAAATATTTTATTTAAATTTAAACAATCAATTAAAAGAGGTTAGGTAATTTAAGATGACAGTTGAAAAAAAAACGAATTGACAAAAGAACAGATAGAAAAGGCAAATACAACATCAAAACTATGAAGCAGATAAGGCGAATTGACCTTTTTCGATCTATTACCAGAATATCGAGAATAACAAGAAGCAACAAAAAATATATCAAAAACATTTCATCAAATGAACTGATTTCGAAATATGCTGATCACAAAATATACATTGATTAATCAAATATATATAAAAATACTAACGGACCCGACAGACGATGTCCTGCCCGAATATTAGATTTCCTGGTTTTATGCGATTGCAAAAATGATTATTTCTTATTTCTCGACTGTTAATAATGGATTACTAAAAATATGTAACAAAAAACACAATTTATATATAAACACTTGATCACTGACGTGTTTCACTAAAAGAGCATCTGCAGAAAGGTACAAAAAAATAAATATTGCAATTTCGACATTAGCGCCACCTATTATGATTCATAGTTATGAAAAATCAAGTTTTTGGTTTTTATTTTATTATATTAATGTTCAAAATTCCTTTTTGTAAATCTAAACCATTTGGGGACTCACACAGACACACACAAAAAATTTCATCAAAATCAGTTCAGCCGTTTAGGAGGAGTTCAGTGACATACATACTTACAGAAGAATTATATGTATATAAAGATATAAAAACAATTTCTATTACATAAACAGATTATATATAAACAATTGCTGACTCAATATATTGTTTTAAAAAATGATTTATCTATTATTTTATAAAGAAAATAATCATATAATATGTATTATGATGCTTGGATTGAAAAATGCAGAAAATTTTAATGCTTTTAATTATTGCGATATTGATAATCAAATATCAAAGATATTTAGTATTTGATAATGATCATATTTGTTATATGTGAAAACAAAATAATGCGTTGCTCTGAAATCAGAGAAACGACATTTAAATTTTTTTATTTTTCTTTATTTTTTTTTATTTATAAGGAACTATTCAACTCTTGAGTTAATAAAAATATTTAATCAAAAATATACAAATAAAAAATGGAATAGATCAAAATTACTAAGTAGATGACGTAGGTTCGGTATAAAAGTGACTGAATAAAATAGAACAAACAAATTAAATCATTAATCTTTAGGTACATATTAATAAACATCATTTCCTGCAAACCCTGCCATAGTTCCTGCGTAAGTAATTAAATAAATATGTTTAATATAGAAAAATGTAGTTTCAAGACAGATTTTACTACGCTTATCTACAATTATTCTAAGTCAATACAGAGTTTTTATTTTATTACAAGAAATTTCGAAATAGTAAACGTGCTTTTAATAACCTTACAAATTAAAGATTTTTAAAGCAGTGCTTTATTTAGTTTTGTAATGTGATCTTAAAACCTAAAATTACCTATCTTTGACAATATTTACAATTAATATATAAAATCTTACAAATACACATATCAGGAAATTTAAGGCATATCACCCAAATATATTATATGAATATAAAATTAAATAATATATGTAAAAAAATCAATTAATATTGATTAAAAACATAGCATTGAACCTATCTAAAACTGTCTATTTTTTGTCTGAAATTCAGCACAAAAAATCAAAAAATTCGATCGAGTTGTTTCAATCGAAACATGAAACATGGTCCACCTTTTTTTAAATTCTATGAAATGCTTTGCTTTACACGTGTTATAAAAATAAATTTATATTTATTGTATGAACATAAAATCCTTAAAGTTACGAAAATTCAGAACAATTCCAAAAACCGATAAGAGTAATCCGTTTGTAACTTTTTAGCTGGGAATTCAATAGAGCCTAACATACTATTATATTATCTTCTTAGAATAGACACCAATTTATTTAAGTGCCACGTACCATGAGAATCGATTTCAAAAAACAAAGTTAAATATACCTACAATTATAATAGAACAATGACAAAAGATGCAATTTCCCAACATTCCTGTCAATAGACTCCCAATCATCATAAACATTCAGATCTCGGCCTTCCCAGAGGTCTCTTGCATACATTGGTTATTTTGTAAGATACGTTATTTGGCTCTTTCTTCTCCCGATCTTAACTACATGTCTACATCACCAAAAAGTACTCAGAGTTATTTTTAATCGTAAACTATACGAAAAATATTGTATTTACTTAATACAAATCTTCAAACAAACACTGATCGTATTCAATCGGTCATAATAAAAATAAAAACGACAGTATAAGATTCTATTTTTTCCACAATATTGATTAATAAGAAAATTATAAACCCACCGGAGACATAATACTCGCCTTGTTTGCAAAATTAATTCCCGTTTAGAGATAATTTGCATAGGTACGAAGACCTGGGTTATTTGCTAACAGCCAAATATTCCTTATTAATGAACACTTGCCGTGGTACAGTTCTCGAGGGACATGGGGAACATTCTCAAAACCGTTAACTATCGTTTTACAAAATTAAATGAAGTCGTCAAAATAGTCATATCCATTTCCATAGTCTAAATCACAGTAGTTAAAGATTTCAATCTGTAAATGTAGATGTATCAAATTAATTGTAATTTATGAAAAAGGCCATATCAGCATAGAACCTCACTTGTAATAAAATTGATCAATACATCTATACCGAGTGTTGCAATCACAGAGTAGAGAATATACAGAGCTGACATTAACGACGACTTTAGGCCAGGGCATTGGTATGAAGTGAGGTAGAATGAGTGTTCCAAACACATTCAATGTTTTAATATAAACGGATAGAATTTTGCTTTTGCCATGTCTTTAGATTATTGGTCTATGATTGAATTTTGCTTTTACCATGTCTTTAGATTATTGGTCTATGATTATATTTTGCTTTTGCCATGTCTTTAGATTATTGGTCTATGAATGAATTTTGCTTTTGCCATGTCTTTAGATTATTGGTCTATGAATGAATTTTGCTTTACTGAATGAATTTTACTTTTGCCATGTCTTTAGATTAGGTATTGTTCTATGATTGAATTTTGCTTTTGCCATGTCTTAAGATTATTGTTCTATGATTGAAATCGTATAAATTTTCAAAATGAACAAAATTGCAGAACGCATTTGAAAGTCGAAATAGCTGTCACACGTCATAAAGCAAAGTATTTAATAGACCATTTAAACAAAAAGATAATCATCATTCTAAATACAGAACATTTGAAACCACATTAGATTGGTTTTTAGTAATAATTATAATTTCAAATACATATTTGAGTTAGATACATTCACAATTAGAGACCCTGGATGAGAAACGAGCCTACGCCATTAAAAATATCATAAAATATCGATCCATTTGTTATCTTTCATTACGATTAAGGAAGAATAGGTGCAGAGGAGTATTTGGAAGAAGCGCACGGGGGCGCTTTGCTCCTTGGAAGCTAGATGGACCTCCACGAGGATTGTGGCCAGTATGGAAGCCAGGTTTGAGTTGCGGAGAAGTGACGACGCTCGTCCAGTTCCGCTGTTGCAGAGGTTGCTATCACAGCAGGTGGTGCATGCGTAGAGTTTGGTCCTCTCGCCTATAACAATACACCCGGGCTCGCATTGCTTCGTGCAGTTTCTCTCCAAGGACCACATCTTAGGTTTTGACGTTGCGTTCTCGTTCGACGTCGTGTAGGATATGCGTTTGATCTTGAATAATACAAAAAAACTCCTGCTATTACAAGTGCAATTTTTAATGTATCCACGCTACAAGACAATTTGTGTGCTTATTTATTTTTTGTTTTTATCTTATATCATAGTAGTAACAAATAATGTAATCCTTTCCCTATCCTTGTTTCTTACACAGATGATGATCATGTGTTTAATGATCATAATCTGTGGACAATCGTGATTGGTCTGCTTTTGTTTATTTCATTGTGCATGTTTTTTTATATTCTTTATAAGCCGTTTTTCACATAAATAAATAAATAATGTTAAAATCACGTTTGAATTTTACGAAAATCGACCTAAATGAGCTATTAAAAAATAAAATATATGTTGAAAATCGTCAAAAATGGTTTTTATCACAATAACAACATATTTTTCTTTTTTTTTTGAAAAAAAGGTCAATTTATTAATATACTTAAAATTAGGATGTAATCAATATGTTATATAATAACAATATATTTTTCCGAAAGACCTTATAATAATGTACTATTATCGTTTGTAATTAGCATTTTATTGAATATAGATGTGTATAGATGAAACTTTACATATACAAATAAGTCTATTTTCATTCATTTACAAATACACATTTAAAATATTGTTAGAATCTACATTTTTTTCCAATAATTGTTACGACTGTATTATATCGATTATATATCGAGAATTTCACCGCAGTACACCATAGATTTTTATCAGATCGTTCGATTTGATTCAGCAAAATACAATTCCATTCATAAAAGTACAAAATACCAATACACTGATAGCAACACATCCGATCGAAATCTCATTGAATATACCAGCGGCTTCTCAATAATTTGATTTTAAAATACCAACGTGATTTACTTTCTGAAGACAAACTTTATTACATCTTTTGAATTGAGCTATTGTTAAATATTTAATTTGAAAAAAATCTACAACTAATACATTGCTTAGTTCAAACTAGATTAAAAAATTTACAATATTTTATATAATTATTCAAAAAACCATATTGACAAAAAAAATATAAAATTAATGTTCGAATTTTCGAGTCGTTTATCGAAATTTACTGATATTCAGATGAAAATGTTGCTAATTGTTGACTAATTTGCAAATTTTAATTGCAGCATCAATTAGTTTTATTATTAGTTATTAAAAGAAAATCGTTTCACATTCACTTATCTTCTTTTTGATATTTGTAACCCTTTTTAGAGTGGACCCAAGTCCGAATCCATACAAATATATAAAAATATAGATTGTGAAAGTTAAAAAAAGTGTGAGTACATATGTGTTATAATTTTATAGATTGTAACTAATAAGAGTTTTGAGAAATTTTTATATAATCTAAGAGATCTCGAAAAGTACCCGCAGAGAGTGTGTCACAGAGTTCTTTTCGAAATGTTTATATTGTCGAGAGGTTCTGCGCTTCTAACAAAAGAAGAAGAATACCAAGAGGTTTGAAAAAGGACTTCCATGATATTATCGAACTTTACTAAATGATTCTATGAATATTTTCGTAAGCAAAAGTCTCAAAAGTCAAATTTTGTATATTTTTATCGTTGAAAATAAAACAGATTGAGAGGCAAGAGTTTTTCACTTGGACGAGCTGGCACAACCATGAGATCTTGAAAGTTGGTCATGTAAAAACCAGAATAACAAAATGCATAAGAAAATGTATGAATTTGTGAATTTATTTCAGGGCATCAATGTACAAACATTATAGCAATCGGGTTTTCCCTGACTGCCATTTAAAAATGCGAGAAGATAGCGTGTATGTAAATATGTGCAGATCTCCGCGGAGAAGTAGAAGTTATTTGATTTTTTCTACTGGTGTCCTGGGTTTGATCCTTAGCAGGGGAGAATTTATGTATTTTAAAAAATCTCACGCAATTATTGCTCTGTGAGTTGGAAACACTATCATTGACATTTGGTTGCATGTCAGGAATTTCATTATTATAAATTTATCTGAAAAATAGATAATTTGCTAAGAGTGGATTTGTCAAACTGAATTCAACTGATATTTTCCTCTTACAAAATTACCAGCAAAAAAATAAACCCGGGTTAATGGACAAAGCTACATATTTTTATAAAAGCTATGAGACATTTTACTTAGATACAGCTGGATTTTTATTTCAGAATTATCTGATTTACAATACGCTGACAATTCTTGACTAGTTCACAAATAAGAAAACTACGAAAACACAAAACAATTGTGATTTATTCGCCCGAGAGAGAAATCTTTTGTCTATTTTTAACCACCGCTGATAAAATATACATATATATATATATTTGAAAAAGCACTTTTCAGGGGAATATCTAGTCATACGAGAATACTTACATCAAGAAGTATATCACAGGTGTACACATCCACCTTTCTCCCGGGAAATATTTGCAAAGAATGTCAAAGTTTCTGAAAACTTATACCTACCTACTCACTTATTTTACTGTTCAATTTATTTTTCTAATGTACCTGATGTATTTATATTTTCACTTCTTGAATAAGTAGGTATACATGACAAACATTGACAACCAATTTTTATAATTTAAATAAAAACGGTAGGTACCTACACAATTCCAAAATAATCTATCTGTAAAATATGGTAGATTACAATTGTGGAAAATTGACTATGGTTTATTGATCTGGTATACGAACAACATACAGAATGGATTTGTAAAAGAAATTAATACAGAAAATTCGAATGAGGAATATAAAGAGACGAAGGATGAGCTTGGACCAAATAATTAATTATTATTTTAATGATAAAAATTTATTCTAGTAAGGTTGGACATGTATGGTATAAAAAATGAATTTGTGATTTGAAGGTGCCAAATTCACAGTGTACGATCTTAAAGGTATTCGTATTATAATACCATAATAATAATAATAAGTATAGCGCCTTTAAATGATTCGAGATCATACCAAGGGCGCTGATAGTTTAATGTTGTGTTGCTCTCTGAAACAAAGCTGTTTTTAGTCCTTTAGTGAAAGTGCTCTTGCTTTGAGCACTGAGGACATCTAGAGGCAGTGAATTCCACTTAATAGGACATAAGGTCAGGCTGATGAAATGTGAGTTCAAATGAGTTCAATAAGGACGCACGTAAACAAAATAAACGCTGTAGTTACCAGAAGCGAATAATGATAATACAAATAAGGATATTTTATTTATTTATTTTATTAATTAACCCCCAGTGAGAGGCCTTTATATAAGAGGCTTTAAAAAATATGTTCAGTACAATATAAAAAAAAAAACAAGAATAAGTTATACAAAAAAATACAATAAACCAAAAGAAAACAGAAAAAACATAGACAATCGAGAATCTCATTACAAGCATTTCATTAATTCTAACAAAAAACTTTTGTATGATCCATAACCCAATGAAATGAAATTGACCTGCTCAAACTAATTTGCAAGTCTTGGATGTATCTGTATTGGTGACCTAACAAATAGTTTGTGTACCTACACATTTTGTATGGAGAAACAATTTGTGACAAAGGACGAGGACAATCTACAACACCATTCGGTGTTCTATAGTAATTTCATAGTTGTTATAAAATTAAAAAGTTGTTAATTACCATACAGAGTCTTTCCTTATCCTCCTTGCACTTGTAAGCAAACGCTGTATAATTTGGTTTGAGTTCATCGCATTTGTCTTCTGGTTCCATAGTATGACACCTATGGCACCACAGCTCGTTGGCTGGTCTTTCTGCTCCTGGGGTCTTGTGGACACTGTTGGGCTGCAACAGCTGACTTTGTACTGGAATAAGTTGGAAAAAAAAGTCTTTATGCATCATATGTAAAACAATATCAATATATGTATGTAAGGATTCCAGTGAATTCACAAAATACAAGACAGCAAGTTGCGGTGGTTCGAGCATACAAACAGGAGACCTTCAAAACATAGAGGCAACAGGTCCCAAGTCCTATATATCCCCGTCCGGAGGTGCAGAGGCAGACTTATGCGTAGGTGGCACAAGTTAATAAAGCAGGACATGAAGATTAGGTACAATGTCTTCGCAGAAGACGAACAGGACAAAAAAAAGTTGACCCCACTCAATTGTGTGAGAATAATCATTATCAAGGAGAAAAAAATAAATCTATTGAGGATGATAAAAAATATGATCATGTTTCGACTTGTAGAAATATACTTCGTTGGCCAAAAATACGAGATCGTCGTAACATTCACATTCTGTCATTACTTTATAAGACTATTTATGATCCCTATTCACCACAATATTTAAAAAAATAACGTCGTTTTCTTGTCAAGTCACGGCCTATCCCTTCGATCTGCTGAACGTACTACACTAGCTATCCCCATTCACAATACAGAAGTTTTCAGCTCCTCTTTTCAAGTACAATCAGCTAGACTATTAAATGCCTAAGTGATGAAGTAACGTCATCTCAATCTATTCAAATATTTAAAGGTAAACTAAAAAAACTATATTTGTCAAATAGTTCCTGAATTCCTTCTATATCTTTCCGTAACCTCCTTTTCCTCATTGCTATGATCAGTGTTATTTTTATTATTCTATTTTTTTTTAAACTCTCTTTTCATTTTTTTTCTCTTTGCATTTTTTTTATATTTCTTACTCTTTTATGTAATTTATTTCTCACTAAAATAGTATTGTACCAATTTAACTTAGAGACTTCACGTTGCTCGGGTTGGTTGGAAGAAATTGCCTTATGGCAATAAACCTGCCTTTGTACACATGTACAAAAATTATATAAATAAATAAATAAATGATCAAAGTTTGATGCTTCAAGCTGGTGTTAACAATTTTCAAAATGGTTGATTTGATTTAAAGTTTTTTTTTTTTTTTATCAATTGTGCTTCAATTGGGACATGTCAGCCAAATGAATGATGATCGTATCCCCAAAATGGTTCTTAATACTAATCCAGAGGGCAGAAGAAGTAGAGGCAGGCCAAAGCTAAGATAACTAGATGATATAGAAGACGACATAAGGGCGATCAGAATAGCAAACTGGAGGAGAGCGGTGGAGGACAGGGACGGCTGAAGAAGGATTCTGGAGGAGGCCTGGGCCCACACGGGGCTGTAGCGCCAATGATGATGGTGATGATGATATGCTAAAATTGATTCCTCAAAATGCGAACATATTTTCATAAAATATAGCACTGACCCCACATTGCAAAAATCTTTAATAAATTATCAACAACGGATCACCAAAATAATTCAAACATTCAATATGATGTATTAAAACATCATAATTATTGAATTGAACTTGAAGGGCAATGTGACAATAGACTATACAAAAAGAATTCACATATCGTCATTGAATGATGCAGAATCATTTCAAACACCCTCGTGTTTCCTTAATTGTTGGCAATGCGAAACAATAAAACTATCACATGTGATAATTACGTCATATATTATTTTTGTTGCAACTTGCACAAGCAAATATTTTTCAAATAGCTTTCGTTACAAACTAAGGCATAATTTTGGAATAATGAAAAAATATTATTTTTACTACTTCTCGGCAACTAACAGGTACTATGTCAAATACTAATTCAACATGCACCCAAGAACAAGTTGCCACATTCTGGAGACTTACTTTTTTTTAAATTCGTCATAAATCTAACCAACTGAGCCACGAAGGCCGACAAATAAAACAAACAGGAGATTTAAAATGGAATATTTATTTAATTTATTTAATTTATTTAATTTATTTAATTTATTTAATTTATTTAATTTATTTAATTTATTTAATTTATTTAATTTATTTAATTCATTTAATTTATTTAATTTATTTAATTTATTTAATTTATTCAATTAATTTAATTTATTTAATTTATTAAATTTATTTAATTTATTTAATTTATTTAATTTATTCAATTTATTTTATTTATTTTGTTTTTTTTTATTAAATTTAATTTATTGTATTTATTTATTTGATTTATTTCATTTATTTATTTTATTCGTTTTATTTATTTTATTTTTTTTATTTTTATTTATTTATTTCATTTATTTTATTTATTTTATTAATTTTATTTATTTTATTAATTAATTAATTTGTTTATTTGTTTATTTTATTTATTTATTTGATTTATTTATTTTATTTATTTATTTGATTTATTTATTTTATTTATTTATTATACATTAATTCTCGGGCAACTAACAGCAACTTACTGTCATATATTAATTTAAAACGCACCCAATAACAAGTTGCCACATTATGAAGCCTTGCAATATTATTCGTCTCACAGATCCATACTGAAAACAATTAAAAACTGTGTCTCCACCGGGAATCAAACCCGGGACCCGAGGCTCAGCAGTCAGATATCGAAGCAACTGAGCCAGGAAAACCAAAGCTATAAAGCTATAATAATCATTTCTTTGTGTTTTTTTATTTGTATTTAGTTTTATATAATTCATTGTCACCGAAAGCAATTTGGGAACATTTGTTATATTTAAATACATTTATCATTTATTTAAGTCAGAATTCATCCTTGTTTTTTGTAAGTAAATATGGGCAGAAAAATATTGATTAATAAACGAATTTACAAAGCTATGTAAGTTATGTGTTATGTAATATTTTCCCTTAACTTCATATGAACCGCGACATTTCTTGTACAAGGTGTCTCAAAATAAAGTTTATATTTTAGACGACTTCATGATGCCTGAACTACAAAACTTTCCTAGCTACATATAACCAAAGAACATGGTTCCAGCAGGACGGCGCAACGTCACACACGTCCAACACATCTCTGCCACGAGTTCGTGAAATTTTCCCAGGCAAATTGATCTCCAGGAGAGGTGACATAAATTGGCCTCCACGCAGTCCTGATTTAACCCATATGAACTTTTTCCTATGGGGTTATCTTAAATCTAAAGTTTACGCCAATAAACCGACTTCTCTGGCGCATTTCAAAGAAAATATCCGTCAAAAAATGGTAGCCATCACTGAGTCCACCTGCCGAGCCGAGCGATAAGTAATTTTACTGTTCGATTAAATGAATGCTGCGAACGCGAGGGTCTACATTTGGACGATATAATTTTTAAGAAATAAATTCGCAATAATAAACATTTTTTCGATACATGGCTTACTTTTTTTAATCGATCAACTATTTTTTTTATTACATATACCAAAAATTACATTTTAGATAAGCAACATAACAAATAAATTGGGTTTGGTTTGGACCACCTCACTAAGCCAGGCCTGTTCCGGGGTGGTAGACATAATATTAATTACCAAGTCATTGTAAGCTGTTATATACATAGAATAATTGTGTAGCCCATGGTTCACTTATTGAGTCCTATGTTAGTAGTTTTGTCGTGTGTGTTGTTATGAATTGAGAATTTGCTGACAATAGTTGATTGATAGCTTTGTTATATAACCATGTTTGTATTGTATGTTTAAGTCTTGTATTTTCTATAAAATGTATGTTCTTTATATCTTTTGCAACTAAATTTAGGATCTTTGGAGCCAAGTATTGATAATGTCTTGGTCCATATGTAGTGTTTGTCTTCGGATTGATTAGTTGATGTCTGTGTCTTGTATCGTGAGAATGTTGAGCAGGGATATGTTTTTTCTTATCATTTTTAAAGTGAATAAGAATTTGCTTAATATAGAGTTGTGCTGTTTTTAGTACGTTAAATTCTAAACATTAAATATAAACTTTCTTTTGAGACAACCTGTATAATATCTAGCTGTAGAATATTATTATTCTGTATCTGACGTGATCATTTGAGCTTGAGTCGTTCACACAAAGGGTTATCGGATAGGGTTTGAAAAGGTTACTAGTTATATTAAAAGTTCACCTTGTTATATATAGGTATATCCGCCGTATCTATATAAAGTACTAAAACGATGGTCTGGTATTTTTCTCTTTCATCGCGAATTTTTCGCTCTCATTTTTAGACCTTTTTTGAGTGTTGAGGTGAAATTTTTGAAGTATATGTGTATTCGCTTCGCATAACGGTTTCTTATAAATCCAATGAATTTATTAATACATAATGCAATGTCAGAAAAAAACATATATGTTTAAAAAATATAGCAAATATCATCTCCATACATCAATAATTATTAGTATACAGTATTACCTTACCTACTCTCTCGCTCTTTCATATTCATAATCACTCTCCACAGTCTTATGCCTGATTTACACCAGTTTAGTCAAGAAGGTGGGTAAGAACTTTAGTGTAAACAGCCCGGACAGTATCGAGTCAACTTTGGTTGCAAGTTGCCTTGGAAGTTGAACAAATTATAAACGCTTTTTATTTTTTCCTGCAAGAAACGTCCTTCGCGCTTCCGCTCATCCGCGCGGCTTTTGATTCGCTACTTGCCGCGTGTAAACAGATAATAGTACAGTGAATCAGAAAAAGTAGGCGAATGCGCGCCCAGCGCGTATTTAATTTGTTATAAAATATAATATACATATTATGTGATTTTGTCCGTTCATCGCGACGAAACAAATGTACACTCGACTGTCTGTAGTGTATATAAACGGTCACTGTCCAACTGCCATTATACTTACATAGTGTAAACTAGGCATTATTGTCAACATTATATCGAAGATGTTCGAATTTTAATTCATCTTTGTTTATGAGTTTAATATTAATGTGATTTTTTTATAAAAATTAAACATTGTTTACAAGTTTTCTCTCATTTACAAAAAAATAACGATATACAGAACAAGATAACAACGGTCATTTTTTTTCATTTGCCTACATTATATTTTGTATTATTAATATATATTTTCATGTTATAACTGTTTTGTTTTGAATGAATTATTCATTTTCCGATATTAGAGAAAGTTATTTCACATTCAACACCTCAATATAAATTAAATGCGTAATTTTTTAATAACGTATATTGTGGAAAGTCCGATGATTCATCACATTTAAAAAAAAATGAATTAACTCCAACTTTCGATGTAATTATAAGAAATCATGCGCAATCATAACTATATTTGAAAACTATGATGCTTAGAAAGATTGATTATAGACATTATAAAAATATTATTTAATATTTAGTGTTCAGGAGATATGCTTTGTATGCTTAGATTATATATGATATTTGTATGTTTTTATTTTTAATTAAAATTGATTTTTAATGCCAAAATATATCTACACAAAAACAAAAATACAAGTAAAAAGTATATCACTAAATACTTTATTTGTATTGTGAGAATATTGAGCTTTATAAACACATACTGATTAAAGAATATATCTGCTAACAGCTTGATTTATAATTTTATAATAAAAACCTGAATATTTACTATAAATACCTAGCTCATTTAATTGGTGAATAACATAAATGTATACCAAAAAATATGTTGAACAGAATGGATGCTTTTTAGGGTGAACGTAAAATCTATAGTATAGAAAATAAAACAAACCTTCACTTTGTAGTTTTTATTGTTGTATATAATATATGCTTCTTTATGTTTGTAGAGGATTTGTATAATTATGGCTTATTTATAAGGTTTTTTTTATTGTTTTTATCTCGGATGCTTGAATATGTTTGTGTGAAATATTGATGAACTTCGCATGTTGTGTTCACTTCCAATAGGACGTTGATATTATATAAAATAATTAAGATATACTTTCTTGTATGCGATTGTCAATGTCTGTAAGTGTCCCAAATAAAATAAAATAAAATAAATTAAAATAAAATAAAAACCTGCCCTCATATCTTAAATTAAAGTACCTACTAAAGCAATAATGAGTTTAAATATGGGTATTTTAGCCGTGACGATATGACTTCTTTGTATTTTACAATAAACAAGGTTAATTTTGAAAATCTTGAAATATTACCTGATGCAACATGGTAGAAAATCGCTAGTGCATATCCCAATTTTATAACCATCTCAACTCCAGTCATTCGTGATCCTATAGACGATCGAAAAGATGCAAAAAGATGACATTTATAAACGAAACACACACAGATGCATTTTATTGAAATAATCTACTTTAAACGCAAAACTGACCGGGCACAGAGCTTACCCGTCGAAATAAAATTAAACAATTGTAGATTTGTCACATAGTTGATGTGGTTTTATGTCCAATTTATGATTTTTCACATTTAACACTATGTCAAACTGACATTACGCCCGCATGATGTGCGGCCATATTGTTTCCAATATGGTGGCGATGCAGCTTTTATGGCCATGCGCAGTGCGTGAAAACTCAACGTGGAAATCCAGCACAAACGCAGAGTATATAATACCTACGGATACACAAACGGTTAATTTCTTATTTGGTACGTGCAGTCTCGTTATTATATGGAGATCTCTATACAATGTACCGTCGATTTAATGTCGCCTTATCTGTAAAAATATCTAATAATAATTAAAATAATAATGAAAATTATAAATTTCAATTCAACTTAACAGATCGGATAAAATAAAACATGATAAAATTTAAAAAATAATACACATTTGCTACGTGGCTAATACAAATTCTAGTAAAATCATTTGATGAAAAAGTTACAAAATACCCCGCTTTAGGTAACGAGATTAAAGGACTTTGGGATTCTCGTAAAATAATAATTTTACCATTCATTATGTCAGCCACTGGCATTATTCCAAAACCGTTTAGCCGTAATTTAGATATTTTAGATTTATTGAAAAAAATAATAATAAAATTGCAAGAAACGGTAATAATTAATACATGTAGAAGATTTTTTAAACGTTAATATTCATTCGGGAATCAGCAGGGTTGATAGGTAGTATAGAGAATAATAATAATAAGAATGAAAAAAAACGGTAATAATGAATACCTACACGTAGAATCGTTAAAAGAATTTAAAAACCTTAATATTCGGGAATCAGTAGGGTTGATAGGTAGTATAGAGACCTCCTCAGAGTCTAATCTTTGATATGTTAAGTATCAGGATGGGTGAATTATTACTAATTGAAAGCTTGATGATGCGTTTGTTACATTTTATTTTGATTTATTAAATAATTTATAATTTACGCATTGATCTGCTAATTCTTTTAAGGAAGTGTGTAATGGTAGGTAATAATAATAATTGAATGTTATTATTTGTAGTGCTTAGTTGTTATTAATATCATTTATTAATCGGCCAGCGATTAACTAATGATAGCGTTAAAAATCGAAAAAAAGGATTAAAAAAATAATTTCAAAAGATTGATTTAAGAAAAAGATTATAACATTAACTACCGGTTTCAGAAATAGCCGTTCCTTCATTCGTCTAAATCGCAATTTGCAAGTAATATGTGATAAGTTGAGAATTCACCTGATGAGGTATACCGGTATACATCTATATTTACAATATTTGCACAATTGTGCCGAGACCACGAGTCTAGAGGAGCTTCTAAAGCTACTCTTCGTGCCATGAATTCTTTGTCATTCTTACTAGCGTTCTGTGAAGGGTCCGTTTTTAGACCCCATATGTGGAGCGGGTGGAGGTGGACGTAGCTAAATTTACAATAATTTTTCTGAAATCAAAGTTTTTTTTTATTTAAATAACACAATTAAAAAATGTGTCTCCACCGGGAATCAAACCCGGTACCCTAGGAACAGCAGTCATATACCTAACTAGATAAAACACGAAGGCCGACAAGAAATAAATTTTGATTTAAAAAGCACCATAAATCTTTATATCATTTTTATGTTACAGAATTTTGGTTTATTTAGAATATTTTTTCCCTCAGTGTTGTAAAAATGACTGATTTGTAAGGTGTCATTTTAAAAATATAAATCGTATAAAATAGACTTTTCGGCTGAAAAATGTTTTGAATATTAATAATAAAGGAAAAATATTTTTTTCTTATTTTCTAGCTTCTGCGAAAAACAAGGAAAAACAAGGAAAAACAAGGAAAAACACCCAGACTCAAAAATAAATCCTTAAAACTTTATTATTTATGCTTTGAAATTTATGCTTTTTCAATACGTGAACAAAATTGCTATTCATGTAAATACTTACTTAAGATTTTTTGTTTAACTCAATTGACCTTCATTTCTATATTATCGTTAGACAGATTCCTTATTCTCGTTGGCCAGTACATAAAATGAGATAATAACGTAGTTGGTTTTATGGAAAATATATTTCCTTCACTTGGAAACTAATAAAAACTTTAGTCAAAGTTATTTAAGACCTTGCAAATTCTACTGCACCTAATGTTGAAGTTTTGACATTGAATAGCTTGATAACATTGACTGCGACACGTCATTGAAAATAAACTGTATAGCTTATATTTAGTTAATTAACTTCATTCAGCGTCACTCACTACCTTTTCTTTATACTTCAAGGAACATCGTGTTTCAAAATTTTATACAAATAATTGTTCGTCAGCAAAAAAATCATATACATATGATGTAGCTTCAAATTCGTATTACTACACAGCACGTATATGTACATTTAAAAATGAGACTATCTATTGAACCCCCTGTGTTGATGGCTCCATATGATATGGAATAAGAGTCGGTAATCAAAATAGCCGGTTTTGCTTTGTTTAAACCACGATTGAAATCGTTATTAGAACTGTTTTCGAAGCGACCTCTTCTTAAGAGTCATGTTTGAACCACGAATGATATCTTACTTTCAACTAGTTTCGAAGCGACCTCTTCTTAGGAGTCATGTTTGAACCATGAATGAGATCGTTCTTACAACTGGTTTCGAAGCGACCTCATCCAAGCATCATGTTTGAACTACGTATGAGATTTCGTTTACAACTGGTTTCGAAGCGACCTCATCCAAGCATCATGCTTGAACTACGAATGAGATTTTGTTTACAACTGGTTTCGAAGCGACCTCATCGAAACATCATGTTTGAACTACGAATGAGATTTTGTTTACAACTGGTTTCGAAGCGACCTCATCCAAGCATCATGCTTGAACTACGAATGAGATTTTGTTTACAACTGGTTTCGAAGCGACCTCATCCAAGCATCATGTTTGAACTACGAATGAGATTTTGTTTAAAACTGGTTTCGAAGTGACCTCATCCAAGCATCATGTTTGAACTTCGAATGAGATTTTGTTTACAACTGGTTTCGAAGCGGCCTCTTCTTAGGAGTCATGTTTGAACCACAAATGTGATCTTTCTTACAACTGGTTTCGAAGCGACCTCTTCCTAGGAGTAATGTTTGAACCACGAATGAGATCTTTCTTACAACTGGTTTCAAAGCGACCTGTTCTTCGAAGGTGTCATCCGTTTTGAGGAATGAGTGGTCCCTGCGAATCGTACGTCAAGTAAATTATAATAAAAAATTTAAGTTATAAAAATTTATTATTCACAAAAACCTTACACTATAAAAAACTGAAAATTATAATACATTTGCGATGATTTTTTCTCGAGTTTAATTCTTTACTGTTCTGTTACGCAAGGTACATTTTAGTTTTTGAAAAAAGTTTTTTCTATCTTCTAGTGATAACGGATGTAACGCTATAAAAATATACAGACCTTTAGAGTAGAAAGCTAATGTGTTTTTATATTACTGTACTCTGTCATATTATAATGTATATATGTAGCTAGTTCCAAATGTAGTATTTACGTGTAGGTACAAATGAAAAATAAAACAATTAAAGTAAGTATCAAAATTCACATCACTCATTAAAAAAGTTAGACTAAGTCTATACGTGTAAAATAAAGCTGTTAGAGAGAATATTCTCTTTTTATGAGTTTGCCAGTGAACAATATCCAGGGCGAAACACGAGTTAATATTGATTTCCGTCATGTTAGAGGGAGACGCAAGCTGACGAAACAGGTGGGTCTGAAAATATTTTGACGAGGAGCTTCGGAGAATATCCGCTATGCGGCGCTCAACGTTAACAAAAAACATTTTACACGTTCTCTCCCGGAACCTCTCCGTATTTATATTGTCTGTTCCCGACTGACCTCCGTTTAACTCAGAACTCAGCGTAATTAATTCTAAATTTCATATTTACGCAAATTAATTATTTTTTTTACGCAGCGCTACAGTCTCCCGAGGCGGGTAATTTAAAAATGCCCCTTTTTTTGAACGCACGCGGCGTTTACGAATGGAGTTTGACATTGAATAAGGATTTAAAAAACTGTGTTGTATTCTTCTTTAGATCAAAATTCTTCGTTGCTGCAGTACCTACGTGATCCTATTCAGGGTCCTTTTCTATTTGGGCAGAGGAAAGAGAAATAGACGCCAGACATCATTCTCTCCGTATAATATACATTTGTCGATTCTTTCATGTCCATACATCGTCTCATACTAGCACTTCTATTATTCTTTCTGCCAACTTATCCCTATTCACTTTCTTAAAGCTTGGCACATAATATGAATTTGGCAAAAGTCATATTATGTGCCAAGTCAGATTGCTATTTTTGCGCAACTATCGTTATTTTGGAGTACTCCATGATCTACCATACATAGAATCTTGTTGACAGAAACAAAATTCATGCTAGGAGGTACGTGATTTTTTTTAGAAATTACCGTTGAGCTATAGGCTTAATCTAGTATTGTATACGTTTATGTTATCCCAGGATATCCTTAAAAATATTTACCCTTCGAGGACTTCAAAATAATCAAGACTCAGAACAAGACCTATTATGCCTGATTACATGTGATACAACAAATAAATATCCTACCTACGCTAATAGAATTTCCCGAGTATCATTTATGTGCTCATAAGAATTGAATAGATCCGTATATTTGATACATAGATCCCATCATAAGATCTAAACAAAATTCAAATGATACGTAATTTATCACAATCTATATATCACTGAAATAGGTAACTCCTTTCCAACACAAAGAAAATAATAGAAATCGGTTGAAGTGGTGGAGAGTTACTCGCCCATACATAGGTCGTACAAGAATTATAACTGAACTGCAAATTGAAGAGTTTAATGACTTTCTTATAGATTCGCTGGGGAATCTTAGGAGCGATCCAAAGATATCCCATTTCCAATGAAAAAAATAATTATTGAAATCGAAAAACATGGTAAAGAAGTACCGCTGAACCTTCACTTTTTTTGAAGTCGGTTAAAAATAGTTTAATTTAAAAAATCTTATTAGGTCATAAAAAAATATAAATAATTTGTAGTATATTCTTATCATATTTCAAATCAAAAGTTTATTTTGTATCTATCTATGACAACCACCAACCATTGGGGACACAGGTAGTTTTCTGACCCACATCACAATCAACTTTTTACCTGGAAAATACTTTTGACCGTTTTGACCTGTAATTTCCCAAACTTACGACTCTCTATTCACAAACCCACGGTTAAACTGTATTCAAAACTCAAGTTGATTCCCATAGATAAAACATCACAAAAGTAACAAGTTTTTTTATTTATTGTTCCTAAGGCACGTTTCTGTTTTTAAAGTACCTAAAGAAGTTTAACCAGAGAATGATCTACCTACGACGAATAAATAATTTCACTTGTGTACAAAAGGCCAAATTTTATAATGAAGCATTCAAAAATAAAAACGACTTCCTAAACTCAATTTTCAACCGAAGGATTTAAACGTTTAATATATATTTGACATCTCAAACAAAAAAAATGAACTATTTGGTATTGCAATGAAACGTTGGGTTGAGTCTTACGTTAGTAACCGTTTGATGACTGTTGTCATGAATGGCTACAAGTCTAAATGCGTGGCCGTTACCTCGGGAGTTCCACAAGGGTCTGTTCTGGGACCCCTTCTTTTTACATTCTTCGTCAATGACATTGGTACATGCTTTAAAAATTCAGAATTTTTGCTGTTTGCCGACGATCTCAAAATTTATCGGCGAATACGTAATGAGGAGGACTGTATGGGGTTGGAGGACGATTTGAACAGACTCAGTAAATATTGCGATGCTAATAAGCTTCAACTTAATCTAAAGAAATGTAATTCCATTACATTTACAAAAAATAAAAATGTAATGAATCACATATATAAGATTGACGGAGTGGCTTTGGAACCGTTGCATAGTATTAGGGATCTAGGGGTTATTTTTGATTCAAAATTGCACTTTGACGAACATATACGGGAGGTTCTGATAAGTTGCAACAGGATTTTGGGCTTTATTCTTAGATCAACGAAAGAATTCAGTAATGTAAATTCCATATTGCTGCTATACAAATGCTTAATTCGCTCTAAATTAGAATATTGCTCTGCTGTTTGGAACCCCCTATATAGTAAGTACATTGACGAGATTGAGAAGCTGCAAAGAAAATTTTTCCGTATCGGTCAGCGTAGATTCCGTAACATCAGCGTAATGAATTTGCCAAGTCTGACACATAGGCGCGAGCTACTCGACGCATTGACGCTGCGCAAGATCTGTAACTCTGATTTTGATGCACCTGCTCTGTTGGCTAGGGTAAACTTCTGTATACCATCGTTGACTCGAATTCGCAATTACAGACAGTTCTATATGAACACTCCGACCAGTAATGCTGGTGTTAGAAGTCCCTTATACAGAGTCACTCACAATTTTAATAGTAAGTTTGGGAGTGTGGATGTCTTTGCCTCTTCCCTGAATGCGTTTAGGAGATCCATTAATCAAATACTTACTGATTGCTAACCTGCACTATCCTTAATACACCAAATCCTTTCCTCTTCCTTTCCCCGTGGTACTTACGATTTTTGTATTTTTTGTATTTTATGTTAGCTTTTAAGTTTTTAAATATTTTATTTTTCTTACATTTTGTTAATTATCTATGTTAGTTTTTAAGTTATAAAATTGTTTTTTTTTATGCTAAAATTGTATTCACCACTAATTGGGCAATTTGTGGAGAAATGATTACAGCGTTCATATCATTGTAATATACATGTACTCTTTGCCTGTTGGTGAGTCTTTGGGATAAATAAATAAATAAAATAAATAAACTGGGGATTTGTTTAGCGCACACACGAGTAGATTTTTGAAATAAAATTTATTTATTTATTTGACATCATCATCATCATCAGCTCCACATCCCAAGGTGGGACCCGGCCTCCAAAAGAAGTCTTCGCCATTCTGATCTGTCAGCGGCTCCTTGTCTCCAATTGACCACGCCCAAAGAGTCCAGTTCCCCCTGGACGAAGTCCATCCATCTCAACTTGGGTCTCCCCCTACGCCTCACACCCTCTGGTCTATGGTGAAGGACTCTTCTGGCTGGCAGTTGCTCACTCATCCTCTCCACATGTCCAATCCATCTGAGTCTCCCGATCCTTATAAATACTCCAACGTCTATATCATCATAAAGCTGGTATAGCTCATGATTGTATCTGATTCTCCACACACCACCCTCACAGACAGCTCCGTAGATTCGCACACAGAAAAGGTTTTTGTAATTTAATTTATTTATTTGACATCTCACGCAAGAATTTACGAAAAATGATCTTCATGGAATTCATTCACCGATCCAGTGACGTGTTAACCGATTTTTTACAGGAGAATAGACAGAAGGGTCTAAATAGATGAAAAGTACTGCAGGAACTGATTAGAAGGAAGAGAGTGAAAAGGGACAGACGAGGGACTGAGGGGACGGAAGGGACTCAGGGGATGGAAGGGACTGAGGGGACGGAAGGGACTGAGGGGATGGAAGGGGCTGAGGGGACGGAAGGGACTGAGGGGACGGATTTCGAGAATTTTTTTATTTTAAGAAAGAAGATAATATACATCATGCGTTCAGACTTTATCTGTTTTAGGAACATAGCACACAATTTAATAAAATTAAAAAATAATTTTAATTCAATTCGAAATCATCCTGTATTCTGTGCCGTATAGACTCCTACTGTATGTTACTGATGTAACATACAGTAGCTCTGCTTACTTAAATAAATAAGGTAGTAGTTGTAATGAATGTATACGATCAATCAATTGAAAAAAAATCATCAAAAATGTATGTTATTGAGGCATAGCACCTCATTTCACCCGGAACGAAATTGACCGATATTTTTTTAACGATACTTTGATATTTTCTAATTCTAAACTTTGATATATGATTACTTTTACAACATAATATCCCAACTGCACGTTCATAAATATAGGAATAATTCAAATACACAACTCTACATGATCTCAATTTGCATTCTGGCAAACTTTCAACTCACTCAGAAAACGACATTCTTTACAAAATCCTTAATAGTTCAAGTTGTTTCAAACTGTTGGCGTCTCCGGGATGTCAAGCTTTGTATCATTATAAATTTTTCATAAGTTGATTGTAGTTTTCTCATTGTTTCTTTAATTAAGTTGTTAGCACAGATAATGTAAGCGATTCTAATTGTTTGCAAAATCAACGTTCATAGTTTATTAATCATAAGATATATTTGTGTACATATTTCGAAATTGCTTAAAATTTCCTTATATAAACAGCCCAAAAACAGGATAAAAAAGTTATTTTATTTGTCAAAAACAGTTCTTTATACAATTTTTATATTTAAATCTGAATAATTTAATCTATTTTTGCCACTCCTTTGTTTTTCTTTTTACTATTGAATTTTCATACAAAGCCAGTTCTTACGTAAATTTGTATTTTCCGAAATTGTATAACGTGACAAAATATCACGGCCCATTTTCACGTTGATAAGAACAATTATTCAAAATATATTATTCCTGAAAATAAATTTTATAAATAGACACATTCTTCTCTGTCCACGGGGCCACCCTTAGCATAATGTCATTACAAAATATCGGATTAAGCACCTATAAAATAAACTGTCGTGTCGTTTGCTTTTGAATCTACAATGTGTCACACACGGAATGTCTGTAAAGTCTTTCGTATATATGTAGTATATCTGTATATCACGCTTCAAACGTATTTTATACATTTTGAATGGCCGAAAGCCGTCAGTTCTTTGGGTTCATAATATCTAATCGTTGTTACCTTCTGTGGTTTCCTTTTACAGAAAAAATCAGCCTTTATACTATGACGTATATCTTGGCTGTCTCTGGCTCTTGCTCTGTATATTTTTTGTTTACTCACGGAAAAAAATTAAAAAATGTGAAACGTTCGAATATACTTAAATCTTCATTATACGATTCGTGAGCATGAAATTTTAGATTAAATATTTTACGGACGGTTTCAAGAAATTTAAGTGAATCTTTGAGATGCTCAAACCTTTGTTTTGTCTTCCTTTATCGCTTGGCACTTAACTTTTGATATTTTATGTTTCTTATAAAACACGATGAAATGTTTAATAATAGCTTTTGCATATTTTCTGAATTAAAAACTGTGTACAATATTCTGAAAAAAAGAACCATTATAAGTATAAATAATAAGCGAGTTTGTACGAAATTATGTATGAATGTGATTGAGGTCATGAAAAGACATATATTTATGCCCCCGCCCTCCGGTCCTCTCTACCTACCACAATAATAAAAACATGACGTAATGATGGGTATGTAAATAATAATTTAACCATATTCTTTAACAGATTTTTAATTATCTCAATAGAGACGAAGTTGGAATATTTACTGTAGGAGAACCGGGAAATCAAGGCACCTACAGGGCTTACGACCTGTCATCGGCTGGTTTACGTGATCACTTTATGCGCTTGCGCAACGTTCACCAATTATGCCTTTTAATGAGATCCCTATCAATTCAATTTTTGAAAGTTCTATATATTGTAATACTGAAATTCTTTTCGCTTGAAAATAAGGAATTTTTACTACAGCCATCTATGGGTGAAATTATGAACAACAATCTTATTTTTTTTATTTATTTTGTTGGAACGCCATCTATTGAGAGAATTGGTTATTTGTAAATAATGAAAGCTACAATTCTTATATCTGAGGTGACAATGCATTTTTCGCATAGAAGTCACCCCTGAATTGGCGCAATTCAGGGGTGACTTCTATGCGAAAAATGCATTGTCACCTCAGATATAAGAATTGTAGCTTTCATTATTTACAAATAACCAATTCTCTCAATAGATGGCGTTCCAACAAAATAAATAAAAAAAATAAGATTGTTGTTCATAATTTCACCCATAGATGGCTGTAGTAAAAATTCCTTATTTTCAAGCGAAAAGAATTTCAGTATTACAATATATAGAACTTTCAAAAATTGAATTGATAGGGATCTCATTAAAAGGCATAATTGGTGAACGTTGCGCAAGCGCATAAAGTGATCACGTAAACCAGCCGATGACAGGTCGTAAGCCCTGTAGGTGCCTTGATTTCCCGGTTCTCCTACAATAAATATTCCAACTTCGTCTCTATTGAGATAATTAAAAATCTGTTAAAAAATATCTTTGACTCCCGACAGGGAAAAAAAATCCAATGTTTGCGCATATGCAATAATAAAAATATTCGATTAACCATATTCATTATAATAATAATTAAAATTGCATGTTTTCTGTAATTACAAAACTATTTTTGTTCATTTTGAAAGGTAGGCAATAGGCAACGACTTTTATTATTGATTCCATTACGCTTCTTCTTCTTCTTCTTCTCGTGACATGTCTGATCCCCTCAATGTTGACGAATACCATAGATAAAGCCTTCTTGTCCTTGACAGTGCAAAACAGCTCCAACACAGTTCTCATACCGGTCCGTTTCCTGATGTTTCGAAGCCAGAAAAGTTGCCTGTTTCCGACACCTCTATATACAACCCTCGATCTTGCCCTTCGTGACAAACTGAAGGATGATATATTTTTCACCTCTCGAATATGGTCGAAGTACTACGACACTTTGCAATTATTATTTCGTACAAAAATGACTCAAAACACTGCATATTATTTCAAATATAATTTTCTCAAAACTGATTTTTTTTTAATAATATGTCTATGTAAAGTTCCTATTAAAAACAAATTGACAAAATATTGAAATGGATCACTATATGTGGTCGTAATTAGTAGCTCAAAAAACACACAGTATTTTATAGAAATATACTACCCATTTAAAAAAGTTCTTGTTTTTCTTCGTCTTCTCTTTTATTTTAGATAATCGATCTGTATCTGAACATCTTACACGTTCTTTCAGGAAGTAATACACCTACAACTACATATTTATTAGTCTTTTAGGCGATCTTTCTGACTCGACAAAATCAAACTAGATCGTTAATAATTTTTAGGTGAATTATTGAACTCATACAAAAAAACTATTCGTGTAGGTATGTATGAACATTATAGGTATTGTCACATAGTGTGCGATATATTATGTATGACAAGTCTGTCTATACGTATTACGTGTACCTGTCACAGTTAATGTAAGGTTTTCCTCGATTTTCCATTTTGTTTTACATCACGTCGTTTTTATGTCAGTCCCATAACTTAATGATCTCTTGACACGCTCAAAAAGAATGATTATCGATATTTTTTACACTTGTCAGTTATATTGGAGTATTTTTTAACGAAAAACTATTACTATGACGGTTTATGTGACCACGAGAATAGCAAAAAAAAAACGAAAAACTGTCAAAAATTAAGAAACGAACGAACTTTTTTAAAAACACGTACTGAATACCCTCGATGATGTACAGAGGTGTGCTGTACGTTTGATTGAATACTCATCATTGACAGATGGATTGCAATCACTGGACCACAGACACAAGGTCGGTATTTTAAGTTAATTCCATAGATACCACGGGAGATGCTCAAAAGAAGTTGAATACCTGGTCACTCGTTTTAATCAATCTCAACACCCGTTCACAGTAAACCTTCAATTTTTACGAACCATTCACTTCTCGAACTCTTTTATTAACACAGAAGCGCGTTTTGCTTTCAATCCGGGTCGTTTTCAAATCCGAGTTAATATTTTCCTGAGCAGATGGCGAACCCTCCCAAACGCAAAGTAACGCTCTTCTTCAGAAAAAAAGGGTTAGCGTCCACATACGTGCAGCGGAAGCAGAGCATCAAACGGATTTTAGTATGATGTATTATAGGAATTCATGCGCGCGCATCAGATCGTCGATCATAACGATGTCGTTTCTAGGAAACAAAAATTCGATCCGTCTGCTACGCATCAGTGGACGCTTAGCTTAAAATGGACCACATTTCTAATAGCTGGTGTTCCCCACGTAGCCATATTAAAGAAAAATACTGAAATTAATTTGATATTAGCTATATGTAGGTACATTAATTATTCACTTCAATCATTCATAGATACTTACAATATTAGCTGTAGGTGCTTCCCCACCATAATATTTAAGAAAGTTATATGTATGTATATTTATATGTATGTATGTATGTGGGTATTTTTTTTATTGAAGTTTTCAATCAACAACTAGAAAAATTTAAAAGTCAAATATTCTGCATATCGCTTCGTTTGCGACCAGTGAGTAACTTAAATATTCGATCTATATGTTCATATATAAATGGCAAAAATATAGACTTTTTAATGTTTTATTATGTTATTTTTTCGTAAATTTTCCTACAAATTTTGTCACGAATGAAACTGAAATCAAAATATATACATTTTCGAAAGCAAATATTTGTTAATTTCAATTTCAGAAGTGTGTTTTTACACGAATAACACTATATTTGCAAGTATAACTTAAACAATATGAATATGACAATATGAAAGATCAAATTTTTCGTCGATCGTCGATCATAACGATGTCGTTTCTAGGAAACAAAAATTCGATCCGTCTGCTACGCATCAGTGGACGCTTAGCTTAAAATGGACCACATTTCTAATAGCTGGTGTTCCCCACGTAGCCATATTAAAGAAAAATACTGAAATTAATTTGATATTAGCTATATGTAGGTACATTAATTATTCACTTCAATCATTCATAGATACTTACAATATTAGCTGTAGGTGCTTCCCCACCATAATATTTAAGAAAGTTATATGTATGTATATTTATATGTATGTATGTATGTGGGTATTTTTTTTATTGAAGTTTTCAATCAACAACTAGAAAAATTTAAAAGTCAAATATTCTGCATATCGCTTCGTTTGCGACCAGTGAGTAACTTAAATATTCGATCTATATGTTCATATATAAATGGCAAAAATATAGACTTTTTAATGTTTTATTATGTTATTTTTTCGTAAATTTTCCTACAAATTTTGTCACGAATGAAACTGAAATCAAAATATATACATTTTCGAAAGCAAATATTTGTTAATTTCAATTTCAGAAGTGTGTTTTTACACGAATAACACTATATTTGCAAGTATAACTTAAACAATATGAATATGACAATATGAAAGATCAAATTTTTAATGAAGACAGTTTAAAAAAAAAACAGAAAAAAACAGTAAAAAAATCACAGTAAAAAATAACAGTAAAAAAATCTCACGTCACACAAGATTTTTAAATGTGTATAAAAATGATTAAGTGAAAAATAATGTCGTTGAAAATTCAGCAAGAAATTTTTCGGCCATTTTTAAATACCCTCATAGCTTGTTACCTAAACTCGTTTTTACAGTCGTTACTTTTCATCTTTTCTACCTTGTGATGTAATATAATTCTTTCCATGCGCATTTTTATGACCTCATACCATAAAACCCAAGTACGATCTTTAAGTATTCTTTACACACATTATCGGAGTCGTGAGTTTATTAGTAATATAAAAATCATACAAAGTTCACAGACATTTTAAATTAGGTTTTAGAATACCTACCTGTTTTAACGTCTTCACGCAAGTTTTGATGTTGAAAGTACCTACTTTCAATTCTGTAATCTTAAAAAGAACCATATTGTATTAATTATTTTTCATCTTGGTCTCTACAAATGTAGATCGTGGGTTTATTTTATATTTCCAGAGAGTTACTCTAGGGAAGCTGAGGTCCAGTTATTCCTGGTCTTCGGGGAGGCGACGTCCTAGTGGTATATCGTTGACCGCAATATCTGGAGTTCGAGACTATAATTCAACCAGCTTAATGACTTATGAGTTCCATTTTTTATCAATCTTTGGACGATAACTGAATGAAAATTTCTGGGTAATTATCTGAGACCTACACCTATTTTTTTCTAACAAAGAAGCTATTGTATACTTGTTTTAAATTATTAAATGCATGGTGATGACAGACCAATGGAACTGACTAATTGATGAAGAATAATTGTTGATAAGGAGGGATAGAGACAATTTCTTGAGGAGGCCAAAGTCTGTAGTGGACTATAGTGCCAATAATGATGATGTAAGATATGATAATGAATTGTTGGAAAATCAAATGATGATTAGTGAACGTCGGCATAAAAAATGACACGAAAACTCATCTGCCATCTTTGTTTAACCATTCACCGTGAATAAACTGTTTGTGGGTATTATTTATGGGTTTATACATACGGCATCGAACCCGTATAAACCCAATCCACGTTTTATGTTCTACTTAAATGCACCAATTCAGAATAGATATTATGTAAGGAACTTAAATATAAAATGAAAGAAATGAATGAACTTACAGTTTTATTTCCCAAAACAATTATAAATTAAAATACTACTTTATATCGTTTATATATAGATCGACGGTCGTCGGAACGAAGTACTGCAGCGTGGTCCGTACAAAACGACTCGGCGTAGAGGAAGTTCCAACACGAATGATTTTCCCTGTTGGCACAGGTCGGCAGCTCGCACGGGTGATCTGCGCCTGCGCAAATACGATGCGCACAACAGCTGCGCAGTCGCTGGCTGTGGTCCTTTGAGGCCCCACATATTGTTTATTATTCATATTCACAATATGTCCTGGGTAATTTGTAATAAATATGAACGTTCATCTGAGCAAATCGATTGATTGGTTGATAAAATAATATAAATCGTTCCAATGACTGTCCAAATAATATTTTACAAACTTTTCTATTGTCATTTGTTTATTTCATTATAATGTTTGCGTAAACATCGGTACGCAATAAACAGGATCCTAACAAGACATGGCAGATGTGCCGATTTCTTCCACAAATGGCAACTGATTGGACTCTCTAAGATGTGACCGCAGGGCGGAGAAACAGACTTCACTCAGGGAGTACGCGACAGACTTCAGGATCGTCTTTTTATTGAATAACTCGGCGACTGAATATATTTAAAACATTGACAAGAAAACCTACTTATGCTTATTTTTACTATTTCCAATCAATTTTTATGTTATGTAATCTCTTAGATGTGATGTACCATAAATAAATTATCTATTTGTCCAAGAACAATATCTTATATATGATAATCGTATTTTTTTTATTTTATTTATGCATTTGGAAAAACAAACAGGATGCAATATTATATGTAAAAAATATAATATGATAATAATAAAGTATGATTTGTTCATTGCATCCCAATAATATGTTTTCACACAAGAGTGTCAAATATAATACTTAATGTACCATATCCTGGGCACTCTGCTTCCACCAATGTCCCATCAGTTCGACAATATCGTCAGTCCATCTCCTCTGTGGTCTCCCTACACTTATTCTATTATGATAGGGTCTCCAGGAAGAGGCCTATATCCAGCAGTGGAGTCAAAGGAGCTACAAAGAAGAAGAAGAAGATGTACCATATCTTATTATGTAAATATTATATTTATGTATGCGAGATAAATTATGGATGAATGTGATTGCATGTTTTGAAATCTGCTATTGATTTATGTACATATTATATCGAAATTTTTAAAGTATGTATTGTAGTTGGAGCAACTCCGTCTCATGCAATTGTTTTGTGAGTAGTTTGTCTAACATCGGTCGACATAGAACAAAAACTGATCTGGCATATTAATTCATCACCTGAAAGAAAAAATTACACTATTTTTATAAAATGTTTCCTTGATACTAATATTTTTTGAGTACTTTTGACATCATTTTTCTTGTTTCTACCCTTTTCACTTCAGTCGTGACTCATAATGTCATAAAAAAGTGAGTGACCGTTACGTCATATCCAATTATCACCCTTGTTCTGTTGAATGTTCATTTACTTAATTTATATTCTCCTTTCCCTTCAATCGCGAAACATAATGCCTCGTTTTCTAATTAGTTTCCTTCATTAAACTAATTATCTATTACAACGTTCACAGTTAACAACGTTCTGTGAAATAAGAATAATTTTGAATCAGTAGTATGGATACGTTTTATATAAGCAAAATTGTGTGATACTTTGATTATACAGTAGCGATCGAAGATACATTTTTTTACTAGATGTGAATACAATTATTTTCTTAGATTATGAAGTCTCAAAAATAACTTCAGCGATTTTATTTTTTTTTCTCTCAGGAAAAAAAAAAAAAAATCAATGCAATTTTGCAATCCCTAAATTGAACATAGAGGCCGGGTTCAAATTACCATCTGAGGCTTCAGTGTATACCGCTGAATGCTTTGCATTAAAGGAGGTCTTACGCGAATGCGTATCGCTGTCAAAACAAAATATTATCATCTTTTCTGACTCACTTTCCTTAGTAAAATGTTTGTCCTCCCCTTATTCCATTTTTTCGCGCAATCAACTTATAATTGACATTCGTCTATTGCTATACGAATTACAAGAAGAAAATAAAGACGTGGTAATCGCATGGATCCCGGCACATAGCGGCATTTATGGTAATGAGAGAGCGGATGCATTGGCCAAACAGGCCGCCCTCCAGGGTAATCTTCCGAACAATTTCGTTGCTCCTGAGTGTGATCTGCTGAGTGTTTTAGAACGTGACAGGGTGAAAGACTGGTGTTCGCAATGGCAAAATAGCCCCAAAGGTTACCATTATAAAAAAGTGCAGAGTTCCATCCCCTCGCGTCCTTGGTTCCACCGAAAGAGGTTATCTAGGCATCACATTGTTTATATTTCTAGACTGCGCTTTGGTCATATGCGATTGGATAGCCATCTGTTCCGTCTCGGATTGGTGGAGTCCCCGTTCTGCGAATGTGGATGGGATGAGGAAACTCCGGATCACGTTCTGTTTGGTTGTCCAATCAGGGATGCGCTAGACATTTATTTTAGGTTTGAGAATGTCCAATACCCTGTTTCCACAGTTTACCTTCTTGGGCTGAACTCTCCTCAAGTTCATGGTTTAATATTTAAATCGATTATAAAAAATCTGACTATTATTTATTTTTTTTTTTTTTTATTGACTTAATCTTTGTTAACTAATGTTTCTGATTAATAACGGCTGCAACATCCTTTTATGGGTGAAAAGCCTTAAGAGAAAAAAAAAAAAATTAACATAAATGTATAATCCCCAAAAGTATACATTCATAACATAATTTTTTGTATTTTCAAGCAAAAAATCTCATGCTCTTATTTAGTGGGAAGTAAAAATTAAAATTATTCTTTAAATCGTGATTATAAATAGGATAAATTCAATTCATTAAATAGGATAATTTGAAATCTGAGTATTATTTCGACATTTTAATGTCATTGTCCAAATAATTATTGATTTAAAAAAAACACATACTGCCTTCAAATTGGCATAAAACCTTATTATTCACATCTCATTTTGATAATTCCTATTCAGGCGTTTCTATATTT
The DNA here is from genome assembly GCA_963576475.1 of Molanna angustata. Lineage (NCBI taxonomy): Eukaryota > Metazoa > Arthropoda > Insecta > Trichoptera > Molannidae > Molanna > Molanna angustata. Next base: position 26,093,330 of record OY754973.1, on the reverse strand, counting down.
CGTTATGTCTTAAAAATGTTTTTTTTACACAGGCATTCAAAAATAATGAAGTGTCACATTTCGCAATATTTTGCAATGGAAAGCTCAATGCAATGGATAATATTGTTGCTTCATTTATGTGGTTTATTAAAACTGAATTATTATGCAATTTCATTGCAGGTACACATCAAAGGAAACATCGGCTTTGATCACAAATTCAATTTTACAGAGATATTCTCCTATCGCTTATTAAGTTTGCGTCAGGAAACGAAATATTGATCAAGGTACACCAATGCTCCTGAGTTATCAATGTTTTCGATGAAAATGAAATATGTAGGTGCTTCCGTCCAAAGCTCTGTGGAACCGCATTTATATACTAATTACTTTACTTTCTGTGGTAACTGGTACTTTTAGATACGCAGATAGTGTTTAATAAACACACACGTTTAACTTATACACAATTTATTGATAATTACAGTAAAACAGATATTAATAGAGTGAAGTACAATAATAGTAAAATCTATGAACCACAACGTGAGAGCACTATCTCATTGATCAATACCCGATCAATCCACCCCCCCGGCCTTATCCCAGACATCCTTTATACCAATCCCACTACTCCCGAAGATTGCCGATCTCATATCGTTCAATCTCGTAAACTTCTATACAGATTGCCTGTTGAAAGGCGCAACATCAATATATTACACCTTCTTTATTGGAACCGCATAGATATATTCATGACCTCATCGGACTGTTTGCACATTTCAACAATATGACATTTAAAAATATTATTTTGGTAAACAAATTTGCAATTTTTCGGTAGTATATTCTGTTTTTAGAGTTGATGTAAAATGTAATCGACTTAAAGTTATATATTTATATTAGCTGATTATATATTTATTTATTTATTTGTTTGTATATTCTTGTACAAAAAAAAGTCACTGTCGGGTTTAAAGAAAAAAAGGTAATTTCTCCCAACCAACCAGATTGTTCTGTCAAAATAAATAGAGTAGTGGAACTAATCAGAATTTAATATAACAAAACGTTAAGTTATTATACATACAATATCAGTGCTATAAACAATGACAATATATAAATATTATACCTTTTTTAATTATTTCATTTTTATTTTACAGGATGCCAAAGTAGCTATTTATAACGCAATCGTAGACGCCGACGTATTCAAATGAAACATGAACATGGCAGAAGTCGCACGAAAGCTAAATGAATGCTGTTGAAATGAGATCGCTAAGACGAATTCGTAATGTAACGATGTATGACATGGTAAAAAATGAGGACACAAGGAAAGAATGTAAAATGAAGAATGTAACACAAGGAAAGAATGTACAATATGTACCTAATAAATAGAATGAAAATTAACACATTGAGATGGTTTGGGCATTATTGGGTGTCAGCAACGCATTTATAATCTTCTGCCAGTGCCTAGCAGCGTCAATAGCACAATCATTGCCAACCATAAGATCGGGCATAGTGCAGTTGACTGGACTTGAGGGGCAGCTGCACAGATGTGCGGTGGTCTGCTGCTCTCCATAGTTACATGTCGTTTGTATTCCCTGTTGCAGGAAGCCCCATGTAGACAGGTTATCCAACGTTCTCCCAACGCCCGTCCTCAGTATGTTTAGTGAACTCCACGCACGCCACTCCACGTTGTGGCCCGGGGAAAGACTCTCTATAGGACGGACAAAGCTATCTTAGTCTTGTGTCAGGAGGTGCGTGGTCATAGAGCGAGTGAATAGAGAGGATTTCTGCTTTATGCATTTCTATCCGGCATATAACATTGCGCCTTATGTGTGGTGGAGCGATACCCGCAAGAGGATACAGTTTCTTGACCGCAGGAGGCTTAAGGCATCCTGTGATGATTCTGCAGGTATCATTTAAAGCAGTGTCCACTTGTTTGCAGTGGGCAGAACGTCCCCAGGCTGGAGCCACATACTCCCCAGTGGAAAAACAAAGCGCCATGGCTGAGGTGCGGAGCAGTGATAGTTGGGCACCCCAGTGAGTGTTGGTTTATTTGCGTATGAGGTTATAACGTGTTGATACCTTTTGCTTCGTGTTGATGCAATGTTTTTTGAAAGTCAGTTTACGGTCCAAAGTTACGCCAAGAAACTTGGGTGTGTCGCATTGTTCTAGGGTCTTATTTTCCCAGTTTAAATGGAAACAATGTATGAAGAACGGAATAAGAGGTCGGGGGCGCCCAAGAAAGTGATGGCTCGATCAAGTGAACAATATTCTGAAAGATGGAAATGTAAGAAGCGTGAACAACAGACGGACATGTATGAGACGATTCACTAATGATGACGAGGCGATGAATGTGTGTTAAAATAGAAAAATATGATGTTCGATTCTCTCTCCTTACTACGTGAGGTACATGGCGTGATGGTATCTTTGTATGTATGTATATATTACTTTATGATATTCAGAAAGTGTCCGTTTTATATTATGTTTAATAATTTGGATTTATATTGGACAATTTTGAAGACAATATTTAATATGGGCATAAATAATTGTTGTTTTTAACTACAATTTAATTAACTCATTTTATTTTTTACTACTTGTGCATATAATTTGAACACTGGCGGGTTTTTATCCAAATGGCAATTTCTTCCAACGAACCATAGTTGATTTACAATTCAGCGTGTACTTGAATGTTATGACATGGCAAAAAAAACATAATAAAGATAAGAAATGAATATTTAAAAAGAAAAAGAGAAAAAAAATTAATATCATAACAGATATTTTTATTTAGCCTTTTTTAAATGTGTTTAATTAGATTTACGACGTAATCAGGACTTAGAATATTTCATAGCCTAGTTGATTGTACATACTTCAAATGAAGAGCTAAAAAAATGTAATGTACGTTAAGCAGATTGGAGTGGACGCCCGTGGCTTGAAAGATATATGAATTTATCCTTGAAATACTGGGGTAAGTTTGGATTAGAAAGGACATTGTATAACAATGACAAAATATACATATATATAATGTCGTTGTCATATCTTGGGCCAACGAAGAAAAAAAACATAATTTTTCATTCTTAGAAAAGAACAAACGTCAAAGAACTGATTGAAATATTTCTTTTTATCAAAAATATAATTTGACCATTACATTGATCGGTAATGAAGTCGATAATCCAATATTGAACGTTCAATTGATAATATACTAGTATTATATGATATAGGGTCAATTCTTCTTCTTAGGGTCAATAACGAGATAAAAATATAATTGCGAAGAAAGTCACCCACCATAATATAATCATATTATCCCAACCGAACTTTATCCTACAGGATAATGGAATACCTCAATATAAGTACATACTCGAATAATACTAAAAATTAACTTTATATCATCGTATTTTTCAGTTCATACCACCACGGCATATCCCACAATGTGGGGTGACCAGCTACAGGTGTGCCGGTGTGCATAAACTTATAAATAGAATTACGGCACATGCGTGTATGCCCACACACTAGTCTCGTCTAGCCTAAGAAGAATCGAGTGGAAGCATGGAGTAGTATTTTTTTGTTTACAGATTTATTTTTTGATATCAATATAATAATACTAGTAGATTATTTGGTGCTGTGCTAGTGAATCTATAGCAGAAGCATTTCATGAAATAAACGCTGTAAGGCTCCGGCTTAGAATAGTGCTTCCAATCTTTTCTACAACGAGATAACATTTTTGAACTTCCTTTAGCATGGTATTGCACGCCCGCAAACCTGTCCCCGGTTACCCAACATTATGCGATTTACGAATAAATGAATTTACCAAATAAGGTACCTACTTTCATGTTTTTGGCTAGATTTAACATAATTTATCGAATACTTGATTCAATGTGTTTTAATTCTATTAACAAAATCAAAATAACTATCTGATAATACCCGTTTCTTCTTCTTTACCTCTTCCTCTCTTGTCGTTTTATTTTCCTTCTTCTTCTTATGTGATATCAGGTCTCCCCGACATAGACAACCACCATAGATAAAGCCTCCCTGTCCTGTGCAGTGCGAAACAGCTCCTTCACAGTTCTTATACCGGTCCATTCGCGGATGTTTCGCAGCCAGGAAAGCTGCCTTCTTCCGACCCCTCTACGACCCTTAATCTTCCCCTTCATGACGAACTGAAGGATGGCATACTTTTCACCTCTCAGAATATGGCCGAAGTACAACACTTAACGGAACTTAACATTGGTGAATAATTCTCTTTTGGTGTCACTATACAATTTATTATTTTCCTATCACTATACAATTTATCTATATGAACTGTTTTATGTATTGATTCTTTTTTAGGTTATTTTCTTCTTTTTCTGTTATTTTTTTATTTTTATCGTGTCATAAATACTACATTGATTGGAAGAAATTTCATATCATAAATACTACATTGATTGGGAGAAATTTCGTATCATAAATACTACATTGATTGGAAGAAATTTCGTATCATAAATACTACATTGATTGGAAGAAATTTCGTATCATAAATACTACATTGATTGGAAGAAATTTCGTGTCATAAATACTACATTGATTGGAAGAAATTTCGTGTCATAAATACTACATTGATTGGAAGAAATTTCGTGTCTTAAATACTACATTGATTGGAAGAAATTTCGTGTCATAAATACTACATTGATTGGAAGAAATTTCGTGTCATAAATACTACATTGATTGGAAGAAATTTCGTGTCATAAATACTACATTGATTGGAAGAAATTTCGTGTCATAAATACTACATTGATTGGAAGAAATTTCCATTGCAATATTGATTGAAAGAAAAATGCCGTTTGGCAATAAAAGCGCCGCCAGTGCACAAATTATATGCCAGTGCACAAATTATATGAGCGCAATTACGGTTAGCGCGCTGGGCTAATAATCCAGTGGTCGCGAGTTCGAATCCTGCCTCCTCGACCGATTTTGTTCACCTATAGCGTAGGAAGATGCATATGTACTTGTTTAACAAGGACATATTCAGTTTAAAAAAAAACACCTTACCTTACCAGTCGTCGTCCTCAATGCTTAGGGTCATGGCCATCATGCACCATTGCTTTCCAGGTATTCCTTTCAACTGCCAGATGAATGGCTCTATGGAGTGGAGTGAATATTTTGGCTTATTTGGTCGAACCAACGCATCAGCGATCTGCTTCTCGGTCATATACCATCAGGCGCTTTTCCGACCATGCTGATCTTTTCAAGGATATCTTCCCCTCTACGAGCTATGTGTCCAAAAAAACCTGAGTATTTGTTCAAGGCAGAGAGACGACAATATCACTGTGATACGAAGTTCTTGCAGAATCGATATATTTGCTCTTCTTGCTGTCCAGGAAATTTTCAGCATTCTTCTCCAGCACCACATTTCGAACCCGTCTATTCTATCTTTTTCTCTAGCCCGTAGAGCCCACGATTCCACTCCATAGAAGAAAATGGAGAACACGAGTGTGCGCACAATATTCACCTTCAGGTTTCTGGATGTATTCCAAATTTCTTTTCAAATTTTATTTATACAGGTTATAGCACTTTTCGCCATTCTTATCCTTCTCCTGATTTCGGTTTCATACTCTCCTTAATCAGTAAAAGTGGACCCAGATAAACAAATTTATCCACTATTTCTAGATAGTACAAGAAGATAAAAATAAATTAGTTAAAAGCTTCTTTGTTTCTCAAAGGCATTTTCATTTTTACTCTCCACACTATGGAATAGTGGAGTGTCATGATTTCACGATTTTTAAGCATATTTTTTTTCAATTTCTTAACGGGTATCATGTAGAGAGTGCACACTGTGAGTTTCGTCGTGATGTGTTTGTAGGTATGGCGTACGCCGTACGCCGCCGTTGAATTATCCTATTTGTTAATGATCGAGGAAGTTTTTATTTTCATTATAAGTTATATCTATAATTAAAAGTAAACCACTTTATGACTCTACATGAATTTAATTATGTGCGATAGGCCTATTTCGCCTTGTTAAGCTAGTAAATGCCCTAACAAGGCGAAATAGGCCTATCGCACATAAAAAAATTCATGTAGAATCAAAAAGTGGTGTACTTTTTATTATAGATATCCTTTTTGTGTCCTCTCTACAGCCCAAACCTACAGTCCGATTTACTTTTTTTGTGTCCTCTCTACAGTCCGATCGACTTTATGTTTACATAATGTGTGTAAAGTGCATAGACCTAAGGCTAATTTGTTTTCCATAGACAAATTTAAATTTCTTCTCTATGATTTCATCTGTCCCAAATTTTCAAAATGCTCTCACGGTATGGAAGATCAAGGTATTTTTAGACTTTAAAATTTTGATGCAATAAAAATACACTCATCACTATCCATTCAAGGATTGTCAAAATTTAAATTAAGAAGAAAATCTATGGTCTGCCATATCAATGTGAAATAAATTTCATATTTGTATGAAAAACGTATATAACAGAAATTATATAGCTTACGTATGGGAAAATTAAGTGATCAAATTTTCTCTATAGACAAGAGTATTTTTTAGTTTCCACTTCTATCTTCCTCAAGGGGTTGGCAGTGTGAACCGAACACCGCATTATTCTATCTTGACACATATACCTACATCGCCTCATCAACATTGATGCACTGTCTCATACGTGCTCATCTTGCTAGCAATGCAATTTTACTTAAAAATTTTCAACAGCTATCATGTAGAAAGTGCATACTTTAAGTTTCGTGACAAGGTTTTTGTGTGTATGGTGTATTGTGAAAACTGTTGTCCTCTTTGAATCTTATATTTGTTTAAGAATCTAATATAAATGTTCTTCATAAAAATGCATTTAGAGATTGTTAACCTTTCAAGAAGAAAAAATGAATACTTTCTATGGTGTGGAGAGTTTAGTGTTGGCTACAACCTACTCGTTTTTCAATACTTATGTATTTTTATTTACCTTCCTAGAAACTATAAGGATATTTATATGGCTTTAAACGTGTCGTCTAAAGTAATCCTATTTTCCGATATATTTCGTCTAGAGGTAGAAGCAAGAATAAATATTCATATATAAGTCCTTAGACCATATTGTCAGTGGATCATCATTTTATTGTATAGACCCTTGGGCTGTGCTGTGCTGTACCCCACCCCTTCCATACCTCACCTTCTAACTAGTTTATCCATCCGACAACTCAAGCGATCTATTATTGCCTAGTCTACCGTTCTTACAACACTCAACCTTCTGATGCCGCAACACACGTGCGGCTGGTGTATCGGCTTTTGATATGCGAAATAGTTTTGTGAATTTATTTTAATATAAATTTAAAACAGTGACAACGAAACCAAGAATCCGAAATGTGAAAAAAAATTTTTTTTATCATAATTATACAACTGACGATTTGTTCAAGAGTATTTATTTCTCTTAATAAATCAACAGTATTTACCTTAGTCCTGTGTGAGAGAATTGTATGGAGTAGTGAACATTTTGCATAGTGGTTGAGCAATATTCATTTGCCACAGTAATTGCATAATTTATTTGAATTATTTATTTCAAAACAGGTCAACTGTAGGACCAGTCTGCCATCTGTGAATTAGATAGTCACTTTATTTGTTATGCTTTCTCGACGTCTGAGCAACACAGGTGGGCGGATATGGTTTGAGCCATCGATATGGAAGACTACAGTTTTTTTTACCAGTTGTCGCACGTCAGCGGTTCAGTGTATTGGCACATTTCGTCATTTTCGTCCTAGACCAAGTTATGTCTTTTTTCTAAATAATCAGAATTTTTTACTTGTGCTTTATTAATTACGCCACGGGAGGAATTGTTGTGTGTGAGACTTGCGGAGTGGACGAACCATCATCTCCACCACACCAGAGACCGGAGATACGAGATCTGTGCCTGCGAAGATTGGGGAATCGTCACAGGTAAGTGGCTGTCTCCTATTCGCAGAAGGATTTACAGGCTTTCTTCGGTTGACTTGTTGACACATACATGATTCCAACCCCAAGAAACTGAGCGGGAAGTTACGCCCCCGCTTATTCACATAAATTTTTCAACTTTCGGAATTCGGAAAAGAAACTTGCGTGCGTCCGTTCAGCCCTAAAACCTTATGATCCGCATGAGACACAGAGCCCAAACTCTCATAATTTATATATTTAAAATAATAACAAGTTTAAATTTCTATAAAAAATATAAACATTATAATAGTACATCAAAAATACACAATATCTACTGGGACTCTTAATAGTTTGATAATTCATCTTCATACGTAAATACATACCAACAAACTATTTACATATTCGGGGTAGAACTAAAGGACTGACCTCCACAGTATCCTATTCATACTAACGTGTTTTGTATAGAAATCAAAATATACCATTATTTGGATTTAGGATTTTATACTTTGGTACATATTCTTCAACTATTTATTTACACTATCGACATCGACAGTTAGATCTCATGTGTTTCGTGTAACTAGAAGAATATTATATCAGTTTACTTTGTTAACCCACTACTTTTTAACCGATATTTTTTATGAACGGCTCATTAAAATAACCTATACAGAGGTGTTCAAGGGTACAAAGATATTATTTTACTTGGAAAATTATAGTTTTTTTTGTATATATACTTTTTCAGGCAACTAACAGGTACTATGACAAATATTGATTTAACATGCTACCAATAATATTTTGCAACATTCTAGAGACGTATGATATTTATTTATCGTCTCACAGATGCAGACAGAAAACACAATTAAAAACTGTGTCTCCACCGGGAATCGATGATCAAACAACCGTGTCACGAAGGCCGACAGTTAATTTTTGAATTCATTGGTTAGTATAAATTTATTTTAGTAAACAAACTTATGTTTTTATTCCAGCCATTTTTGTTTTTCTGGAATGTTGAATTTTGTGGTATGCAGATTCCTTTTAAATCATAGGTAAAAATTTGAGTGTCTTATTTGATTGCATTTTTTTTTGAATAATAGGTATGCTTGGTATATTTATCAGTTACAATATGCATACAATATAATTTAAAAACAAACGATATAGGTACAATTAAAATAAATCGAATGTAGCGAGGCACATTGGATTCGGTTGTCAATTATAAAATAAATATACAGGGTAGGCAGAGAGAACTGAATGCCGCTTATTTATATCTTGACACACGTTCATCGCCTCATCGACATTCATACATCGTCCTATACATGTTCGACTGTTGTTCACGCTTCCGACATTTCCGTCTTTCAAAATTCCGTTCACATGGTCGTGCCATCCCATCCTTGAGCGGCCCCGACCTCTCATTCTATTCCTGTCCGCAGTGTACATTTTCTTTGTCAGGCGTTCCTCATTCATTCTCCCCATGTGGCCAAATGTGTATTTTTTAATTTATTTAAGCTTTTATCAGTATTTAGTTTTATGGTTCAATTTCGTCAAAACAGATTAGGTAATAAAATAAACGCACTAACAGTTATAAATCGTGTGAATTTAACTTTCCATAGTAGAGCACCGAAGCTTGAGCAATGCTGAGTGTTTCTCAGAGATTGGCAAGTTCTATGATTAGGTATATGGTTCTGCTTTGTAATTTGGATACTTGCATTTTATATTAGATTGGCTTCACTTTATTTACTGCCTTGAGTCATAGAAATTGTCATTTGATTTAGTTATGAGCTTAATAAGAAATATTTAGATAATTTAATATTTCGATTAGGGTTTTGCCTCTATAATTTATGTAGCAATATTCACATTTTTTCCTCGCAAGTGTAGATCGATGAATCAATTGTTCTTAACTATTTATAAACTCCTGCTCTGTTCATTGGTTTGGATTAAATTACTCTCAAACTGTGACGATCTTTCGCTTCTGAAGATGAACATTATTTGTAACAAGACTTCGTCCCACACAAAGATGGTGTCTCTGTCGCGCCAGACTTTATGGAATGTGTGGGAATGAGACGATATGAGACGCGGATAGTACGAAATGAACTTTTTAGTTTTATCATAATATCATTCAATCGAAGTCAATCGACCTCATCTTGCCATATCACGGTCGGTAATTTATGAGTTTTATATAAAAAGTTTCTATATCCCATGAACCAATATGGTCAATAGTGCAGTAGTCTTCCAAAGAGCTGAAGCTAGTAATAATTGCTATCGAATGAATAAGTTCTTCAAATTGATACTCAATGACAAGATAAGTTTACTGAAATCAAATGTTCTGGCTGCATAAAACAAGTGGATAATCTATACCGGGTTAAACTGGACAGGGAATCATTTACCACAATGATGGCCAACGTCGAAAGTAGAAGAAGAATATTGTTTCTTTAATTGTGGCAATAATGTATTATTTTATTTTGTTTTCCATGGTTTACCATTTCTGGCCTTGTCTCCTAAACGTTCATAGTGTCTGGTTTATTTTCAAAACAAATCCCGATAGAATCGTTATTTCAACGAATCCATTTACTTTGTGGACATGATAGATAACTAATTTGAGAATGTGTGTACAGTTACCACTGAACAACTATTGATAGCCATACTATTCCTATTTTGCAACAGACTGGAATAATAAAATTCAAGAGCACCTTAAAATAAACGTGCATTTTGAAATCGATTGGATACTTATTGCTTAAGACGTTATTGTTGAAGCATTTTCGAGAATGAGACTCGGATAACCGTGTATTTTTCTAGATATTTTGACCCAATTTATAACAGAACACAGCGGTTTGAACTACTTTGTCATTTTAACAACGCCTCTTTTTCTTTATGTCAATTTTCTTAACCATATTTATATTTTTATGACAGGCATAAAAAGTATATAATATATAAAAACATAAAATATTTGTCACGAGGAAAAGGAAAACAGTTTCTTGTTCAACAAGATATAACATTTTATGACATTTTTTTAGCACATCAATAGAGATGAAGACAGAATAATTTAGGAGTGCCAGGAACTCAAAGATAGCCTAGTCTTCACACCATTTTTTTAAAACATAACCTACAAAAGTTTGGTAAAAATACCAATTTAGTCATTTATTTTAATATTTTAGTTACTTTTTTTAATATATAATGCAACTGGCTCACGCCAGCAATTATAACTACAAACAAACCTAACCAACCTATTTTTACCAAACTTTTGTAGGTTAGGTTTACAAAAATGGTGTGAAGACTAGGTTATCCGGAACTCAAGGCACCTTCAGGGCTTAGTACCTGTCATCACTTAATGCGCTTGCGCAACGTTCACCATTTATGCCTGCCTATTAAGTTCCCTATCAATACATTTTTTTAAGTTCTATATGCAACTATAAAAATGTATATTCGTATTTTTATATCAGACCTTTTTTTATTACTTCATATTTTCGAGGTTCGTATTTTTTGTTCATTATTCTACTTATTTACAGCCATTTGGTTTCTTATACATGAAATTAAGAAGAACTTTTATCCTGCCCGCCCGTATATGGCGAGATGTTTAAACCGCAATCCTAGATATGATGCACCGCTGCACAGCATCCTTAGTATAAACAGTTATGTAAACGGAAAATTTGCATCTGTAGAGTATAATTCAGATGTGGGAATAGCTACGTTTGAAACTTTACTTAACTGTGTGGAAATCAGATCTGCACCCAGGTTTTGCATGACGGTTTCAGTACTGTGTAGTTTATTCACAATTAATATTTGTTTTGCATTTTTGTCTATTAAAAGGCTATCAAGTATTAAGTTTCGTACTGCTAACGATGTTATTGAATCTTTTTTATAACCTTTAAGACGAAGTTGGAATATTATAAGAGAACCGGGTAATCAAGGCAACTACAGGGCTTACGATCTGTTATCATGCCTTTTTCATTGAATACCCTTATCAATAAAATTTTTAATATTTCTAAAAAATATCATTTACACTCAACAGGAAAAAAATAACAAGTGTGCGTATATATATATATATATATATATATATATATATATATATATATATATATATATATATATATATATATATATATATATATATATATATATATATATATATATATATATATATATATATATATATATATATATATATATATATATATATATATATATATATATATATATATATATATATATATATATATATATATATATATATATATATATATATATTTATATATATGTTATAATATTTTTATCTCGGTTTTCCCGTGTCAGTAGGTCTTGACTAAGACCATTTGTCTTCCGACGTTTCGCCTGAATATCACCAGGCATTTTCAAGGACTTAACTTATGTCAATATTTGACATAAGCGGCCATCTTGTACGCTACGAGTCACTTGACGGTGAGCTTTCAGTGTGAGTAGACGTGTGTCGCGCGCGTGCTTTTCGTTAAGTCCTTGAAAATGCCTGGTGATATTCAGGCGAAACGTCGGAAGACAAATGGTCTTAGTCAAGACCTACTGACACGGGAAAACCGAGATAAAAATATTATAACATATTTCACCCGTGAAAACATCAAATATAACATATATATATATATATATATATATATATATATATATATATATATATATATATATATATATATATATATATATATATATATATATATATATATATATATATATATATATATATATATATATATATATATATATATATATATATATATATATATATATATATATATATATATATATATATATATATATATATATATATATATATATATATATATATATATATATATATATATATATATATATATATATATATATATATATATATATATATATATATATATATATATATATATATATATATATATATATATATATATATATATATATATATATATATATATATATTTCTATCAAAGAATAAATATGTCCTTGAAACAATTACATAAACATCCTCATACATTTCCTAAATAAAGCATTAATGCTTGTGCTATGGGTGAACGAAATCGATCGTAGCAGTATTCGAACTCGCGACCCCTGGATTACCCAGCGCGCGTACCCATCTAATTCATAAAATATTTATTTATTTAAGTATATAATTGATGTTTATAAATAATACCTGATGGATGTTGCAATAAGAAACCTGCAGAAAAAACCCTTGAAAATAGCGAAACCTAGGTCTGAGAATGAGAAGAACCGAACTATACCGCCGAAGAAGATACAACAAAATACTACATCTAGAAAAAACGAATGGGTTGTAGTCAACACTAAACTCTCCACACCATAGTAAGCGATCATTTTTTTCTTCTTGAAAGGTTGACAATCTCTAAATGCATTTTTATGAAGTACATTTATATTAGATTCTTAAACAAATATAAGATTCCCAGAGGACAAAAATTTTCACTATACACCATACACACAAAAACATTGTCACGAAACTCATAGTATATATTTTCTACGTGATATCTGTTGAGAAATTTTTACAGATAATAATTAAAAAACTTTTTTTAAGTATTTCTACATATTAAAAATCTTTTACATAGTGACTTTGTAAATATTTACTCCGTTCAAAATCTTTGAGGTCGTAATTAGGAAATGAATATTTTAGTATAAGAAGATAACAATAATTTAGAAAGACAGAAAATACGAGGCTGTAAAAAATAATGAACTCCTGTGGCAGGTCCTGAGTATTGTTCGCGGTGAAACCGTTTATACAAATGGAGTCTGAATTAAATAAAGCCGATCTTCTATGCAAATTATTTCACTCGGGGAGGAAGCTCTTTACATCGAGTGAGGACTATGGGTATGTGTGCGAAGCCTTCCATTGAATATGGCGGTTTGTGTGTATGTAGTAAAAACAAAACGAAAAGCACACTATATTATTATAATATAAGAATAAGACTTTGATTCTCAAATCATAATGAGCGCTTTGTGTGTTTGATTTAATACGTGTTTATTTTAGAGCTATAAATTTAATTAGTTCCTTTTGGAGATTTTCGTTACAAACGAGTCCATAGGAATCCACATTTTTTGGAAAATTCATACATTTTCTAATGAACAATACTTAAATCGAATATTTTTAAGTTGCTTATACGTAAACAATGGATTTTTTCCCTGTCAAGAGTCATTACCCCGGATTCATTAACTATCGGAACTAAATTATGAACGTTCTAAAGTTGTAGCTTATTTCAGCGTTATAAAATATCAACTTGGACTAAATGGAATAGGAACTTACCTATATTGGCCGGAACGTTCTTATTTTGAATAATTATGAAAATGATGAAAATTTCATAATTATTCATAAAACGTCTGATTTAGTAACTTTTTAAGAAGGTTCCGGCCAAAATAGGTAGGTACGTTTCTATTACGTTTAGTCCAAGTTTATATTTTATAACGCTGAAATATGACCGTAAATCTCATAACATCTACAATTTTAGAATGTTCCAAATTTAGTTCCAATAGTTACTGAATACGGGGTAATGATATTTTTTGACATTTTTTTAACATCTCAATAGAGACGATGTACATATACATTGGAACAAGCAAGTAAACAAACCAATAATGAACTGGCACAGTTCAGGGGTGACATCTGTACGAGAGCATTTTCACCTCATGTATAAGGACTGTTGCTTTTATTGTTTACAAAAATCAATTTCTATATTTCTCTATAAATGGCAATACAAAAAAGGTTTCTTCGTTACTTCATAGCTATGGTGTTTTTCAGCTTATTTTCAAACGATCAGTTTCTCATTAATAAAATACATAGAACTTTCAAAATTGCATTGATAAGGTAACTCAATAAAAAGGCATAATCTATGAATGTTGCGCAAGCGCATGAATGATCACGTAAACCAGCCGATGACAGGTCGTAAGCCCTGTAGGTGCCTTGAGTTCCTGGTTCTCCTATAATATTCCAAATTCGTCTGTATTGAGTTGCTAAAAATTTGTCCGATAAGAACAATATTTATTAAAGAAGTAATGTCAATTTCATTTCAATTGTATATTTAATTTAATAATATAATAAAAATTTATAAAACGCCTTTAATTGGTTTTACGAAACGAGGCAGTTTTATAAAGTCTATCAAAGGTGTCAATGCTTTGAGCTCCACGTATGTCGAGAGGCAATTTATTCCAATTTAAAGACCCTTTCACACTGAAACCGCGATCATACATAGTAAGTATGCTGCCTTATGGACTGTTCAATTCAAGTGTTGGTACTCTGTAATCCAGTTGATCTCAAATGTAGCGGGGAGCCAAGCCGTTTTATAGAGCCTTAAACACCATCAGACATACCTTAAAGTCTACTCGTTCATTTAGACTAGAACTAGAGGTGTTATGTGACATATTTTGTCACATAAAACCTCTAGTATATCAACCTTGCAGCTGCATTGAATACTACATATATGTAATACATATGTCAAACTGATGCTTGGGCCTTGACACAACAAATGCATTTATAAGCGTTTGAACTTTCCAAAAACGGAAAGAATTTAAATTCTTTTTTTCATAAGAAAGAATATGTTTCGATTGGTCTCATTTCGATGTGGACAAAATCCATGAGATAATCATTAAGCTCTTCAATTTTCATTAAATCGATGATGACTCTTGAGAAAAAAATCATCAAACTGTTCAATTTCCAAAGGCGTGCATTATGTATAACACGCATTATTGTAATGTATGAAATATATTATTACTACATAACTACATAAGATCATATACTATGAATTTGACTGTCCATCATAGATTTCATCGATTAAGTTTCATATACCTAAATGATTTACGAGGCACTCATCAATATTTCATTGCGATATAATGAGGACCGAAGCCCATAGACAATCTCCGTTTCCCAGAATCCGTCGTTTGGGAAATGACATTTGGTTTGACATTTTCAATGTAAGCTTATACAACTTGAAAATCGAACTGAGATCAGTATTGTTTTCGTAACAGTTTCAATTGCATTTTTTCTAGTTTTCCTCCTCCTTCTGAATTGTTTCTGTTTATTTTTCATTTTTCATTTCTATTATATATGTTTCTTATTATCTTTATACCTATATTTTATCTTTCTCTTGATTTTTAAACTTATGTATTTGTATTCTTGTCACGTTTTTTTATTTTTTTACATAATTTGTATTTGACTAAGAATTTTAATTTCTATAAAAGGAAAAACTATTTTTATTTTCATTTTCACTTATGTATATACATATATGCATTCTTTTTTTCTTTTTATATTTTCAATTTAAGATGATGTTTCTTTGTGATTGTACTTTTTTATGTAAATGGTTACCGGTGGTTACCGTAAATAAATAAATAACCAACACGCCATGTTCCTCATGGGGTAGGCATAGAGAAACGAACGCCACATTTATTCTAGCTTGATCTCATTCATTATGAAGTCGGTTGAGTGGTCATTGTCTCATTATAAAAATAATATCAAATATTACTACATACTTACATACATACATATCAACACGCCATGTCCCTCGCGGGATAGGCAGAGAGAAGCGAACGCCGCATTTTTTCTATTTTGATCTCATTCATTTTTAAGTCGGTTTTTTATGTGATAGATTATAAACATTTTTTATTTCAAAGTATTCATTTTCTCACTCGAAATAACGTTGAGTCAATCTCAACAAAAGCCTGAAATAAGTAGGTACATATAGGTAGGTACCTGTCTTTGATAAGTAATTTTATTTATATAAATCGTATAAAATACCGCACCGTGTCTATTTGCAAGGATTTAATAAATTAGGAGGGATATTTCATTGCCAAATACCCGTATAACCGTTGGGATATTTTTATGATAGCAAAACCTTTGAGACATGACTCGCTACTTTGTGGCTGCCAAAGGGATTACATCGTTTCACACAGTCTAGTTATTTCAATAGAAAAATCTCAACAGCATATAATATAATACACTGATTGAAACAAATTTCATTCCACACGAGGAAAATCGTAGGTGTATGAGAGTGTCCCACAGGAATTGTGGTCTGGTAGAATAAAATTAAATAGGGTTCGATCGTACATAGATTAGTTATCAAGGGACAAAATGTTAAATATTATAAAATATTTATAGACTACCAACTCGTGACCAAAGACAGACAGTAAAAATTACCCATCGATTTCTTATTGGAAATATTGTTATTTCTTTTTGTAAAAGTAATCTTTCCTGGTATCATTTGTATGTTTGATTTATAATTTATTTAATTTGACATGTATAAATTATAAGGAATGCCTGATTTGTGAAGGAAAAGGAACAATGTGATTAAACTGTTGTTTTTTTTTTTTTACAAAAAAATTAATATGTCCTTGTTAAACAAGTACATATACATCTTCCTACGTTCCCTAAAATAAGCAAATAAATGCTTGTTTAGTAGTTTAATGTAATGCTTGTTTGAAATGTAGTTTAAATATATTGTAGTTTTAATTACAGTTTACACGTATAATTGTACTATGCATAATGAATATTTGTACGTGTAATTTTACTATCCGTAATTACATTATACTTGTGCAATTTTATTACTACTTTGCATTGTTGAAACCGGCAATATAAGACAACAATAAATTTAGTGTATATATTGCCTGAAGCTTACATTATAAATAAACTAAAATGGCTGGTATAGCGCCGTTTTTGTAATAGATAATATTGTTAAATTAATATTTGAAATACTAGTATATGTTAATTGCCCGAGAAGCAATATGAATAAAAATTATTCTCTCCTCAATAACGTTTTTTTACAATAATCAATTTCCACGTCGGATCATCTCACTTTCATGCACCTTATATTCCATAATCTTTTACGTGTGTAAAGTAGAAACATGGTTGATTTTGTTCATATTTGAATATATCGCACTGTGATAAAGTGACTTAATCAAAAATTTAAGTCAATCGAGTTACATACATAAATCGACCTATAAAAAACAAATTTTACCATCTAAAAATTTAAAAATAGTCCCATTACCATTAAATATTTCTTTATTTAATAGAAACAGGACTATTATTTTAATATTCATATGATAAAATATGTTTTTTCGATTTGTGTATGTAACTCGATTTGCCTAAATTTCGGATTGAGTCACTTTAAATCTCACCCTGCGAAATTGTTTTTACCAAATCAAAATTTAATAATAAAAACTTCTTAAACCAAAATAATGATCAAGTACCTATGACTCTCGTTGATAAATTTGTAAAAATATTTTTTAGGCTAGGGTTGCTTAGGATAAAAACCTTGTTATTAAAGAGAATATTATACTATTTTATCTACACAAATATAAACGATGCACATAAAATAATCATTTTTAGTATATACAGTTAATGAACATGAAATAAAATACACAAGCATATCCTGTACAAGTGTGAAATATATTATCATTTTAATTCAAATATGTTTACATAGTTTGCTGATATTATTTGTTTTGTAACATGCCTATGAAGCAGGCTGTGTTTAATGACTTTTCTTATTTATGTTCCTAATAATAATAGTACATTTTCAATCTTACCCTTTCAATTAAAGACGTGTTTATTTATTTATTTATTTTATTTATTTACGGCAAATTGCCTTTTACAAACATGAACAACAATTAAGTACACACATTGAATTTACAAAATAAAATAATAAAACTATCATACGGCATAACTCTTTTAATGTATTATTACTCTACCCCAAACTTTACACCCAAGCATTCTGTTATTTTTTGTATTTTCCATATTAACAACTCAGAACTCAATGGCTCTTAGCTTCTATTTACAAAACACCAGGGGACTTCGCACCAAAACTGAAACATTTTATCTCAATGCTACCAATAATAACTTCTCTGTTCTCGCCATAACCGAATCGTGGCTCGACCAAGATATCGCATCCAGCGAACTTCTGGATGAGAGGTACGACACCTGGAGATCAGATCGCGCATCACGCGGAGGTGGTGTACTCCTAGCCACTCTCTCTGAACTTAATGCACAGCCACAACCGGGGTGGACCTGTGAAGCCGAATGCATCTTCATTTCCATACCATTAAATAACTTCTCACTAAAACTTAACGTCGCATGCGTTTATATACCAAAAGGGCCTTCGTACGCCCATCATATGGAAAGCTTCATCAATTTATTAATCCGTCTATTTGAAATGAACCCAAATGATTACTTCGTTATCTTAGGGGATTTTAATATGTCCGATATCCAATGGCACGCATCTGGCAATAATGATCATTTCAGTCCCAACAACTTTTCTGCCCCAACTAGCGGTCACTTTCTTGATACCATGTCGCTGCTTAATCTCTATCAATTCAACGGCATTCCAAACGCACTTGGGCGCACCCTTGATCTAGTCTTATGCAACTTTCCGACGTTATCCCAGGTCACTCGTAGCGAACATCCTTATGTACCTGAAGATTCTCATCACCCAGCCGTTGAATTCACTCTTACCACACAAACTTATAAATCACTTAACAAACCAGCTCGCTCAATTACTTTGTTTAGGAAAGGTGATTACGCATCCATTAATACATGTCTAGCAGCAACAGATTGGAAGAACGCTCTCAGCGATCATTCGCTAGACAATGCTGTTTCTGATTTCTATAGTGTTATTTATAATACTATGGACCTATTCATTCCTACTAGACAAATAAAGAACAACGCTAACTTTCCCCATTGGTACAGCCCAGCGTTAATAAAAATAAGCAAAGAAAAAATGAAGTTTCACCATAAGTATATTAAAAACAAAAACCCAGCAGACTATGTAATTTTCTCCCAACTTAGACGCCGCCAAAAAGCAACGGCTAATAAGTGCTACGAAGAGTATATTAAATCTATCGAATCCAACTTACCAACAAACCCTAAATGCTTCTGGAACTTCATTAAAACTCGTCGCACGAACAACAATATACCTAATTCAATGAGCCTCAACTCAGATACTTTTCATGGCGGTGAGGATATATGTCGCGCTTTCCTAACACATTTTTCATCTTCGTATGATCGCGATTCTTCCAATCCCATGCTAACAGACCAATTCAACTCTCAACTCGCAGACTCGCCAAGATCAATCAGTAAATGTAATATAACCAATGACGTTGTTCTTAAATATCTAAAAAACGTTGATGTCAACAAAGGAGCAGGCAGTGATATGGTACACCCCTTATACATAAAGAATTGTGCTCATAACCTCTCCACTCCTCTAACAATACTTTTTAATCGCTCTCTTTCTGAAGGTCATTTTCCGAGCAAGTGGAAGGAAGCATTTATAACTCCCATTCACAAATCTGGTTCCAAATCTGACATAAAAAACTATAGGCCCATATCAATTCTTTCCGTTCTCAGTAAAATTTTCGAGCGAATAATATACGACCAAATTTATTATCAAATCAAGCCCCTGCTAAGCGAAAACCAACATGGTTTCTTACGCAATAGATCTGTAACATCCAATCTAATTTCCTTCACTCATCGAATACTCACTAACACACACAACAGACAACAAACAGATACTATATACACTGACTATTCTAAGGCCTTCGACAGAGTTAATCACAACATCCTCCTTAACAAACTATACAGTTTGGGCATACACGGTGATCTTCACCGCTGGTTTAGATCCTATATAACAAATCGCCACCAATCAGTTGTTGTCGGCGGACACAAATCAAACTTTCTAGCCGTTCCCTCAGGTGTACCGCAAGGATCCCACCTTGGACCACTTCTTTTCAATATATATATCTTTGACATCGGTAACTGCTTATTACACACACAATATGAATTATTCGCAGACGATATGAAAATATCTTCTATAATCAGGAATCACAACGACTGCCTCAATATGCAAGCTGATCTTGACAGACTTACAGACTACTGCCTGACAAACAAATTGACTATTAATGCAGACAAATGTTACAAACTAACCTTTGCCCGCAAACAATCACCCATAACTTTTTCCTATAACATTAATAAAGTTTCCATAACACCTTGCGACACTGTAAGAGACCTCGGTATAATCATGGATGGGAGCCTTACATTCAGCAACCATATAAATAAAATGATAGACAAGGCTTATAGAACTCTTGGATTCATATTCAGAACCTGCAAATCTTTCAAGAACATAAATACATTAAAATCTATATATTATACCATGGTTCGACCAATACTCGAATACGCATCCCTAATCTGGTCCCCAAGATACACAACATACAAACAACGCATTGAAAGAATACAAAGATTGTTCATTAAATACTTAAACCGTAAAGCATACCTCGAGTTCCCCAGCTACGACTGCGCGAGAACCTATTATAAAATCGACAGTCTCGAGAATAGACGCACAGTAAATGATATGATGCTTCTGTACAACATTATAAATAATAATATCGACTGCCCCTCAATACTCAATACCATTTCATTTAATATTCCTACTCGCAGAACTAGACATACACATTTATTCCACCTTCCAATTCACCGCACCAATTACGCACAAAACATGACTATTCATAGAATGTGCGATACATACAATAACAGATTTCAAGAGTTTGACATCTTCCACCTCAGCTCCACAACATTCAAATACTCCATACAAAAGAAGATCAATAACCACTTATTATAGGAAACCTTGACGGCATTTATTCTCTTTTTTCTTTTTTCCTTTTAGTTCAATATTATGTTTTAAATCATTGTTAACTTGAAATGTTGCTCTTACCTACATACCAACCTATGATCATATTTTATTTTTTTTATTTTTTGCAAACTTGTATTATTTTATGTCAATCATAACGACAAAATGTAATAGGCCTTAATACTTGATGTTAATATTGTATTGTACTATGTCTTAACGCTGTTTTTTGTCCAACTTTAACATAAATAAATAAATAAATAAATAAACATAAAAGAAAAAGAAGGTACTGTAACAAAATTAGTAAATATAAAAAATAATATTAAGTGGAAAAAAAATACAATTTAAAATAAAAGATATAGGTACTTAGGTTGAGACATAAAAATCATTAAAATATACTAAAATAATATACCTACGCACTTAGAAAAAAAAAAGAAAAAATAATAATTATCATAAAAAAAAATTAAAAACAAAAATTTTATATAAAAAATAATAATAATGTAAAGAAAATAAAAGAACTATAAAAACAAACATATGGGTACATACTTAGGAAAATAAAAACTAAATGATGAAACAAAACAAATAACAAAAAAAATATATTATAATCACATTTATAGTATAATATTATACTATACATGCAAAGTAGGCAAGCAAAAAAAAATGTATTGCAAATCTTAAAGAAAAAGAAAGAATCTAAATTACAGAAAATTTAAAAAATATCACATTTCAAACGAGATTACATTGTTAGCTGCGATTGACTGTTTTTTATAAAACATTGATGTTAGTTCGTATTTAAATTTGTGAAAGGAAGTGTTAAAATAATCAAATGACCGTGCATATATATTTCCCAAGTTCTGAATTCGATGTATTGGTGTATAATAGTGTGCTAAATTTGTACCATTTTTACAATAGAATGGAAGATGATTTCTAGTTTTTCTATTTGGTACATTGAAATTTATTAAGAATAGTAATTCTGGACAGTCTAACTGATTATTAATAATTTTAAATAAACATAGTAAATCAAATAATAATCTTCTCTCAGAAAGCTCTAATAAATTTGTTTCTTTAAGTAAATAATAATAATTCAAATTTTCTATTGGTATGTTAAGTCTGTAATTGATATATCTTAGAAATTTATGTTGGATTTTTTCTACAGTATTAGAATGAGAATTGAAATACGGTGACCAAATTGTTGTGTTATATTCAACCTGAGAACGAACAAGTGATGTAAAGAGTATCATTAAAATATGAATATTATTAAAATCCTTACCAACTCGCAAAACGAAACCTAACAGTTTCATTGCTATATTACTGATGTTGGTTATATGATTGACAAAGGTAAGTCTTGTATCAAAAATCACCCCCAGATCTTTGATTTCTGATACAGAATTAAGTTTAACGTTATCAATCCTATATTCAAAGATAATAGGGGATTTAATTCTGTAGAATTGCATCAATTGACACTTGGAAATATTTAAATGCAGTTTATTGTCTGTACACCATTTAAATAATCTATGAAGATTGAGTTGTAAAACATAACAGTCATGTAAATTTGAAATAATTTTGTAAAGCTTCATATCATCCGCAAATAGAATAAAATTAATGTCTGTAAAGATTTTCACAATATCATTAATAAACAATACAAACAGAATTGGCCCCAAGTGCGATCCTTGCGGCACTCCACTTGTTGCTATGATAATTTTAGATTGGGTGTTATTTATTCTTACTGCCAACCTTCTTCTCAAAATATAGCTTTTAATCCACTCAAGAAGACTACCATGTACACCGACTCCCTGCAGCTTATTCAACAGTATGCTATGGCACACCTTGTCGAAAGCTTTACTGAAATCAGTATAAATGGAGTCCACTTGCTTTCTACAGGCTAGTGAATCTTGTATAAAGTTCTCATACAATAGTAGGTTAGTTAGTGTGGATTTGCCAGCTAAAAATCCATGTTGGTATGGTGTAATTATTTGATTAAAATGATGGGTGATTTTTTTTAAAACAATCTTTTCGAAAAGCTTGGGTATTGTTGATTGAATACATATTGGCCGGCAATTAGTTATTTCATTTTTATTGCCTTTTTTAAAAATAGGAGTCAAAAAACTAAATTTCCATGTTTCTGGAAAACAACCAAGTGTTAAAGATTTGTTAAAAATTACTAATAGGGGATAAGATAATAATTTTACGCATGATTTGAGAAATATAGGAGGTACATTATCAGGACCAGAATTTTTGTTTGAATCTAGTTGTTTTATTGCGGATTCTATGTCATTAATATTAATTAAGAATTGTGGTATATGTAATTTTAAGTCATGTTTAAACTCAGGGATATTGCAATTATTGTCTTCAACCTCATAGACATTACTGAAGAAATCAGCGAAGGCATTTACAATATCAGGCAGGTTGTCGAAAATATTACCTTCATAGTGCATTGAACTAGGTATACCTAACTCATTTTTGTTGAGTGATTTTGCATAGGACCAAAAAGATTTCACATTTGTTTTAATGGAGTTTTCAATTTTATTAATGTAATCCTTGTAACATTTTTTAGTTGAATTGGTACATTCTATTCTGGTGTTTCTGAATGTGACATAGTCCACAAGTTTACCTGTCTCTTTATACTTTTTATGTTCTATTTTCTTTCGCATTATTAAAGAAATAAGATCTTTACTGTACCATTTTGGAAAATTAGATTTTTTACACTTGGTAAAAGGAACAAATTTTTCAAATGACTCGTATAGAATTTTATAGAAAAGTTCAGTGCCATTATCCAGCGCTTCAACATCAAGAAAAGACCAATCTACACAATATAGAAATTCACATATTTTATCATAGTCTGCTTTATAAAAGTTAAAACTAGTTGTGGACACCTCCAAAAAGTTGAGGGATAAATTGGGTATTTCAATATTTAGCGGCGGATGATAATTGTCTATTGGTAATAAATTTTCAATTGATTCACTGACTCTTATAAAAGGGTTATCTGTAAACACCAAATCAAGTATATTGCCGCCATAATTTTTCACTGTATTAATTTGTTTAATATTTAAAAAAATTGCCATTTCTAAGATTTCACTTTCACACTGAGTCATTGAACAATCTCCCAATGAGGATGATGGTGAATCACTTTCGTCCCACTTTATATTACGTAGGTTATAATCACCAACAAGGATTAGCTTGTCATCAGGGTATTTCATTTTTAACAATTCCACATCCTCATAGTGTTTTTTATACACAATTATATTAGAAGACGGTGGAATGTAAACACAACCTATGATGAAATATTTTGAATTAAACTTCAGTCTTACAAATATTTGTTCAACGTCATGGTTTTTAACTGATAGTTGTTTAGATATAATTATTTTTTGTATCGCTATCAGACCACTTCCCCCTCTTGATTTAACGCTAGTATTTTGATTCCTGTCTAGTCTATATATATTATGTCCTGGTAAACCCAACTCAGCTGATATTATGTTCGAGTCTAACCAGGTTTCAGTCAAGATAATTGCTTCATGGGGAAGTGCAGGTGCTGTTATTCTGAATAGATCTAGTTTGGTGCGCATACCACGAACATTTTGGTAGAAAAAGTTTAAATTGGATTTTTCAGTTACTTTTTTAATCTATTTTTAACAATAGTGGGAGTAGAATTTATGTATTTTATAGTTAAATCTGTTTCACCCTGGTCCAACCGTTTTTGCAATTCATCACGCAAGTCATTTAGATGTTTTCTCTGGATTACAGTTAAGTCTTGCTGAATCTTGACAGATCCAGATTTTATTTTCACCTTGTTTCTCAGGATTTGTATAGGTTGGTACACATCTGGAAATTCTATTTTAATAGGTCTCATTGAAGTATTGCCGGTTTGATTGCTCTTGTTTATTCCTATGCGTTGTATCTTTAGTGATTCTACATTAATAGAATGATCGATTTCCTTGAGTACTGACGTGACAGCCTTGATATCATCGGAAATTTTATCAGCTTGAAAAGAAGCGACACTTTCTGAAATGTTATACATGATTATACATTTTGCGCGACTTTTCCTCTCATCTAGTTCGGCGATGGTTTCGCATATTTCAGATACCATACTTGGATTACTTTGAGATTGTTGAGGGGTCTGTTTAATCGTTTGCAAGATTTCAATTTGACCTTCCATGATACCCAGGCTAGTGGTACCCAGGCTAGTGATACCCAGGCTAGGTGTTGTAGTAATCAAAGAGTTTGAACATTCAAATTTAATTAAATTACTCAATACTGTGTGAGTGTCTCAAATGATATACAATGTAATTATGAATAGTAACTAGTTGCATGTAACACATGAGATCCAACTGTCGATACCGATAGTATGTATAGTTGAAGAATATGTACCAAACTATAACCCCATAAATACAAATTATTGAATATTTTAAGATTTTTTTGTTTTCTATACAACACATGCTGGTACATAATGTATGTCAAGATAGGATAGTATGGAGTTCAGTCCTTTTTTCCTACCCAGAATATGAAAACAGCATTATGGTATGTATGTATGTTTAGAGATGAAGTATCAAACTATTAAGTCTTCTTAGATATTGTGTAGGTATAGGCGACTGCCATATAAATTATATGAAGCGATGTCGTCACTAAATTCAATTTTTATAAAAATAAAAGTTTTGTAGGCCAACAACTATTTATATATTCTGAAATTTTGAGCCATGTAAATTGAGCGGATCAAAAGGGGGGGGGGAAACGCGAACACACACACAGACGCACGAAATGTTCTATTCCGAATTCTGAGTAAATCCGTATTTGGAACATATATGCTGCGAAGCCTCTAAGTTGGTGTTTTTTGACTTCAAAGTTGGAAAAACCGTGAAAAATATAGACCCTACATACAAATCTCGCGTACCCTGGCTTGAAATATTTTCGATTTGTTAAGAGAACAAAGTTCTCTTGAACAAGTCGACAGTTGGATAGTAACAATTAAAAATCGGAGAATCTTTTGACAATAATAAGTGAAAATCGTGGTAGATTGTTGAACCTACGAAATTACTTTCTTTAATCAAATTCCTTTACTAAAAATTGCATTAGGTTATATGTATAGGTATCTAGTTTTTTAAATCGACTTACAAAAACGGAGAGGTTTTCAAATTTGACGTTATTTTATTTTTTATTTATGTTCAGCAATGACTTATTACTACGTTGTCCGATTTAGATATATCCATTTTTATTAGAAAGGAGTTATCCTCCGATTGGTGTCATTTCAATGTGGTCAAGATCTGATCACGGAATCTATGAGAAATTCATCAAACACTTCAATATTCACTTCAGCGATAGTAATTCCTTACCATATATCATCCGATTTTAATGATTTCTTTTTTAATAGGAAGGGAGTGCTTCAGAGGTGATCACACATATAAGTTTAATTGAGTTCTGACGATAGGAGTCATTAGAAAATAATCATCACACTCTTCAATTTACAAAGGCGTTTGCAATCTGTATAACACGTATTTTTGTATGGGCGAATTTTTTCGCTACTCCCACCACCACCCGCTCTGCATATGGGGACTATAAACGGCCCCTTCACAGAACGCTAAGTGAGCGACAAGAAAAAAAATGCATAGCACGAAAAGTAGCTCATGGAGCCCTCTAGATTAGTAATCTCGGCACCATAGTGCAAAAGAAAAATCGACGAATGTGAATGGAGGATACACACTCGGGGACTTCAGATCTTATAAATGAGAAATATCAGGGGTATGAGCAAGATATCTGTAAAAAAAAATAACCTACTGGGAATCTAACAATAGTAAGCCACCATAACTATAACAAAACTTTTTAAAGGCTTTAAACTTGTTCTTCGAGATCACAAAATCCGCGTGACCAATGGGACCTTGAAGAGGCCCACGGACAGCAACGAGGAGCTCCGATCTAAAAGAGGACACCATTGGGTGGCAACACTCCCACAGGATATGTTCCGAAGTTTGGTCTGGGCACTGACAGAACTGACATGAGGCAGAGGGGGCAAAATTAAATCGGTGAAGATAACTCTTAAAATTTCCGTGTCCTGTGAAAAATTGAGAATTCCAGAAGTCGGGGACAACCCAAGAAGATTTAAGTCGAGCCCTCACGTCAGGAAAAAATAAAAACGATATTCTTCCCACTGAGCAAGCCGTCCAACGGGACTGCCAGATATTCAGCAAATTTTCGAAAACACTTCTTTCAAGAACACTGCGTGACACTCGGCCGTCAGGAGGGAAAAGAAGAACATTTCCAATTACAGAAGAACAGCCCCGCATTAGATTGAAAATAGCACCTCTACGCTGCATCTCCAGATCTAGGGGTGTCATGCCCGTCAATATAGGCAATGCTTCGGTAGGACTCGTACCATATGCTTTGGACAAAGCTATAAGAGCGAATCTTTGACCTGAGAGCAAAATTCTACGTATATGTTGAAGCTCACAAGCGTGAGACCAACAGCCAGCCGCATAGCAAGCAATGCCGAGGTAAACTGAATGGGCGAATTTTATGAAATATGATATTGCTACATACATAATCGTTCACAGTACATGTAGCACAGATGTGGAATCTATTGACGGAGAGTATTAGAGATGTCCCTAGTTTGATAACATTCAAAAAGCGTCTGAAGTCACACTTTTTATCCACATAACCACAAATTCACGTCTTTTTCCCTTTGTCCCTCTATCCTATTCCCTCTCCTATCCTCCATCCAAAAAACATAGTGTCTCTATCTGGTGTATTATTATTTTTTTATTTTATTTCCTCTTGTAAATTATTCCCGTAACTGATTGAATTTACTATGGTGGTGGACTGATAGAAATTGCCTGCGGGCAATAAGTCCGCCAAATTGTTTTATCGCAATATATTTTTTTATTATTATTAGTATTATTATTGCATACATAAATACCATCACGCCATGTCCCTCGCAGGGTAGGCAGAGAGAACCGAACGCCACAGTTTGTCTATCTTGACACACATTCATTTCGAATACCTTTTTTTTTTTAAATGAAAAATAAAATGAGAGATGAAAACCTCCAACCATATTTTCTTAACCAATTTTCTCGATCTGTACAATTCAATCAATTCAGAATTAATATTATCGAAATATACAAAAACATCTGAGTGTCTATAAATACATATAACGTAAGCAGTAAAAAACGTGTACCTACATAAATACTTATTCATTTTATTTCGATCATTTTTTTATATGTTTGAAATAATTTCCATCTATTTTAGGTATGATATATCTGGCATTAGAGGCTGAATGGTTTGAACCGGAAGATAATCCTGTTGGAAATTCGGAGGCAGTCAAATGAGGAGATTCGGTAAATGAAATTCGTCTATCTATTTTTATAATACCTGTTGGTATGCGCTTTCGTAAAGAATTATGACAAAAGCAAATAAATTGATTGATCTCTAAATAGATCTTAAAACCACTTGGCAGTCCATTCAGTTGATTGAATGCGTATTCATTAACTTGAAATTAAACATTACATCTGGCAATTTAATGTATTCTGTATTTATATTGAACAAGGCGTTAATTGCAAATGTGTTGAAAGCAATTATATGTTGATTTAAGAAGAGAAGATGTAAAGGTAAATATCGAACGAGATTTATTGTTCTACGATTTTTTTTATTTTACTTGAATTTTAATTGACTTCTTTCAAAGTAACTAATATTTTTAAATTAGTTACCTACATTAGTTTAAAGACGAAAAACAAGGTGAAATGATCTTCTCACAAAGAGGAATTACACATATTATTATTCTGTATTCTTTTGATATTAAGTATAGTACGTAAAAGGTACATGTCATATTTATATTTTTGCTTATTTCCTTTTAATAATTGTATGCATGTACTGTGTGCTGTTCTTTGTAAAATATTTTTTTTTTTTTTTTTTAATTTTAAAATGAATATGTCCTTGTTAAACAAGGACATATACATCTTCCTACGTTCCCTAAACTAAGCATAAATGCTTGTCCTATAGGTGAACGAGATCGGTCGAGGCAGGATTCGAAAATAAGATAAAAAAATCCTTATTTGATTCTTACTAATATATTATTACAATGGTCTGCAATAAAAACAATGTATCAATACCAAAAATCTCACTAGTCATCCAAACAAATTATGAGGACATCTTTTTCGAAGTTTTCTTAAACCCATTAAAATACGCTTGGTTTAATGCAACAATAATTATTGTCTTCTTTGTATGAAACACAAAATTGTTCAATTTCATCATAATATCAAATGAATTGAGCTGAAAACAGTTTTAACACAATTTGTTATCGGGAACACACAAATTGAGAATACGCATCGGAAATACATTAAAATTTCGGAACTCTAACTGTTCGGGAAAATATATTTTTTTATTTTATAATCCATTCAATTACAAGAACATTGGTAACGAGTAACAAAAAATAAAAGAATACATATATATAAAAACCAATAAATGCTAATAAGAGTCATTGTAGTCACATGTATGTATCCACTCCACTAGCCCATGGGCATGTGCTAGAGTGTACATTACTATTTATTTATTAATTTATTTATACATCTTCTTGTACATAATATAAACAAATATAATTGTACACTGGCGGGCTACTAAGTGATTATAAACAGATTTTGACAACTTTTTTAAGGATAATGTGTTTGATTTAGTTAAAATAAAAATACTTTTATATTTAATTATTTTATTTAATCTTTTTTTTTAATGAATATGTCCTTGTTAAACAAGTACATATACATCTTCCTACGTTCCCTAAAATAAGCAAATAAATGCTTGTGCTATAGGTGAACGAAATCGGTCGAGGCAGGATTCGAACTCGCGACCACTGGATTACTAACCCAGCGCGCTAACCGCTCTGCCACCGACCCATCTGTTATTATTACCCATAATTAGTTTACTAATGTAGTACAACGGACACATAATTTTCGCAGCCTATATATTTTCTTTTTTTTTTTTTGATAGTCGATTGTCAAATTTCGATACAGAGAAGTGAAGTTAGCTAAAAGGACGTTAAAAAATGTCAAAAAGAAGTTACAGTCGCGGGAAAAAAATGGTATAGGGACTCCCAGGATAGAGATGGATGGAAAAGTTGAAGGAGGAGAAAAAGTCATACATCCTGCGGTGGAGAGATGGCTTAGAAAAAGGAGTAGAAATACTTGATTTTTAGATAAGGGAAAGATGCTAAATCAAAACTCAGTGTTCATAAAGAGAGAAGAACCATTTAACCAAATATCATCGAAAAAATCGTTTTCTGAGACAACAGACACGACAGATGACACAGATTTTTGTGCTGTCGTATATTGTATGTAGATATATACAAACTAGTAATTAAGAACATGTGTTCTCGAATGAGAATATTTAAAACGAACACCGCTACATATTTACAACAGAGATTTCCGTTTTCCAATCCTGCCCGCCATGAGGGAAATCAATATATCTGGGATTTTTTAAAGAGAAACTGGGTTAAATCAGAAGTGGGACATGGGACCAAACGTTTGTAACGTGTTACAAATTCGGAATAGAGCTATCAGATAATTAAATATGTTTATTAGAAAACAAACTAGAACGAAAGAGTGTCAAAGGGATTGAATTGTAAGAAAATAACAAAACCTGACATTGAACCCAACCTTACACGTAACACGAGTATCGATAGCTTTGATAATTAGTCGGATACATTTTATTGCGTGTTGGGTTATTTTTATGCACAGAAAGGGAGTTTGTATGATGTGCACATTCATGATGTTAGGCTTTAAAATAAATCTGAGTGGCCAAACCAAAAAATCCAACTAAAATATTCAAATGGGTTACTATCAGAAATCGATGCAATTGTACACATTCTTAATTGACGCCTGTAATTAAATTGTCCGTAATGTGTCGAACAGTAATACAGTAATATTTACTGAAAAATTTTGCGTACGTACCTACTTATAGTCCGAGAGATAGCAACGTTTTCAATTAATCATTTTTAATGGTGGATCTTTTGGTATAATAATAATAACTAGTGATCGCCCAGTGGTCAAAATTCGAACGTAATTCATTAAAAAGAATATTTGGAATTAGGTAATACTATTTAATTTTGAATTTTATTAAGGTTTTTTTGTCAAAGCCATTGCGTACAGCTATATTTTTTTGAAATTTTGTTCTATAACGGCACCTGCGAGCGTGTGCTTACAAATATTTCATTAGTGCGTGTTATTTGCTTTAATTCTCTGCAATACCTATGAAATTTATAATTTAATATAGATAGTGAACCCCCGGCAAACTTCGTATTGCCTGTATAATTAAATATGGTCCTTCATTACCACCCGTCACTTTAGATCCTTCAGTACCTCCCGTCCCTTCAGACCCTTCAGTACCACCCGTCCCTTCAGTACCTCCCGTACCTTCAGTACCTCCCGTCCCTTCAGTACCTCCCGTCCCTTCAGTTGGTTAAGAAAATATAACAAAGAAGAAGAAGATAAAAGATTAAATCCAGAAACCTACGAAGAGATGGAAGGAAAATTGAACCTTCTTCTCCCAGGATAGTCCACCTTCATAGGTAAAATGACCTAATACCCGATGAAGAAGAAGAAGAAGAAAAATATTTTAATCCAGAAATCATCCCGGGCATACGCACGACAATTCACCAGAGTTTCACTGCAATGGGATGAACGGTTCCCAGGATAGTCCAAATTCATAGGTAAAATGACTTAATATTCGACGAAGAAGAAATTTTTTTTTAATCTAGAAACTATCCCGGGCATACGCTCAATAATTCATTAAAGTTTCTTTGCAATCGGATGAACGGTTTCAGGATAGTCCACCTTCATAGGTAAAATGACCTAATACCCGATGAAGAAGAAGAAGAAGAATTTTTTTTTTGATCCAGAAACCATCCCTGGTTTACTCTCGACAGTTCACCAAAGTTTCATAGCAATCGGATGAACGGTTTAGGAGCGCATTCAACACATGCATACATGGATACATATGTAGGTACATAGGTACATACAAACATACAAATTTATAATATAGAGATATCATGTTTTCATCAAGGAACACAGTTTTCTCTTCATGTATTGCAAGTCAATTTTATAAATGGAATTATTGTGTAAGTACCTACCATTTATATTGTTTCACAGTAGGTATTCAAATATGTATTTTCCTTTAAAATGTTCTAAAATTTTAAATTAATCAACTGCGTCGTAGGTACCACAATGACATTTAAATGTGACCACAGAACAAGGAATAAAAAGAATGAATATTTCCTACCTACCTACTGTGTGTTATCGGAATATTTCTCATACTACGCGGGTATATTAAAATTACCTTTCCCCTCTCTTCACCGTTCTATGGTACACAATAAATGGTTTGATGTGAAATACTTTTTATTTGATTTAATTTATTTATAACGCATATTATGTATTAATTTTATTTTTCTGCAGTCCTCCTCCATATAAACTTTAAGTATGCCAAATCTCAAACTCCTCCGTGCGCCCATTTATCCGGAAATTGTACTAAACGTTTTCGCTTCACGTATTAATATATAGAAGAAGATAGAAGATTTATTGGTATTGGTATAATAATATTATTTTTCCATTATAAAATACATACAGGAACTTATAGTTTTTGAATATATAATTTATAGTGTATAAAATAAAATAGTTGTTGGGAAGTACCATGTTTTTTAGTTCCTCCAATAAATCTTTGTTTATTTATTTATTTTATTTTCTTTCTAATTGAATACAGATATGAAAAAGGTAAGTCTGGCACCTGGCTACCTGGGAGTGGTTGCGTTTACCAGTGCGCATCCTCTTTATACTCGAAAAATTGTAGATTTTAACATTATTTCAATATAATATGTACGACAGAGTTCGAAATGACGATACAAGGAAAGAATGTAAGATGAAGAAGGATGTAATTAACAGAATGAAAGTTAACACATTAAGATGGTTTGGCCACTTGGGGAGAATGAACGAAGAACGCCTGACGAAGAAAATATACAAAGCTGACAGGAAAGGAATAAGAGGTCGGGAGCGCCCAAGAAAAGGATGGCATGACCATGTAAACGATATTCTGAAAGATGGAAATGTTAGAAGCGTGAACAACAGACGAACATGTAGACGAACATGTACATAAAATCTGTAATAGAACTGTGGCGCCGCTGAGCTGTTTAACGACCACAGAGGCACCTACTTATCACCTCCTATAGAACGATGTATGACAAGGTCAGAAATGAGGACATAAGGAAATCATGGAAGATGAAGAAAGATGTCATTAATATAATGAAAGTGATAACGTTGAGTTGGTTTGGCCACATGAAGAGAATCAATGAAGAACGCCTGACGAAGAAAATATACATTGCGAACAGGAATGGATTGAGAGGTCGGGAACTCCCAAGGAAGGGATGGCACGTCCATGTGAATGGTATTTTGAAAGACGGAAATGACGGAAAAGCGTAACGAACGTGTATAAGACGATGTATGAATGTTGACGAGGCAATGAATGTGTGTCAAGATAGAAATAAGTGGCGGTCGGATCTCGCTGGCTACCCCGTGAGGTACATGGCGTGATGGTATGTACCTATATACATTCAATAAGCACTCTTTTTTCATTTCTCATATTTTTTTCGATCTTATAGAAAAAGAGTTCTACATACCATTTATTTACGATATACTCCGTGCTTGCTTATGTATATATTTTTTGTAAAATGAAACTTATAACGTGGAAGGTAGAAGCTAATCTCATCTAACCACAACTCACTACTTAATTATACATATATGTTTCAAAGCACCATCCACATTTTTGTGTGAAATTCAAATTATAATCTTTATTTATATACTTCTGGGCTGAGATACAAAAACAGGATAATATACAAAACAGCTGGTTGGTACATATATGACGATAGTTTATGATACAATTAACATATCTGGTAAGGAAACCACAGCAAAATAAGTAATTAATATAGAACATGCATTTTGTTTTTGGGGATGTTATCTCAAAATAAGCAAAAATATTATTATAAATCCATTAGTTCTCACAATAATGGAATTCTGCGGCGAGTGCCTAAAATTACAACGGGAGAGAGTAAAAAATATTTGCTTCATACGGCAATAAAAATAACAAAGGAGAATAATATCCGTTCGGTAATTATCGAATGTTTTGCTCCGTAAAATGAGCTCATCGCCTACAATTTGATAAAGTCTTCCATTAAAACTACTTAATGATTTCGAAGAGATACCCTGAGTCCTGTAAAACATTGCAATTATTATTTTTCTTCGTCAGTCAGACATTGCTGATGAAGCATCAGGAGAGGCATTCGTCAGACATTGGCCTCCCTCTGGGCTGTGTTCAAATACAACGCTCGACGTCGGGCGTCGGATGTACCTGAAGTTGCAGATTATGGCGTTTTTCACACCAATCTCACTGAACGCTTTCGAGCAGCGTCTTAATCTGAACGCAGCATCGGGCGTTTTAAATGTCAAATGTCGTCTATCATAAATGTCTCTTTATATGTTTTATTTTTATCGGAATACAACAATTAGACCGTGGATTATTTGATCTCTGACCTTTTATTGGAAATTTAGGAATAATATTTTTATATATTAACCTCTTTGTGAATGCATATTGTTATCATAAATAATGTCAACTGGCATAATACATACCACAGAAACAAATATAAATCATAATTCCACAGATGGAATAGAAGTCAACAGATACTATAACTGTCAGAGCGTTTTTCATCCGACAATTTTACCAAGCGTTTGGTGCGTACCCTCGACATTTAATCTGAACGCCACAGAGTGTCTTTCGAGCGTCTGTTTCCGGTCATTATGAACGGCTTAGAGCGTCACTAAGTGCACTCGGTGTTCGTTGTGAACGCAGTCCTGAAACCTCCACAGCTCTCTATCCTGGAAAAGATTTCAATATTTTAAACGATTTCACATTACTCTACTACCAAACGAATTACACTGGTCAATGTGTTCAGAGCGAAATGACTACAAAATTTGTTTGACGGTGTTGAATGATTTGAATAACCTGGCACCACAATACATTCAAGAGCTGTTTTAGAAAAAGAGCCCTCTGGGACGCGTCCCAGACTCGGGTCTTCTGGAGCACATTTTAATAACTCCCTAAAAGAGTTGGACAATACCAACAATGAGGCCTACTTTGATCGATGCTTTGGTGTGTGAGTGGTCCTATGAAGTGGAACAGATTGCCTCCAGATGTCCGCAGTGTTCAAAGCAAGAGCACTTATTCAAAGTACTAAAAACAAGTTTGTTTCATGGAGTAACACATGATTGAAATATGAGCGTCCTTAGAATGATCCTAAATAATTTAAAAGCGCTATAAAAATTCTAATTATTATTATTATGTTTTTATTCACAAACATTTTTTCAACATCTCAATAGAGACGAAGTAGAGATATTGTAGAAGAACCAGGAACTCGAGGCACCTACAGGGCTTACGACCTGTTGAAAAAATGTTTGTCAATAAAAATATCATTTGGCTCCCGAAAGGGGAAAAAAAACCAATGTTTGCGTATATGCAATTAAAAAAGAATATTCGATTATTATTATGATTGATAAGATTTGAACCATATCATCTCAAGACCCTTTTCAATCGTGAGATCAGAAGATCTCCCAGAATTCAAACAAAAGAAGCACCAGAGCGCTGACCGATCTGCCACCGACATTTTATTATTTTTTTTGCTTGTATGACATTTTTAATATAGCATATAGTCAACCATCGAAACCCTCAGGATTTATCTTAGGTTGACAAGTTCAGGGGGGCAAGTCTGGTCCATCCAGTGAAATCAAAAACCTCGTGATTACCCATATCATGGATATAATTATCGATTACATGAAAATTCTTCGAAACACAATTGTTCCAATGCGCAATTGTACGAATAACAATTTTTCGAAAATCAGTTATCAGAATGACAATTGTCCGAAAGAAAATTATTCGAACTAACATTTGTTGGAAAACCAATTAACCGAATTTAATATATTTTTGTGTCATTATGTTGCCTGCTTTGACATATTTGTTGCCAGTAAAATATATTCGATGAAGACTATTATTACTTGTTGTATTATTGTTGGGTACGTATGCTTGCACATTTTTAATAACTGATGTTTGACAGCGCGGGATAGCCTAGTTTGTACACCAGTTTATGTGTATCTAGTATTCACACCAATTTAGTTATTTTATTTTAATATTATAGTTACTTTTTTAAATATACATATAATGCAACTGACTCACGCCAGTCGCAATTATAACTACAAACAAACCTAACCAACCTATTTTTACCAAAGTTTTGTAGGTTTAGGTTTAAAAAATAGGTGAACATCCTAGGATGTTTGACAGCGCGGTGCGTCGCCATGTTGTTTATTCCATAGATTTTTAGTATACATAATATACTATGTAGATGTAGTACTCCGTGCAAAAAGTGAGTCATTTGTTTTCGATTCATACAAAATTTGCTAACTACGACATCTAGTATATTATAATAAAAATCTATGGTTTATTCCTCTCACAATACTACCAACATGACCTCATAAAAATTCGAACAATTGTAAATTCTGATAATTGTGTGTTCGGAAAATTGTTTTTCGAAAAAATGTGATTCGAATAATTGCCATTCGTAAAATTGATTTTCGTAAAATTGAGCATTCGAATAATTGTTTTTCGAATAATTTTCCTGTCACCATAATTATCATATGGAGTTCTATGATGTCTAAAGAAACTATAGAACTCCATATAATAATTATATCCATGATATGGGTAATCGTGAGGGTTTTGATTTCGCCGGTTGGACCAGACTTGCCCCCCCCCCCGCGGTAGTTAGTAATTTTAAAATAAATATTACGATGTAGGTTCCGACCTACGACAACCAACAAATCCAAGGAGCATGCTCCTAGAGCACATAGCTGTCGTCATTGGACCTCTTCATGTACATTTTCAAGTGGGCAAAATATTTTGGGCATGATAGCGTATATTATATGCAAGAGCTCACAATTCATATAATTTTATATTTATGTTAGGAGATATTCCCATGTTGTCATAACATATGCAATATTGTCAATATCAAAATCTTCTTGCGAATCGTTACAAAATATTAGTTGAGCATATCGACCAAATATGTATACCTTTATTTATCATACATGCTTCTTGTATGAGAACCGATTATATTTTGAATACCTACATAATATTAATACATTGGTACTACATGTTACGTAATTCAAATTGTATTAGTCGCTTAATTGATATTTTTTTAATATTTCAATTAAATTACATAATCATGATTAATCAATCTTCATTCATCGAAACCTAATCAATGTTAACATAAAACGAGATAAAATTTTGTCAATATACTTAATCAGTAAAAAAAACAATATCGTTTGAAAAATACAATACTAGCAATTCATGATTCAAATAATCTAAAACTAATAGACAGAGAGAACCGAACGCCACATTTTTCTATCCTGGCACGCATTCCTCGCCTCGTCCACATTCATGCATCGTCTCATACATGTTCGTCTATTGCTCACACTTCTAACATTTCCGTCTTTCAGAATATCGTTCGCACGGTCGTGCCATCCCTTTCTTGGGCGTCCCCGACCTCTCATTCCATTCCTTTCCGCTCTGTATATTTTCTTCGTCAGGCGCTCCTCATTCATTCTCCCCATGTGACCAAACCATCTCAATGTGTTCACTTTCATTATAACAATAACATCTTTCTTCATCTTACATTCTTTCCTCATTTCTTACCCGGTCATACAACTGCATTTATTCTGCTTTATGACTTTAAAAATAAAAGCAGAATAAATGCTGTTGAAATGAGATAAAAATTAGGACAAATAAACAATATTATATAAGCATGTCCATTTTTTTGTCTATTACCTACTTCAGGCACTGTTTATAATTGAACCGTTTTTAGATTTTTCCAATTAAAGAGGTACGACGGAGTATGGGTCGTAAAAGAATATCGTGGCCTTAAAATCTCAGGCAGTGGTTGGGGATTCCGGATGCGGCGTCACTAATTAGGTTGGCGTAGGATCTGGATGAGTTTGGTGTGATGGTCACCAACATTCGCTAGGAGCGGCACAAGAGGAAGAATTAAAGAAAAAAATATGTTTTATTTTATCAACCCGGTAAGGTTCCAGGTTTTTATTTCCTCAATTTGACATAGTTCAGCATTTTGGATCTGAAAAATGAGTAACATCATAAGTCGTCATAGTGACATTTTTTTATTGAACACATGTTTAATGAATATAATGAAAATTTTAGATGATTAACATTGATTTGCTGCAACAATATTACTTTGAGTTCGTACCTGCAAGATTTTAGAAAAGTTAATCTTTTTTTTAAATATCCTTTAATATATCGGCGATTTGTAACTGTTACCTACGACCCACAATCAAATTTTTAGAGGTACGAGAAAAACAAAATTTCAACATATTTCGGGTAGGTAGCGTAACTGAAATACTTTCGATGTTTTTTTTTAAATAATGAATAAGTTGATGAAACGAGAACATATGTCTACAATGAGGATTTCTTGATGATACAAAAGTCTATCCTCTAAGGTCAGCATTTACAAAGCGACAAATGGATAAGTGTGCTCATTACTCTGTCATGTGGGATGAAAACTATATGGGCAAGTGTAAAATAATTTTAAAATTGCTATGTTGCTACTACTGAATTGAAAATAATTCAGCGAGTAATTCAGTAAATATAAACCAACATTGTATTACAATGGTCAGCATGATTTGAATTGACATAATGTTAGTTGTCAAATCTAATCTAGATTTAGATAAAAACAAAACGTATAAATTAAAAATTACAAATAATTTTCGTACAATACAATAATTGGTATTCAATCAATTGAGTGTCTTGTTGAACTAGTTATAAAATAAGTGAAATTATATGAGTTTTTAATCAGAAACAATGATCAAACTACTTGTTTTTGGAAGTATTTTACTGTGAGTTTTCTATAACTACATATTTTAATTTAATTCTTCTTCTTATTTACTATTTATTTTTATATACATAAATTGTTATTTATTTATACTTTAAGAAATATTAGCCTAAAAAATAAATTACAAAACAATATGTGATGGACACATTTTAATTTTAAATTCATATAAGCTCACTCTTTCAAAGATATTAGTATTAGATGTTATTTTGATTGACGTCTCTTCTTACCAAAGCTGTGTGTAGATTTTTGATATTATATAAGGGCGTATTTGCGGTTGATTTGAAAACATTTTGTCAAAATAGATGTTCAGTGTAGATGTTCTAAATGTATTCGTTTATCAACAATGCCATTGAATTATTTAGAACATCTACATTTTGCCAGCTTTATTAGTTGCCATTGAATTCCTTGGTGAATATTGGGAGATATATTCATATTATACACACAATTCAGTTATACTAATTTTTATGTGATTTGTTCAGTTAATTTTGGTGCTTGTTAAACGATAGATGCGTTGTTTGTGTGTTCCATATTCAAGAGCTTCAACTAATGCCCAGGAATCGAGAAAATTTCCAGATGGATTCGTTTTTGGAGCCGCTACAGCATCATATCAAGTAGAAGGTGCATGGGATGTAGCAGGTAAAATGATAAATTACTGTTCAAGTATATTTTACATACAAGTTACATCTTTCTACAAGTGGGTGTTATTATTTTATTTTTTTAGGTAGATACTGAAACTAATGATGAATAGTTAGTTAATTTGCGGCTAAGGACAAGCCAATTCACTGTACTTACTTTGATAATAATACTTCGATCATTATGTATATTGATCGAAAACACATTCTCAGCCATCATAATTATTTTACAAATTGATGAAAGAGGTCAAAGCAGGATTTGAATTAAAATAATACAGATCCATCGCACATTGCCAGCAACCCATTCAAATTTCGCATGTATTTTGTTTGTCAAATAGTTTCGTACAAGAATTAAAGACTTTGATAATTTGTTGAGCATAGAGATTAATCGAATCAAATTATTTAATGACATATTAATAGATTTTTAAATAGTTACAAATTCATATAGGATCAGTTCTTCAAAATATTTTATCAGAAAAGGTACGAACGTTTTGCTAACGGCAGTTCAGCAAAACGTTCGAGGTAAAATAATCTAAAATCCACGGATTAAACAAAGTTAAATAATTCAAAGCCGTTTATTTTTTTTGTGATTTACAGGCAAGGGAGAGAACATATGGGATTACTTAACCCACAACTCCGATTTGATAGTCGATAAAAGTTCCGGCGATGTCGCCTGTAACTCTTACAATTTATTCAAAAGTGATGTTCAGATGCTCAAAAACATTGGATTCAACTATTACAGATTTTCTATCTCGTGGAGTAGAATCCTTCCCACCGGGCTGATGGATCAAGTAAATCCAGACGGTATTCGATACTACAACGACCTTATTGACGAATTGATTGCTAATGGTGTCGAACCAGCGATCACTCTTTATCATTGGGACCTGCCCCAGAAACTGCAAGAACTCGGCGGATGGACCAATCCACTCATGGCTGACTACTTTGAGGAATACGCAAAAATATGCTTTGCAGCGTTTGGGGACCGCGTGAAGAAGTGGCTCACATTTAATGAGCCGAGGGAAACATGTATCGGAGGTTATGGTGACGGTCATCATGCACCAGCTTATCATTTCTCAGGAATTGGAGATTATCTTTGCGCTCACACTATAATCAAGGCACACGCAAGAGTATATCATATGTATCATGATCAATTCAATTCAGATGGAAATGGTAAGTCTTTTTATGTCTCTTGATTTCGACGGTTGATTCTCCCACTCAGATATTGAACCTAACCTAAGATGGAAAATTTTTCGTATTGATCAATCAATTCCTTATTAAAGTCGCAAATTGCAGCCACAAGGCCACTTACTCCTTTATAACGTCATCTAGATGTATATACGTCTTCTAAGCACACTGTCCAAGACCTTATAGTACCTTTCAACCTGTCTTGTTCCAGAATACCTATTTATATTTAAGATAATATATATTTTTATGATTTTTATTTCTTCTGGGTTTTTTGTTTATTTTAGAAATCTAGTCGAAAATTTAATAGGTAACAATATAACGACTTTGAAACTCAAATTCTTTTTTTTTATCGAAGACTGTTCAGGCTTTTAAGACCATAATCAACTAGTTGATTATGATTGGTTGATTATGTTGATTAGGAGTATACTGTTGATTTTACTGATACTAGATGATTATATATACCCACCAGTTGATTATGGCCTTATAAGCCGAAAAGATTGTCAGTAGTTAATACTTTGGGGAAAAATATGTGTTCATTTTATTATTGAATAGATTCGGAATGCTACAGGAATGCACATACTTTTAAATTGGATCTATTTATTTATTCATAAAATTTATGTACATGTGTACAAAGGCAGGTTTATTGCCATAAGGCAATTTCTTCCAACCAACCCGAGCAACGTGAAGTCTCTAGTTTTAGTCTCTATCATGTCGAATTGATCTGTGGATTAATACTGCTTAGTCAAAAGACATAATGGTTATTATTTCAAAAACTATACTATTTCATTTATATATTTCATTGACGTTCAACTTTCTAATACTTTTATTAAAACAGATAAAAAAGGAGAATTTCTAAGGAGGACTTTTCTTAATGGAAGCTGTCCGCTAAATATATTTTCTGAGTTTCAATAACACAATAAACCTGTACAAAATTATTGGAAAGTTTTCATTTATTAT
The DNA here is from genome assembly GCA_963576475.1 of Molanna angustata. Classification (NCBI taxonomy): domain Eukaryota; kingdom Metazoa; phylum Arthropoda; class Insecta; order Trichoptera; family Molannidae; genus Molanna; species Molanna angustata. The sequence continues at coordinate 26,051,177 of OY754973.1, read as the reverse complement.
TATCGTTTTTTGTTCTAATATGAATTCGAAATTCTCTAAGCCAATTTATAAAATAGCAGTTTTTATATTTTAAGTTTAAATATCAAGTAAATGTGTTCTATTTTTTCTCAGCATCAGATACATTTTAACTTTGAGATAAAATTGTCTCTTAAATAAAAATACGACATACAAAAAGCCAAACACGAAATGGGTAGTAAAACTTTTTTTATATCTGCTTCAAAGTTTTCCGCTTTTTAAAATATAAAAAGAAATGACTTCAGAGTGGATTCTCAAAGATCTTTTGTTAAGTTATAACAACGCGTTCCGTATTGATTGTTTGGGTCAAGATGGACGCAACTTTGAAAATATATATTTTTTTAAAAAATCTTTAACGTTAATTCTAATTCTTGGATATATAAAAAAATGCTAAACGAGTAAATCTGTCTTCTACTTCTATTCGCTATTTATTTATTTATTTTATGTAGCTTCTCGGGCACCTACTATGTTAAATAATTATTTAACACGCACCCTATAACAAGTTGCTACATTATGGAGACTTACGATATAGATAATCGTCTCACAGATCCAGACTGAAAACATAATTAAAACCTGTGTCTCCACAGGGAATCGAACCCGGGACCCTTCAGCAGTCATATACCCAACCAACTGAGCTACGAAGGTAGACTATATTTATCATATTGTATATGTGCTCCATAGTATTTTTAAATAATTTCTCATGAAAAGTTTTATTTTTTGTTTTGTGTTTAAGAATTTAGTTTTACAATAGAACATAATCTACTTACATATTGACTGTCGTTTTTTTAGGAAAAATATCATTAACCTTGAATGTGGATTGGATTGAACCGGAAGGCGATAATGTACCAGAAAACATTGAGGCTTCAAAACGAGGTCTTGAGTTTACGGTAGGTTCAAATTATATTGACTTTCTTATTATTAATAATAATAATAATTAATAAATAATTTATACAATAATTTATTCTGTCTTATGTTGATCTACGAAACAAAGCTGTTTTCAGTCCTTTAGAGAAAGTGATCTTGCTTTGTGCGCAAGATCACTTTCTCTAAAGTACTACTACTCACACTAAAGCATCGATCAAAGCCGCTTTGCTGGCTCTGTCCAACTCCTTTGTTGTTATTCTGTGATTCAGAAGACCTGAGTGTGAGATGCCTCCAGATAGCCCTTTTCTCTGACACAGCTCTTGAATGTTTGTGGTGCCAGATTATTCAAGGCATTAAACACCGTTAAACAAATTTTGTAGTCAACTCGCTCTGGACACATCAACCAGCGTAGTTTGATTAGCAGTGGAGTTATGTGAAATCGTTTTCCTGCACCGTAAATGAGCCTTGCCATCTGTAGTCTATCGAGCTGATACATAGGCAATCCAGTATAAATGCACTTGCAATAATCAAGGTATTCTTCTTCTTCAGCCTATTTCCGTCCACTCCTGAACGAAGGCCTCCTCCATTTGAATCCACGTCGTGCTGTTCGTATCCAGGAGGTGCCAGCATATCGTTGTATATCATCCAACCACCTCAGCTGTGGTCACCCTAAACCTTTCTTTGTCGTACGAAATCTCCAAGCCTACTTCTGGCTAAGTGTCCCGGTCATTTCTAATTCAGTGTCGCCACACAGTGGATTATATCAGTTACTTGATCTTTCTTTCAACGTTTCATTTCTTATTATATATCTTTGTAACAGACCCAACATAGTTCTATCCATAGCTCTTTGAATGACTCACAGTCTCTCGGCACTTAGTTTAGGAATTGTTACTGTTTCTAGATCATATGTTGCATTTGCATTTATGGATTTTAGCTGTTATAATTATTTAGGGTGACCAGTTAAAAGAAGCAAACAACAAAAAAGTGCTCTTCTTCTTATACTGGTTGAAGGCCACACGGACCTGTAAGCGCAGAGTTTGCTGTCTCATTTGATGTAGATTTTCAGCCATCTTCAGAGGTCTTCCAGACATCATTCTATCCTCTGGTATTTCATGTAGAGTAAGGTATGGTAGAAGAAGTATTCAATTGAGAAGTATCGGTGGTGTCAATAGAAATTAATATAATAATTTTAACTCACTTTTGTTTATACAGCTGGGATGGTATGCAAACCCTATATATTCCGAAGAAGGTGACTACCCCAAGGTCATGAAAGACAGAATTCTTGCTAAAAGCTTGGAGCAAGGTTTCTCTTCTTCGCGTTTGCCATCATTCACTCCAGAAGAAATAGAGTCCATTAAGGGTACGAACGATTTCTTCGGCATCAATCATTATACAACAGTTATGGGGAAAAAATCAAACGGCAATATGCATCGGCAGCCATCATTCTACGATGACCAGGGAATTGACACATACCAACCATCAGACTGGCCAGAAAGTGCTTCTTCTTGGTTGAAAGTAAGTTTAAAAATTAAAATAATTATATCAAACTGCATCCTTTCACCATTACAACAAGGTAATTCTCAAAAATATATAAATATGGCATTAATGAAAAATAACACTAGCTAGATATCTGACTCCTGAGTCAAAGGTCCTGAGTTCGACTCCCGGTTGAGATAGAATTTTGGATTGTGTTTCCACTCTGAATACGTGGACGTTACATCACCAGTCTTCGGAATGTCGCAACTTGTAATTAAGTGCGTGCCAAATATATATTTGATTTTTTTTCCGTTAGTTGACCAATGCAAAAAAAAGATTATTAACTATAATTAAAATAATATTATTATGTATATCTTTTTTTTATTATTACGTGTTTAGTTTCATACACGTTATTTTATTATTCTTGCTGTACCTATCCATTAAAATCCCTTTTATATGGTCAGGTAAGTTTTTCTTGGTCAATCTCTATTTTTCGTTCCTCTCTAATCAGCTCTGAAGTTCCTCTCTTATCATATATTCTCTGTCAGAATTTCATCACTGATTCTTTCTATGTGACAAAGAATTAATTGAATACACATAATGATATTATGTAATATCTACATATTTCATGCTGATAATGATCTAATTCAACACATAACACACTAGTTTTGACAGGAATCATAGACTATTGTTTATATCTTACATGACATATGTACATATGTGGTTAACATAATAATGTTATCAAACCTTACAATCTTGATATATTGACAGTAAATAATCTATTATTACTACATATATTTAAACAAGCAACAAAATTGTTTGAAAAATCTAGTATTTTAGTGATAATATGAGTATGTTGATTACATTTTAAGAAAACAATTTAATTAACACAAAAATTGTGACGAAAAAAATGTTTGTGCCTTAATAAGGGGTAATAAGGGGATCAAAAGTTTTGAATACAAATCTTATTTAAACGAGTGGGTTGTGGCCAACACTAAACTATCCACACCATAGACCAATATGAAATCAAAGAACTGAACATTGCCAAACATAAAAAAATTCTCTTGTTACATATAAGTTTCATACAAAAATCCATTAAATAAAATATAATTTTTGAAACCATTGAATATTTTTCTTATAACATTGACCAACTTTGAATACAATTTTATGAAGATTCTTGGTGTTGTATAAATAGTTGAAATCAAATTATAATATCTCTAATTCCCAGGTCGTTAGAGCATTTTTTCAGTTTTAATTCAGTTTTAAAAAAGGCATTGAAAAAAAATCAAATCTGTTCCATAATAATGTCTGTTTTATTTTTTAGGTCGTACCTTGGGGATTCCGCAAAGTACTCAACTACATTAAGGACACATACGATAATCCAGAAGTAGTCGTTTTCGAAAATGGCTTCTCTGATCATGGTGAATTGGACGATCAAAATAGAGTTAATTATTACTTCCTTTATCTAAATGCTCTTCTTGACGCTATTGAAGATGGTTGCGATGTAACGGCATACACAGCTTGGTCCCTCATGGATAACTTTGAATGGTTCCGAGGATATACGTAAGTTAATTACAATCAATATCAACTTCACGCGAGATATAGAGAATAAATAATATTTCAATTTACTCAAGAATGTGTAAAACTTTTGTCTACGTCCTGACGAAAAAACTGTCACTTCGAAATCGGTCTATCAAATAACCGCACGAGGTCAAAACAAAGTAATTGTAATAATAAAATTTGCCTTAAAATAAAAATGATTTGAATTTTTTTAAGAAATTTAAGAGACCGATTTCTATTCAAATATTTATTTGTCGATTAGAAAACCAACAGTTTTTTTTTATTTTAACAAAAAAATAGATAAAAATAGGTATTAGATAATATTAACAAGAAAACTAATAACAGGTTTTCGCAACAGGAGTAATATGTTATAAGCATATACCGGTTTTGAAGAATTTTATATTTTATTATTTCTTCATTTTCTTATTATTTTGTGTATTTAGAATGGTATGTTTTTTTCTTTTCTTTTGATATTGTGTATATTATTGTTTTTTGATTAATTATGATGATAATAATGATTCATTTTTGGTTTTTATAAGGATCCCCCCAAAGCACGAGTACTAACTCTTTTTGGGGGTTAATATAAATAAATAAAAAATGTGTATATTATATGATTATGTATATTTGTAAAAAGATTTATTATCATTAATATAAATAAATAAAATAAAAATATAAACATAAATTATTTAAAAGAAATAATTAAAAAAGGGTAGAAGATAAGGTAGTAAATATTTTATCATTGGTGCAAGTTATAATCAATGCTAACTATGAATCTTTATATATTTTTTATTTGTATTAAAGTTTTATAATTTTTACTGAAATTTTATTTATAAGCTCAGAAAAGTGTGCCACAAGAAACAAAAAATAATTTAACCTAACAAAGAAAAATATTGAATTTACAATCCTACCATTATTGTATGTACCTTTTTACAAATACAAATCTTTTTCGTCATTTTCATTTTCATGTTGTTCGGACGATGGACTGACTATTTAAGATTCGTAGCATAGATCAATAGAGCCTTAATTAATTATTAATATGAATACTCTTCATTTTTATGATGTGATAAAAATGTCATTTTTGAGCATGGTTATCGCATTATGGGCATTTCCCGTACTTGACATATTGATAATTTAAATGTCACCGTCCTATTGAATTATTGCAATGAACTTGATTTTAAAATTATCTACATTAACCAATTTTATCTTATCTTTGCTAATTAAACATACTTAGATAAAAAATATAATTTGACTTTTTTACCAAGTACCTAACTACCTACTTATTATTAAATATCTTGCATATCTATATAGAATTTGCAGTATTATTTTTTTATTTATTTATTTGTTTGCTTATTAATTATTAATTTATTTATTTTATTATTTTTATTTTGATTTATTTATATATTTACCTTTTTTTTATTTATATATAAATTTATTTATTTATTTATGTATTTATGTATTTATTTATTAATTTATTTATTTATTTATTAATTTATTTATTTATTTATTTATATATTTGTTAATTTATTTATTTATTTATTTATTTATTTATTTATTAATTTATTTATTTATGTATTTTATTAATTTATTTTTAATTTTTTTTTTTTTTTTATACACGGCGCTGGCCGATTTACTAATGATATTAATAACAATTAAGCACTACAAATAATAACACTCAATTATTATCATTACCATTATACACTTCCTCAAAAGAATTGGCAGATCAATGCGTAAATTGTAAATTATTTAAAAGAGCAAAATAAAATGCAACAAACGCATCATCAAGCTTTCAATTGGGAATAGTTCACCCATCCAGATACTTAACATATCAAAGGATTAGGCTCTGAGGAGGTCTCTATACTACCTAACAACCCCCTTGATTCCCGAATATTAACGTTTAAAAAATCTTTAATGATTCTACATGTATGCATTATTACCGTTTTTTGCATTTTTATTATTAAGTTTTTTGATAAATCTATAATTTCTAAATTACGGATTAACGATTTTGGAATAATGCCAGTGGCTGAAATAATGAACGGTAATATTATTATTTTACGAGAATGCTAAAGTCTTTTAATCTCTTTACCTAAAGCGGTGTATTTTCTAATTTTTTCATCAAAAGTTTTTATAATATTACTAGAATTTGGAATAGCCACGTCGCAAATATATGTTATTTTTTTAATTTTATCATGTATTATTAAATCGGGTCTGTTATGTTGAATTGACCGGTCAGTTAATATTGTTTTATCGTAATAAAGCGAAATATTATTATTTATATACTTATTTACTTATATATTTTTATTGTTTTATTTAATTACTTATGTATTTATTTATTCAATTATTCGTTTATTCGTTAAGGCCTTCGTGGCTAAGTTGGTTAGGTATCTGACTGCTGATACAAAGGTCCCGGGTTCGATTCCCGGTGGAGACACAGTTTTTAATTTTGTTTTCAGTCTGGATCTGTGAGACGATTAATACTTAAGTCTCCAGAATGTACCCTTGTTATTGGGTACGTGTTAAATTAGACAAAAAATAAATAAATAAATAAATATTACAATTTATATTCATTTATGTTTTTATTCAATTTGTACTCTGGCACAAACGAAAATTTCTTCCAACCAACCAGAGCTAATTTTAAATATGCAGTGTTCTAAAGCAATAAAGTACCTACTGACATGACAAAAATAAAGATTACAGAAGAAAAGTAAATAAGACATATAGATAGAATATACATAAGTACAGTTCATATCAATGATATCTTTGCTTCAGGTTTATATCTATTTTAAAAAAATGTGAATTTGTCGGATATATAATATATCTGTGCTTTGTTTTGTAGTGCGCATATTTAACTTTTTAATTTAATTATGTTGTGCCCCTTTAATTGAACTCATTCACGTGGGGTACCTATACATTATTGTAATATGAGTTTGCAGTGGTCGATAATTCCCCCCCCCCCCACCCCCTTCTTACCCTCCCATCCTGTTTTGAAAACTGTGAAAGTGTAATAATATGTCTTCATACATTTAGAATACTATAATCGGCAATATTAAGATTTTCATTGTATTTTAGTATGATCGTTTTATACATTATTTTCTTTTGTATTGTATGAAATAAAATTATTAAAAAAAAGAAAAAAAAAATCAGAAATTATCAGAAAGATATAAATAAACCTATTATTATTTTTATCAATTGAAGAGGCCCCTATAAGGCAAAACGATCGTCCTATTAATAAATGTATTAAAATCTGTGGAAAAAATGATGTTTATTTAGGTTTATAATTGTGGAGCTCTGGTAGTGACTCATCTAAAGTAATAAAGCAATCAAAATGTTAGTGTTTGTGTGTGTGTATGTGTGTGTGTGTGTGTGTGTTTGTCTCACGCCTTCTGAAAAACCAAGAGCATCTAAAAATCTAATTTATGTGCGAACGTGTACCTGTATACCTGATGCAGTGTCACGCTAAAAATAATGCGATAAAAATGCTGAATTTTAAAAATATTTCAATAATTATTTTTTTCATACAAAATTTTCCAAGTCGTATCTGTCAAAAAAGTATACATTTTGCACGCAAATATCTGTTAGTTTAAAAGTTAGAAGTACGTATTTACACGAAAAAAATATATTTTCAAGTATAACTTAGCGTTTGAGTGAAAAACATGGTGAATATTTTGTATAATTATAATGTTTAACTTATTTTTAATGTAAGCGTTTTGTACATGAACGCCGCCATTTTAATATCTTTTCATACAATATTTCATTTTCCTACCGAATGAATATGTTCTTGAAAATAATAAACCTTTGAATTAAATGTAATTATGAAATAATAAAATGAAACACAAGACATTACAGCAAGTTTTAAGACATATATTGTAAAAATGTGTTTATTATTAGTAAAGATATAGGCATAATAAAATTGCATAATTTGTAAATAATATTTGATTTTTCTGACAATTTTCATTTTTATGGCATCGAACAAACCAATGTATGTAGGTACCTACATATTCAAAAAATGTCTCAAACCATTTGATATTTTTTACGTATTGGAATGGTTACTATGGTAACGGAAAGATTCTGATATTCAAATAAAATTTGTTATGAATCGAATTTATTTAGAACATTGTTGTAGGTAGGTACCTACCTATTATTATTTACTTACAAATCAACAATATACTGATTTCCTATCGGAAAATTATTTTATTTATTTATTTATGAATGTATGAATGTATGCAAGCGATGTGCTCCTAAACCGTATGTCCGATTACAATGAAACTTTGGCGAATTGTCGAGCGTGTGCCCGAGGTGGTTTCTGGATTTAAACTTTTTTCTTATTCTTCTTCTTCTTCGTGTATTTGGTCATTTTACCAATGAAAGCGGAATATCCTGGGAAAAGAAGGTCCGACTGTCCCTCCATCTCTTCGCAGGTCTTCCAGGACGGTTTCTGGATTTAAAATTTTTTCTTCTTCTTCTTCATCGTGTATTTGGTCATTTTACCTATAAAGGTGGAGTATCCTGGGAAAAGAAGACGGTGCTTACATCTCTTCGCGGTTCTTCCAGGATGGTTTCTGGATTTAAACTTTTCTTACCCGAATGAAGGGACGGGATGTAATTGAAGGGAAGGGAGGCACTAAAGGGCCTGAAGGGACGGGAGGTATTAAAGGGCCTGAAGGGACGGGAGGTACTGAAGGGCCTGATGGGAAGGGACGTGATGAGGGATTGAAGGGACGGGATGTACTGAAGGGCCTGATGGGACGGGAGGTACTGAAGGGTCTGAAGCGACGGCTCCTGGAGTCTAATTATTTTTCTTCTTAATTTTATGTAGACCTTTAAGGACAGTTTTAATACAAACTATTTCCTATAGATTAATCTTCTTCTTCTTTTATGAAGACCTTTTGCTCAGCTTTTATACAATCTATTTCCAATAGTCTAATTCTTTTTTTATGTATTTTTTCTTATTTTATGTAGACCATTGGGATTTTTTAAACAAACTATTTCTTATAGTCTTATACTTATTCTTCTCTTTTTTATTTAGACTTTTGGGTTAGTTTTAAGTCTAATAGTCTATTGAGCAGAAATATTATTAACGATATGCACACTTGATGAAAATACATATGTAAAAACGAATGGGATGTGGGATGTGAAGATGTAACCTGCACTAGAATCTTTTCAATACTTTTGTTTAATCAAATTTAAACCATTTATATCATCCTATTTTAAATAATTTTTAACACCTACATAATATATTTGATTTCGTTGACAATATTTAAAGAAAGGGAGCTGTGGCCATTACTGAATTCTTCACAACGTTTATATTCAAATTATTTGCCATAGTTTAAGTCTTCTTCTTCTTCGTTAATGTAGACTTTTGTGTCAATTTTAAGTTCATCAGTCTAATTGTGCAAAAATATAATGCACACTTGATGAAAAAATATAAAACGAATGGGATGTGACCAACACTGGATCTTTTCAGTACATTTGTTTAATCAAATTTTAACCACATCCCAACATCCAAAATTACAAAATATTCAATAGGTAAGTACATATTACAATTTGTTTTCGATGATAATATTTAAAAATGGGGGTTGTGGCCAAACCAATCTCTTTACAATGTTGATAAACAGTCATATTTAAAACCATTTCGAATAGTGAAGAAATTGTATATTATACTTCATTCACACTTTATAGCAATATATAAAAAATAATGGGTTGTGGCCATCACTTGAACATTTTACAATCAAATTCAATCATATTTCAAACCACTTTTCATAGTCCGATTTTGCAAAATAATTGGGTGACAATATTATAAAAACGATTGCTTTTTCCTTCACAATTTTACATTCTTGGCCAACGGCGGGACATAAAAGCTAGTAAATAATAAATTGTACACACAGATTATATATAATTCACACTTTCTTTGTAAATGAGAATCATTGATTTTTTTAGATAATATTTGGCACATTCGTAAACAATTTTACTCATCACTAATCCCATGAATTTAACCACAAATGAGTTTTTTGATACGATCGATTTCGATTCATCAGAACTAAAGCGTTCTTTTGGCGTTTCTGGACCAAAGTCATGGAACAATTTTCCAATGGATATAAGATATGCCGAAAATATCAATGAATTCAAGAAGAAATTAAAAACTCATCTTTTCCGCAAGTCGTATCCAGATTGTCCTTCATCCGTTCAATAATATTATGTGTACTAAATATTATGCCAGTTTACTTTGAATCGACTATTTTTTATAATTAATTTCATCTGGATTATGTAACAAGATTAATTTGTGATTTCTAGGTATTTTTTTAAGTTTAATATTTCACCATTTTCAATGTGTTAGCTATAGGACTAATTTTAACTTTATTTTAACTTATTGTATTTTTTTATGTTTTATGTTTCACCATTATCAATGTGTTAGCTATAGGACTAATTTTAAATTATTTTTTTGCAAACTGAAAGCGCCCTTGAGGTGACCACGGTTGTCACTAAACGGCGCTTTATAAATTGTCCTTATTATTATTATTATTAAAGAAGAATGATGTGAATAGTGAATTTGCCCCATAATAAAAAATGTACCTTAATCATTGTTAAGATGAATTATGAATTTAGAAAAAATGGTTTCAGTGAACGTTTCGGAATCTATCACGTGGACTTCAATGACCCAAACAGAGCGAGGACTCCCAAGGCGTCGGCGAATTTCTTCGCTGAATTAATTCAGAACAGAACTCTTCAAAGGCCTTAATGAGAAACGAGTCATATCGAAGATATTAGCCTCTCCGTCTGTCGTATATTTTTTCTGATCCTCGTCTAATACTTTGATCAGTCTATTCACAATCCTCTAAATTCGTTTCCTCGAATTCGCTGAAATCAGAATTTTGATTTTCCTCAAGTTGAAATAATAATTTTGTAATTCGACATCAAAATTCAATTCGAGGTAAACGAAGGATCAGACAAGAGGCTTATCCAAAACCCAAGTATTAAAATAATATTATTTACTTAATAAAATGTACATATGTTAATAAAATATGTTTTTTACAATTGGTTTTGTTTTCATTTTATTAATTTGTCATCTAAACCCCCCCCCATATCCCTAACGAGATAGGTAAAAAAAAACCATGCGCCATACTTTTTTTAATATTATCACCCATAAAAATTAATTAATCTCTTCGAATATTTTTATTATTGCATATGCGTAAATATTGGACTTTTTTCCCTGTCAGGAGTCAAAGGTATTTTTCAACAGATATTTTAACTATCTCAATAGAGACGAAGTTGGAATATTTACTGTAGGAGAATAATATGTATATTACTTATAAGTCTGGCGCAATTCAGGGGTGACTTCTATGCGAAAAATGCATTTGTCACCTCAGGTATAAGAATTGTTGCTCTCATTATTTACAAAAAACCAATTCTCTCAATAGATGGCGTTACAACAAAAAATAAATAAAAAATAATAAGAATGTTGTTCATAAATTCACACATAGATAGCTGTAGTAAAAAATCTTATTTTCAAGCGAAAAGAATTTCAGTATTACAATATACAGAACTTTCAAAATTGAATTGATAGGGATCTCATTAAAAAGGCATAATTGGTGAACGTTGCGCAAGCGCATAAAGTGATCACGTAAACCAGCCGATGACAGGTCGTAAGCCCTGTAGGTGCCTTGATTTCCCGGTTCTCCTACAGTAAACTTCGTCTCTATTGAGATACTTAAAAAATCTGTTAAAAAATTAATCTCTTATTTTTTGAACATTTTTCATTGCTTCAATTAGAGATGTATTTGTTTTTTTTCATCTTTTTCAATTTAATTGTTTTAAATAATTCTCAGTATACTTTTAGACTTAAATAATTTTCTGTAATAGAAAAATCAAATCAATATATTTTAAAAATTGTGTCAAAGTGTAAGAAAAATACATAATGCATTTAAATATTCGACTTGGCAAAAAAGAATATAAAATTTAGGAGTAGTTTTAAAAAGAAACATCTCACTTAAGTTACAAATCACTTTTTTTAATATTTTCTTTTTCAGGTTTCATTAATTTTCGCTGCAATAGATTTGCTTGGATTGGTGGTTTCTAAACTACTCTGCGAAAATTCCTTAGATTTTTTAGAAATCGTTTTCATTGAAGCAAAAAGTATAAAGTGCGTTATCGTTAAAATAAAACGCGAAGGTCTTTTTTGAGAATTAGCTGAAGTACTTGATACTTAATTGCATCAAACAGGTCAGATTCACATTAGCATACAAAGGTTCGTCGTATTATAAGTAATATTGTTTAACAATCAATGTTTTGTTGGAAAAATTTCATACTTAGACGCGAGCTCACGACACACAGTTGTAAAAGATAAGAATTATTCATAGACCGTATTTTCTTTATCATTTACTATGTGTACGTATAAAATTTAAACAAAGACAGTGCTAATTTGTTTGTTAATTTCACAAAAACGCGTTGCATTTATAAACTGTTAATATTATCTAAAGTTTTTTTGTATTTTTTTCTGTGTACAGAGACAATGAGAATGAAAACGTTACTGAGTTCGTTAGTTTGTGTTTTTGTGTAAGTATTTTTTTAAGTTTTCAATTGTTTATTTGAACCCTAAAATAGAAATAATCTTACTTTTAATGGAACAAAGAAAATCGAGCACACAATATCTTCTTAATTAAAATCAACCATGTCAACTGTGTTTACATTATTATAAAAAAACGCTATGAAAACAGCATTTTCGTTCGTGTGAGCGTTTTCTTTGTGTTTAAGGTTGTCATTAATAAGTGAGAAATAAGCTGCAGGAATATAATTAATTACATAGTATGATATTTTTGTTTATTCGGAGATTGACAATATTTATAATCAATAGAAAATTTTATTTTTAAAAATTGTGTTTCTACCGGAAATAAAATTTTCTTACAACAAATAGGCATCCATTTTTTTATTTATTTATACTATAATTCAATAAAGTACTCAGCATATACACAATAGTATATAACATATATAATATAATATATATATATATATATATATCAGAGTGCAGGCACTCGTATGTTGAGAATGAAATCTCAATTTTATTTTTTTTTAAAGATACGAGTATTAACCTAATCTCAACGAACTCGACGTTGATGTCAGTACGTAAAGAAATTGTAATTTTTTTCTTGATTTTCAATTTTAACAATGTAGAAACTACTGTTAATAATGAGACTTATCATAAAATAAATTTTATACCATTTCCATTACTATAATAAATACTTAAATTAAACAAAATGCCAATCAAAAAACGGTATTGCAATACATTTATTCATTTTCTATGTTCGTTTTTGAACACTCTTTTTTTGTAGTTTGGACTCCAGTATTGCCCGAAATATAAGAAATTTCCCTGATAACTTTTTATTTGGAGTTGCCACAGCGTCTTATCAAATTGAAGGAGGTTGGAATGCTTCAGGTTTGTAGTTTTCTTTATTGTGTTTAAAAAAAAAATTAAAAAAACAATAATGTAAAACCTTTTCATAAAACCTCGGAGGAAATCTAATGAATCTAATGGATCTAAATTCCTTCTTAGAAATAAAAGAAAGGTTTACTAAAATAAATGGAATATTCTACAAAACTCTAATTTATTGAAATGTCGTAATTATTCTAAAAACTAAAATTTAATTGAAATGTAATTATTCATTTTATGTATTTTTTGACATTCTGAAGAATGAAAGTTTAAAATTAAAACTCTTTACATATCGACAGTGTCATGCCAAGATACGCGAGATTTGTATGCAGGGTCTATATTTTTCACAATTTTTCCAACATTGAAGTCAAATAACACAAACTTAGAGGCTTCGCAGCATATATGTTCGTTATATATGGATTTACTCATAATCAATGCACAGAGCCTAAAATTTCAGAATATATAGAAAGTTATAAGCCTACGAAAATTTCATACTCAGAATTTTGAATTTTTGTTTAAGCAAGGGGTTATAACAAAAACAATAAAAGCTAGAACGCTGGAAATTTGTACAAATATATAAACACAAAATCTCTAATAATTTTTTTTTTACAAAAGTTCCAGAGTTTCTTAAACATTTTTTATTGAGAAAAATACTTTTTCTGATAAATTTATGTATTTAACTGCCTATATTTCCATTTTTTTTTTTGAAAATAGAACTGACCTCCATACAATTTTATCTTACTAAAATACCTACATGTTTTTTTTATAGAAAACAAAATATCTTGAAATACTCAATAATTTGGATTTAAGGGTTTATAGTTTGGTACATATTCTTCAACTTGACATACAATCGCCATCGGCAGTTGGATCTCATGTGTTACATGCAACGAGTGTATTATAAAAGAGATATAGATTAAAGTTACAGTTCTGGTGAACAAATTTTTGTTTTTTTATGATTTATTTATTTATTTACTTTACTATAACACTTTTTTTCTTATATCTAGTAACAAGACTCGTCGCTTAGTTCTTATTTGGTCCATAGACCATTTAGTATGAACTTTATTTTCCCTTTATATACCAGACATTACACTTTTGTCCTAAACTTCATCACTAGGTATAAACCTGCTCTGATACAGTATTATAGGTGATTAATTATTAATTTTATGTAATTTCTGCTCATTTTTTGTATCCAAATTTAGATTTCTCATTTAAATGTTTTTAAGTTACTGTTTTGTCTATGTGTTGTAGGTAGTTCATTGAATATTTTCACATAGGAAATAACATAGGAAATTTCTTTGTCCGATTGATTCCGATGTTTATAATTTTAATTCAAATTTTAATTCATCTTCGTAATTGAACCCATTGTCACGCCGATTTCCTATTAAGAATAGACATACATAACTGAACGCCTAAATAGACAATCATCATTCATTGTTTGATGGCAGAACCATAATGCATTTATTTTCATTTTGCACACAACACAATGATGTGAGTCAGAATAACAAAAGTAAATGAACCTTTAGGTCTGTCTATACCACAAAACAAATTGTGCGATAGTTTTGTGGTATATTTATTTCCAAAAACAAAAATCAACATATCGGTAGCCAATTATTAACAAAACCGCATGTTAATTTGAATATTTTTGCTGTTGTCTAATATAATAAGCGCTCTTTTTAATCTTTAGGTTTACATTTGCATACATAAACAAATGAATACTTGAATAGAATACAAAAAAATACTTCATTGGTTCTTATAAAATTCTTATTTCATATAAAATTAAAGCATTTAGAGTTATTGAAATGTTTTTGTTATTGGCAGTTAGTTTTGTTCGTTTTTTTTCAATTTTTTTTTTTTTTTATATTGTTTTTTTACATTCAAATATTGTTTTAAACATTGATAAAGAAAAATTCACTGTTTTACTTCAATAGCTTGTATAAACGATTTCGCGGATCGTAAAAAAGACTGATTATTATATTTTTTACTAGCTTTAATGCCCCGCCGTTGGCCAAAAATGTAAATTTGTGAAGGAAGAAACAATCGTTTTTATAATATTGTCACACAATATTCCAGTAAGATGGGAAGTGTTTTAAAATTTGATTGATATTGCATTGTAAATTATTGAAAGCTGGCCAGCCCAATCCTTTGTATATAGTCCAACTTTCGATTCGTTCAAGAGAATTTATTTCTCCTAACATATTGACAATGTTTCAACCTATGATACGCGAGATTTGTATGTCATGTCTATACTTAAAAGTCAAAAAACACCAACTTAGAGAATTCGCAGCATACATATATGTTCCATACATGGATTTACTCAGAATTTGGATTAAAACATTTAGTGTGTCTATGTGTGTGTTTGTCTCCGTCCCCCCTTCATAACTTTTGATCCGCTCAATTAACAGAGCCCAAAATTTCATGATATATAGACAGTTATAGGCCTACAAAACTTTTACAATCAGAATTTTGAATTTATGTTTCATTCAAGGGTTATCAATTTTGAATTTTTATTTAATTTTCCATACCTATATCTCAAAAACAAAAAAAAAGCTAGAACGCTGAAAATTGGTATAAATATAGAAAATACAAATTCTCAAAATGTTTTTTTTTCCATTCCAGAGTTTCTCAAACATTTTTTATTAAGAATAACTGTAGAAGCATATTTCCTTTGACTCCTTTCCTTACCATTGTCCCCTCACCGATGTATGAGAATTGTCATTTGCTGCAATAATTTTGGGTGACAATAAGTGTCAAGAAAGAAATTAATCAGTACAAGTTTGAAGACCACTGCGTGTGGATGTGTGCACAGAAAAAATAATCAGTGAACCAGGAATATAGAAGCATCGGTGAGATCGTTTATAATACAGTCCACTACCTACCATCTAATACCCATCACCTGATGTTTTCTACAATAACATTTTTTTATGGTAAATTTATGTATTTAACTGCCTTTATTTCCAACTTTTATAAAATATCGAAAAAAGCCAAAATACCCCAACTAGATAATTTAATTTTATATAAAAAATATGAACATAGTAATAGTACCTACATGTCAATTTTTTTTTAACAATTTTTATATAAATTGAATTTAGTGACGACATCGTTTCATACAATTTGTAAGGCAATAAACACTACACAATATATCACTCAATAGTTAGATACCTACTTAATCTACAAACATACATCATGCTGTTTTCATATTCTGGGTAGGGAAAACAGACTGACCTACATAATATCCTATCCTGACATATACATTATACCTACATGTTATATATAGAAAACAAAATAATCTTAAAATATTTATTAAATGTGTTTATAGTTTGGTACGTATTCTTCAATTATGCATCGCCATCGATAGTTGGATCTCGTGTGTTACATGCAACTAGTATATAGAAAACGAAATATCTTACAATATTTATTAAGTGAATTTATGTGTTTATATTTTGGTACGTATTTTTCAATTATACATACTATAGCCATCCACAGTTGGATCTCGTGTGTTACATGCAATAATATTTTCTTCGTATTTCAGACAAAGGCGAAAATATATGGGACTATTTGACTCATTTCCAGTCCGATTTGGTTCTGGACAAAAGCAACGGCGACGTAGCGTGTGACTCTTATAACCTGTTCAATAGAGACGTCGAAATGCTGAAAGAATTAGAGGTCGGCTTTTACAGGTTCTCATTGTCATGGACAAGAATTCTCCCATCTGGATTTGTTAACAAAGTCAGCGCAGACGGCATACAGTATTACAACAATTTAATAGACTCATTATTAGCCAACGGAATACAACCCGTGGTGACTCTATACCACTGGGATCTTCCACAGAGCCTCCAAGAACTTGGGGGATGGACAAATCCTATCATGGAGTATTATTTCGAAGATTTTGCAAATGTTTGTTTCGAGGCCTTTGGCGATAGAGTCAAAATGTGGTTGACGTTCAACGAGCCGAGAGAGGTGTGTTCATCTGGATATGGAGATGGAACAACAGCACCTGCCTACCAATCTTCGGGCTTGGCAGACTATCTCTGTGGACACTATTTGCTGTTAGCTCACGCGAGAGCATATCATCTTTATCAAAACATATTCAATGACGATGGACAAGGTAATGATAGATAATTCACAATATTGATATTTCACCAATTATCATTGTATATATGTTAAAAAAATACAACTTAATTTATATTATGCAACCAGGTTTTGGGTAATATGGACCGTTCTCAACTTTAACCTCAACGATGTTATCATGGGCTTTCCCAAATTCAAAGAATAATTTTACTAGCTCGCAGGCAGGAAATATTAAATCATTAACCTTGTTATAAGAGATCGAACACCTTTATGGCTTAACAGCAGAAACTTTGTTAGATTTACTAAAAGTACTAAACAAATACTGTATTAAAAAGATTTAACTATATTCTATGACAAAATATATTATTTATTTCAAGGCAGGATATCACTAACACTCAACACTGAATGGTTTGAACCGAAAGACTATGCACCAGAAAATATAGAAGCAGCCAAGAGAGGGATAGAATTTTCGGTATTATTTTTTTTATTCATAACTTTTAAAGTGTTTAATGTTTAACTTCTGCAATTGAATGAATACTTAAATGTGTTTTAATTTATTCAAAATTTTAATTATAACTTAAACAGTAGAGTAAATAATACAGTAACATAATAATTTCTTAATTTGACATTTGTGCGAAGCGGAGTATTAAACTAAATATTGGATATCCATGCAAAACAATGTATACAACATTATAGAGGCATGGATCATCGAAAGGAAAAAAATTGCGGGTGACTCTTTATTGAACTCCCTGCCCTGCATCAAGGACATGCCGCCTGACTTCGATCAGCCGATGTGGATCTGGTCGGCGCTAAACAGAATCCGAACTGGTCATGGTAGGTGTGCTAGCTTTCCCTTTAAATGTGGATGGAGAGAGTCCCCTAGATGTGACTGTGGAGCTGACAGACAGACCATCAAACATATAGTAGCGGAGTGTATGCGCAGCCTGTATAGTGGTAACCAAACAGGCTTTTTCGCACACACCGACGAAGCAATCTTTTATATCAAGAACCCGGACATTCATATTTGACAAGCAGGAACCTTAACCTGCTCAACAATAATTTATCTTAAGAATAGCAAATTTCATATTTTAACTCTATTTTATAATTGTGATATATGCGGCAAAACGTAAACATAAATAAATAAACACTCTACATTTTTCATAGCGAATATTAGTAAATAATATTCTAAGTACATGGTTGTCATTGATAGTTAAAAATAAGCTGCAGGAATAGTTAGTAATAAAGTACACACACGTAAATTAGTTTTATTTCAAACGTATACAGGGTTATACTTGTACAGAATAATACATTAGTTTAGTAACTTCTTTACTTTTTGTTTATAAGTTGAATAGCGTTTTGTGTTTTTACATTTATGTATATGGAATAGTTAGTAATAAAGTACAGACTAGTTAGTTAGTTTTAGTTCACACTTATACAGGGTTATACATTGGACATTTATACAGACTTGTACAGAATAATACATTATTTTAGTAACTTCTTTACTTTTTGTTTATAAGTTGAATAGCGTTTTGTGTTTTTACATTTATGTATATGGAATAGTTAGTAATAAAGTACAGACTAGTTAGTTAGTTTTAGTTCACACTTATACAGGGTTATACATTGGACATTTATACAGACTTGTACAGAATAATACATTATTTTAGTAACTTCTTTACTTTTTGTTTATAAGTTGAATAGCGTTTTGTGTTTTTACATTTATGTATATGGAATAGTTAGTAATAAAGTACAGACTAGTTAGTTAGTTTTAGTTCACACTTATACAGGGTTATACATTGGACATTAATACAGACTTGTACAGAATAATACATTAGTTTAGTAACTTCTTTACTTTTTGTTTATAAGTTGAATAGCGTTTTGTGTTTTTACATTTATGTATATGGAATAGTTAGTAATAAAGTACAGACTAGTTAGTTAGTTTTAGTTCACACTTATACAGGGTTATACATTGGACATTTATACAGACTTGTACAGAATAATACATTAGTTTAGTAACTTCTTTACTTTTTGTTTATAAGTTGAATAGCGTTTTGTGCTTTTACATTTATGTATATGACTATATTGATTGTATCATTTGATCCCATGGTATGAGTAATGGTGTAGGCCTGTCGTGGTATTCACTTTGAATACCACGACACAAGACGCCATTAAAATACTGCAAAGTTTTACATCGTAAGTTAATCAATTTGTGATATGAATATTAGTGTAGAATTTTTTTATATCATAATTACTTACTTTCCACTCCAAAACGTTGCAGCAGCAATTAATAATTCATTTGCCACAAGCAAGTCTTCCTCGATGCATCCCTGTACCATGTTCCGGCAGGCAAGAAGATGCTTATTATCTTGTACCTCCCCGCAATCGCAAGATATACCTAATTTCCGTTCTATACAAGTTATTTTTTTTACCATAACAAACCTTTTTAAAATTAAAGAAAATATAGTAAAATGAAAATTATATTTCTACTTAAAACAAATAGGTACTGCGATAAATGTCTGACAAAAGAATTTACTCATCCGAAATTTTATTTCATAACTACACATTCCGCACAGCTAGGAACTTCCACTTATATGAGTATGACATACATCTACTTATAATATCCTATTCCATGTTTGTCAATGAGACAAATGAATCACTCTGCATTCTCACGTATTGCGCATTTAATATGATTAATAGAATTCATGCATGCAAAACTTGAATAATAATAAATGCCGCTTTTGAAAATTTAAATGATTTTAAAAACCACAGAAGGAAAAGGTTCAGCGAAGAATATCCAACAAATGAAGCTTGTTATTTAATTTTTGAAAGACTTCGCATGGGTAACAGAAGTTATGCCTCTTGAAATTATGAAGTCCAACTGTCTCTTTATGTCTTCGTCGGATTTCTTGATAAACTGCGTCCACGTGGGATTTCAATCGCTGCTGAATAGATGAAGTGATTTGTACACATCAAAATAAAACATGGGAGTATACGCGTTCAGTACTAATATTAGTAGAAAGACCCGCCGATCTTGGTATATGGGGTACTGAAGAAATATGGATTGAAGTGGATACTATATTGAATTGATTCACACATTTGCATGAAAATATCTCCACGTCATAAAACTCCAAAATGTAGTAACTTCTTATTGGGTACATGTTCAAATAATATTTGACATAGTTCCTGTAAGTTACCCGAAAAGTAAATAGAAAAATAAATTCGTATTCAATACCTCACTTTGAAGAATTGAAGAGAATATTTAACCAAGTATCTCACTATAGTATTTTAATTTTTTCAACTAACAGGAAGATATTTATCGTCTCAGAAATTCTGACTGAAAACACAATTAAAAACTGTGTGTCCACCGGGAGTCGAACCCGGGAGCTTGCGCAGGAGTTATATAATACCAACAAATCAGCTAAAACAAATATGGATCCTCTCTTTAAAGCTCAAAAAGCTCTCATTAAAGTAATTACAAAAAAACCTTTCCTTTTCCCAACCATTCAACTATTTAAAGACTTTAACGTACTAACTGTAACACAACTTTATGTAAAACAAATACTAATACACTTTCACAACGATAAAGAAAACCATATCACTGCTCAACATTCTCACGATACAAGACACAGACTTCAACTAATAACTCCGAAGACGAATACTGCATACGGACATAGACATTATCAATACTTGGCTCCAAAAATACTAAATTTAGTTGCTAAAGACATAAAGGACATACAGATAATGAAGAAGACAAGACTAAAACTAACAATTCATACGTGGCTATATAATAAAGGGATTGACTATTGTCAGCAAATTGTCAATCCCTAACAACATATCTCATATAGGACTAACATAGTGAAACATAGACTGCACAATATAACAACATTATGTAACTAATTATTATGTAACTAGTATACCACCTCGGAACAGGCCTGGCCTAGTGAGGTGGTACAAACCAACCCATATAAAAAAAAAAAAATATATTTTCACGAAAATATATTGTATATTGCTATATAATAAAGGGATTAACTATTGTCAGCAAATACTCAAACATTAACAACATATACAACAAATCTTACATAGTGAAACATAGACTGCACACTGCACAATATTACAGTTTATTTCGATTTAGTAATTAATATATGTAACTAGTCTACCACCTCGGAACAGGCCTGGCCTAGTGAGGTGGTATAAACCAACCCATGTATTTGATCTGTAATAATTTTAATTTTTCTGATATTTTTTTTTGTACTTATATTGTAATTTTGTATTTTTGGTATCAATAATAAAAAAAAAAAAAAAAAAAAATCCACGCGGCTGATTTCTTATACATAAATCTGTATATTATATTTTAAGTATTTATATTTTTTACAATATTATATTATATTTTTTTCAGTTAGGGTGGTTTGCTAATCCAATTTTTTCAAAAGACGGCGACTATCCCCTCATCATGAGGGAACGAATAGCAGACAAAAGTAAAGAACAAGGTTTTAGTTTTTCCCGTCTGCCAGTCTTCACCCCCAAAGAAGTCGACAGGATAAGAGGAACTTTTGATTTTTTCGGATTGAATCATTACACTACGCAAATGACACGAGCCCAGGCAGAAGAATATCCAAAACCTTCTTATAAAGATGACTCAGGTCTTAGTACCTTTTTTCTGCCGGAGTGGCCTACAGGAGCGTCTCCCTGGTTGAAAGTAAGTCCTACTAAATGTTAATAGCAAAGCATATTTCAGACACTCAAAATAACCATAAATAAACCCAATCAGACATAAAAAAATCTATTATGTCCATAGCACTCCTTGGAAATTTCCAGTTGATCATTGGTAAAAATTGCAAGATTCAGTGTATTTTGTATCGCAACAAATGGTTTGAGTTCCATACTTCCTTCATCCTTCTCTGTAAACCGACATCTATATGGATAACCTAACTGCCATGTCAGGTTCTTAATACTTAATCTTAAAACTATATAAATCAACACTTAATCATAATATAATCTCAATCTTTATCTACATTGAACTATAAATATTTGTCAAAACCAAAGTTTACTTTGAAATAGTCATATTTTTTATTTAAATAAAAATCAATTTATTGATTAATTTTAACCTAAAAGTTTTGTGAAGTCTGGACCTGATCATAATTTTATGTTTATCAACTCCATGAACTCAAATCATTCGAAATTTATTTCCTACAAATCATTCGAAAGAATCCTTAAACAAATAAGTTTATATTTTTTTTTAACGTAGGTCGTTCCATGGGGTTTCCGGAAAATGCTAAACTATGTTAAAGACACATACGACAATCCAGAGATAATTGTCTTTGAGAATGGCTACTCTGACAATGGTGAACTCAACGATACAAACAGAACGAATTATTACTTTGGATATATGAATGCTCTTCTGGACGCGATCGACGATGGATGTACAGTGACTGGATATACTGCGTGGTCACTAATGGACAATTTTGAATGGTTGTCGGGTTACACGTAAGTTCATTTCACATTTCACTAATTTAACGTGATCTTTATCGCTTCCTTTATCTTTTTTTTAGCTCAGCCAGCGTGCGCTCTCTGCGATACATCTATCAGCGATTCTGCACTGTTGTGGTACATGTTTCAACTATCAGTGGTTCTTGTTTCAGCTATTTCAGCTATCATGCAGTGTCATTGGTTCATGTTTCAGCTATCATGCAATGTCAGTGGTACACCTATCAGCTATCATGCAATGTCAGTGGTACACTTTTCAGCATTCAATAGTTGAAACATATGCACTGTCAGTGATACATGTTTCAACTATTATGCACTATCAATGGTTCATGTTTCAGCTATTATGCAGTGTCAGTGGTACACCTATCAGCTATCATATATTATCAACGGTACACCTATCAGCTATCATGCATTGTCAGTGTAACAGCTAGAATGCACTGTGAGTGGTACATGTTACTACAACTACAAATTATGCACTATCAATGGTTCATGTTTCAGCTTTTATGCAGTATCAGTGGTACACCTATCAGCTATCATGCAGTGTCAGTGTTACACTTTTCAGCTAGAATTCAGTGGTACATGTTTTAGAAAAATCTGAAATTTAAATGAACGATTATAATTGGGGATGTTTCTAACAATATATTGTCAGTGGTACACCTATCAGCAATCATACATTGTCAGTGTTACACTTTTCAGCTAGAATTCAGTGGTACATGTTTTAGAAAAATCTGAAATTTAAATGAACGATTATAATTGGGGATGTTTCTTTATTTGATCCAATTTTAAAATAATCTTTTGGTCTCTAGAACGACATAAAAATTTAATTGTAATAGACACCAAAGCCATTCTGCTTAAAAAGGAAAGGAAAGGCTTTTTTAAATTTTATTCCGTTTTTTCTCTTACATAAGTTGTGATATTAATTATCATCGTGCGATATTCATTATCATCGTATGATATTTATTATCATCGTGTTACGATTGAATATTAATGTCGCACTGGTACTCAAATGTGATGAGTTGCATTGGCGTTTCCTTATTTACTCAGCCAATACTGCAGGACTACTCATGAACTTGATTGAATTAATATAAAGATCAGCTTCAGTCTTTAGAAATCCTTGAGGTTAAAATTAATTGAATAATAATATTTATTTATTAATACAAAAATTAATGACAATTTCATACATAACATTGAACTTAACTATTTTTCACGATTCAATGAAGAATAAGATTAAAGATTTGATTATGATCGAGTACTGATTTATACATTTTTAAGATAAAATCAAGATTAGAACGTATTCAGAATGTGTCATGAGCCCCCTCCTGACAAATATATGGTCGTGTCTACAGTTTGACAGTTCCAGAATCATAATACCAAAATCTTCTTCTTGGCCTAAGATACGTCAACGTCGTAACGTTCATTTTTAATAATAGAAGAAAAAAACTGTAAAAATGATATAATTATCGTCTTTCACTTCTATCATGTAACACTTCTGTCCATCTTTGTGATAGCCTCGGATATTGGTGGCCCTGTACAGCTTTTATGATCGAGTTAGGGGTTTGTCCATACCCTCTCACGATATGCGGCGATTCGATGTCTGAGGACACCAAGAAATCCCTGACATCGCCCCTCCGCAAACATAGTTGAAGCGCTGCTATATCGTCGATATCCGAAGATTATTCAATAGGCGTCATTATATTGCACCCGAAGTCGTTCTATTGTTGATCTTCTGTCTTCTGTCTTCTCTGGCGTTCTATGTCATCATCGTCGGACAAATCCTCGTTGATGAGGTGGTCTAGATACTTCACTTTTCCTGTCTTTTCGAGACGAATTCCGTCAATATAAACCGGAAGGACCTTAGCGGGTTCACGATCATGCTGAAATACCATTAGTTGGGACTTTTTTTCCATTGAACAACATATTGGTTTCTTTGGCATACTGTTTGCATAAACCCATTAATAACCTCAACCCCTTTACAGAGGGTGCCAAGAAGACCATGTCATCCGCATAACTAATATGATTGGTACAGGTGCGGCCCCTAAAAGTACTGGAGGACTCTGGGAAATGCCTTATGGTCTCAGGTTCGATGAAAGGAAAATCCTGATCTATTACCTTCACGCGGTGGGGGGTGAGCAACGACGTCAGTCGGCCAATATAGACAGGGACCGAGTGTTGGCCGGGATAAGCTGAACCCCAACTAACTTCACCAGGTAAAGTTGGTTAGGGCACTCTATTGCCCTGGAGAAAGTAAATGCTCTCCAAAGGCGGAGGAACTTCTTTGGTCAACGGCATAGAATGTGGAAAGCAACGGGAAACTACCACATTAAAGGCCCATGTGGCATCCCAAGAAACAGCAAAAAAATGAATGAATCTCTAGTGAAATCTTCCGGAGGTAAAAAAGTCCCCCGTTCGGATCTCCGGGTGGGGACTGCTCGAGATTCTAATGGAAAAGATAAAACACAATTAACAAGATGCGCTACATGGAATGTTCGAACGCTACTGATGAACAGTAAATTAGAAAACCTTAAACTTGAAATGCACAAAATGAACTTAAATGCCTTAGGTATAGCAGAAATGAGATGGCCAGACTGTGGTGATTTCTGGAGTGGCGAATATAGAGTAATCCACACAGGGTGTATTGAAAATAAACCAGGACAAGGAGGTGTGGGCGTTGTTCTGAACAAGGAATGGGGAAGGCGTGTCAAGGGATATGTGCAATATAGTGGTAGAATTATTCTAGTCAAGATTGAAACAAAACCTGTAGATACTGTGCTAATCCAAGTATACATGCCTACCTCACGCTATGATGATGAAATTGTCGAAGAAGTATATAGTGAATTGGACAAATTGATCCTCAATGTGAAAGCTGAAGAAAATCTGATGGTTATGGGAGACTGGAATGCGGTAGTCGGAGAAGGACAAGAGACAACATGTGTTGGACCTTACGGGCTGGGAACGAGAAATGCTAGAGGAGATAGACTGACAGAATTCTGTGTGAAGCACAAATTAGTAATTGCAAATACTTGTTTTGAGCACCATCAAAGACAACGCTATACATGGAGGTCCCCAGGTGATCGACAAAGACTGCAAATAGACTATATTATGGTTAAAAACAGATTTGAAAACCAAATAAAAGACTGCAGAAGCTACTCAAGCCCAGATATAGACAGCGACCATAATATGGTAATTGCCAAAAGTCTACTGAAATTGAAAAAACTGAAAAAGAGAAACAATCAGAGATGGAATGTCAAAACAGTTAAAAGGAGAGAGATAAAAGACGAATTTGTTAAAAAGACACAAGAATGCATAACAAGTAGTGAAGAAGCGAATGAAAACCAGATATGGGAAAATATTAAAAATACAATCAAAACTGCAGCAGCGGAGGCTATTGGAAAAGATAGACCTCAACCAAAGAAGGAATGGATAACAAATGAACTCCTTGAAATGATACAAGAGAGGAGACAGCTAAAGAACGACCCCGATGAAGAAGCCCAAAAAAAGTACAAAGCATTGAGAAACAAGATAAACAGAGAATCCCGAACAGCTAAAGAGGCATACTATCAGAAACGATGCTATGAAATAAACGAATGTATGAAAAGGGGAAACGTAGAATCAGCTTATGCTTCTGTAAAAGAGTTTTTTGGGACAAAAACCGGGAAAGGTAATGCTATCGAAGGAGAAGACGGTAAAATAATCTTCGAAGAATCTTTAATCGTCGAAAGATGGAAAAGATATTTGGAAGAGCTATACAATGGAAACAATTATGTCAACATGGAGAATCTGATAGAATGCGAATCTGATGTAGATGCGGATACTTTGGGCGACCCAATCACCAGAGAAGAATTTGACGACGCAATAAAAAGGCTTAAAGATAGGAAATCACCAGGAGTTGATGAAATACCAGCTGAATTAATTAAATCTGCAGGCGAAGGTACTATGGAAGCTCTCTATAAGTTGGTCCACATGATATATAAGACAGGAAAAATCCCGGAGGACTTTAAAAAATGTGTTATTGTAACTCTACCCAAAAAACCCGGTACAACCAAATGTGAACAACATAGAACGCTAAGTCTCATATGTCATGCATCTAAAATTCTAACCAATATTATTCTAAAAAGAATCAATCCTAATATAGAGACAATCCTTAGTAAAGATCAATTTGGATTTAGAAGGAGAATGGGAACCAGAGAAGCTATATTATCTTTACGCGTAATTCTCGAAAAAAGAATAAAAAGAAATCAATACACGTATGTTGGCTTTGTGGATCTAGAGAAGGCTTTCGACAAAGTAGAATGGAAGAAACTTTTTGAAATACTAGGTGGGATTGGTGTAAAGTATAGAGACAGACGTATCATCCAAGCTCTTTACAAAAACGAAGCCGCCATAATCAGATGTGGAAAAGAAGAAAAAGAGGCAAATATAAGACAAGGTGTGAGACAAGGCTGCTCTCTCTCTCCAATGCTTTTTAACGGCTATATTCAATGTGCGATAGATGAAATAAGAGAAGTAATGGAACATAGAAAAGGCATCAGAATCCATGGACAAAAGGTAGATATGATCAGATTTGCAGACGACATCGCTCTGATAACGGATAGTGAAGAAGAACTAAAAGAAACCTTAGAAACTATGGAGTTAGTCCTAAACGAAAAGTACAACATGAAAATAAATAAGAATAAAACTAAGGTACTAACTGTAGGCAGGGATGAACGCCAAATGAATCTACTGATGTCTGGAGCTGCTCTCAAGAATGTGAAAGAATTTGTGTATCTAGGGAGTAGAATCACATGGGATGGCCGTTCAAGTAGAGAGGTGGACAGTCGCATTCACCAGGCAAAACTCGCCTTCAACAAAAAATCCAAGATGTTCGAGTCCAACAACATGGACCTTAAACTCCGAAAGGAACTAGTGAAGACATTTGTATGGAGTATTTTGTTATATGGTTGTGAGACATGGTGCATAGGTGAAAGAGAACGCAAAAGATTGGATGCCTTCGAGATGTGGACCTATCGCCGAATGCTTAGCATATCTTGGAGGGACCATATAACAAATGATGAGGTTCTCAGCAGAATTAAGGAAACCAGGCACCTGTCAAACACCATATCGAAAAGGCGTGCAAATTGGATAGGCCATGTGTTGCGACACGAGGATCTCCTACATATCATCTTAGAGGGAATGGTTGAGGGTACAACTGGCAGAGGGCGTCCCCGCCGGGAGTATTTAAAACAGGTGTGCCGCGACATGCATTGTACCTCTTACACGGAGATGAAAAGAGTCGCTGAAGACCGAGCGGAGTGGAGGAGGAGATGCATCAATTTAATGCTGCCAACCAATCTTCAAGATTGAAACAAAAGAAGAAGAAGAAGGTGCGGCCATTTACTTTCTCTAGTGTATAATTTAATTAACAACACAAATTCACCACAATATCTCAAGAATAAGGTTATTTTCTTGTCAAATCACGGTCTGCCTCTTCGATCTGCGGAACGTACCACTCTAGCTAATCCCATTCATTCTACTGAATTTCTCAGTTCCTCTTTTGAAGTAGATACAATCAGCAAGACTATGGAACACTTTAAGTAATGATACTACAACGTCTCAATCGATTCAACTTTTTAAGAAGAAACTAAAGCTATTTTACCAGTCTAATAATTCTTAACTGACAATCCATATCCATCCTCGATCAACCTCTATTTCCTTCCTTCCTTTGTTGCTGGGAATTTACTCTTAATAATGTTACGTGTTTCTTTCTGTTTTGTTATAAACTAAATGTACCTACCACTAGGTATACTATCTATGGCCTCACGTTGCTTTGGTTGGTTGGAAGAAATTGCCTTGTGGTAATAAACCCGCCATTGTACACAATATTGTAAATGAAGCTTAATAAATAAATAAATAATATTTTTATTGACAATAACATCTCAATAGAGACGAATTTGGGATATATTAGAAGAACCAGGAACTCAGACACCTACAGGGATTACGACCTGTCATCGGCTAGTTTACGTGATAACTTTATGCGCTTGCGCAACGTTCACCAATTATGCCTTTATTGAGTAACCTTATCAATGTAATTTTTAAGCCTTGTAGGTACCTGAGTTCCTGGTTCTTCTATGATATCCCAACTTCGTCTCTATTGTCAATAAAAATATCATTTGACTCCCGACAGGGAAAAAAATCTAATGTTTGCGTTTATGGAATTAAAAAATATATTCGATTTAAATAAATAATATTTAAAATTCTCTCGATGCAAAATAATTTCGATAATACCCCTGCAATTTACGGGATTCCCTCGTTATCCTTTTAATTTGTTTATATGTAAAACTATAATTAAGCTAAATATGATGGCAACACTTCAACTGTTTTAATTTATTAAATTTGTACCTTGCTTTTTTCCAAAAATGGTAATACAATTCGTATTTTCGCTTACGTCGTTCCTGTTTCGTGCTTGTCTGTATGGCGAGACGAACTCGACCGCTTCTACTTCAGTGCGAGAATTGGGGTACAACTCGCTTAAAATTCTCAGTGCCGCAAAAATAAATCCTGATTCTGCTTTAATTTAAACCATAGAACTGAAAATAATATAATCAATCGTACGGTTTTTCGCGAACTAATGACTATAACATAACATTTATATGCCCGCACAGATACCAAACGGTTTACCAACTGTGCCACGGCGGTCGGCACGATATTTGATTAATATCCGAAGAAGCATGCTTTTAAACATTACTGTTCCAGGAATTTCAAGCAACGCTCATTGAAACTCTGATAAATTTTGCACATTATAACATCATAGTATTATGTAGTTTTATTTCAATATTGTACATTGCTTGCTGGGGACTTTCATAGTATATTAATTTCTATGTTCAACTTCTGTGAACAGATTATGACATACATACATATTTTATCTCCGTGTTGATTCTTTTGAACGTTGATGTTTTATTTATATTTCACTTATGTATATGTTTGGCCTTTATGTATCAGGAAATATTAAAAAAACATAGATTAGTGGGATTGCTGTGCCAATTTTAAGGTTTATCTATATTTCTATAGATTTTTTTCAACGGCTTTAACACGAATATCCTTAATAGATTTTGGAAAGATTAAACAGTTATAGAATTTCTATCTTTAATTGCTAAGATATATATGGATCAATAATATAGCGACTAGCGAGGTAAATCATTAAATTCTTACTTACAGAATTCAATGTTCTTGTTTCAAGGATATATTTGCTGATTTAAAAATGCGTAATGTGCTATATTCTACAATGTGCTACATTCTTGCCTAAGTTTTACTCAACCATAGGTATATGTGATTATTAAAAATAATACATATTAATTAAAAACTGTTTCTTGATTCATTTCAGGGAGCATTTTGGACTATACCAGGTAGACTTTAATGATCCAAATAGAACAAGAACACCAAAAGGATCAGCCAAGTTCTACAGTGATGTTATCAAAAATAGATTTTTGGAGAAACCATGAAATTTTTCTGTGTAAATTCATTTTATTCTATTTTCTCATTAATTTGATTTTATGAAAATTTACATTAGAATAGAATATGCAATTAGTAACTCTACAATTAAATCATTCTCTTATACAATGCAGTAAAATTATACCATTTAACAAAAAAATATAATAAATCAAAAAGAAAAATTAATAAAAAAAAATCAATTTAAAAACAAAGCAATGAAAATAAAGTAAATCAAAAACAAAACATTTTGAAATATAGCTAAATCATAAACAAAGTAATGAACAAATACAATAAGTAAGTCAGAACAAAAACAATGAAGATAAAGTAAATAAAAAACATAACAATAAAAATAAAGTAGGTACCTAAGCATAATGTGCTAATATATTAACGCGATTTTTATTTTTCTGAAATATAAATCGAGTCAGAGATTGGATTTTTGGCAGGATTTCCTAGTTTGGCAGCAATAGTCTACTTATTGTTGTCATTATAAATATGGTGTGTTAAAAGGTTAATAAATAAATTAATAAATAAGCTAAATATAATATTTTTGAATTTTTTTGTCTGCCTTTCATTTCAATACATTTGTTTAGGTAGTTTATTAATCAGTTTCGGTAGTATTTTCGCCTTGGTTCTGTCGCCGTAAAAGATATTTGTTTTTGGTATTGTCAGTAAGTCGTTACCATAATGTCTTAGGGCCACATTATGGGAGTTATTTGATAAAAATATAAGAAAAAGTCGAAGTTTTGTAAGCAGTATTTTCGCAGTACGGGACCTTACATATTTCTTAAATAACTCGACTCTTAACCGAGATCATTAAATATATTAAAACATATTTAGGTAACGTAGTACATATGTAATATACTGTGTTGTCTTTCTTAATCTGGTCGGCTGGAAGAAGTTGCCTGATGGCAATAAGCCCGCTAGTGTATAATATCGTTATGTTTATATCACTAATTTATAAACAAATATTTGAAAAAATAAAGACTAGTTGAAAATTGCAGCATAAATTGTGACACCATCTGAATCGAACTGTAATCGTTTTTTACTCTCCACACTATGGAATAGGGGAGATTCATGATTTCACAATTTTTTAGCGTATTTTTTTACATCAATTTCTCAATGGGTATCATGTAGAGAGTGCACACTGACTTTCGTCATGATGTGTTTGTATGTATGTATGGCGTATGGCGTACGGAAAATCTTTTTTGTGTCCTCTCTACAGCCCAAACTATAAGTCTGATCGACTTCATATTAACATCATATGTGTAAAGTGCAAAGACCTAGAGCTGATTAGTTTTCCATAGACAAATTTTGATTTCTTCTCTATGAATTCATCATTTACGTTGTTTTTTTGTGTCTTCTCTCCAGCCCAAACTATGTATAAGTCCGATTGACTTCATATTTATATCATATGTGTTAAGTCTATAAACTTAGAGCAAATTAGTTTTCAATAGACAACGGTTCATATTTTCTCAACGTTTCTTTGTGATTTCATCTATTAAACTGAAAAAATGCTCTCACGACCTGGAAATTAGAGATATTTTTATTTGGTTTCAACTATTTATACAACACCAAGAATCTTCATAAAATTGTATTCAAAGTTGGCAAATGTTAATAGAAAAATATTCAACGGTTTGAAAAATTATATTTTATTTAATGGATTTTTGTATGAAACTTATGTGTAACAAGAGAATTTTTTATGTTTGGCAATTTTCAGTTTTTTTTTTATTTCATATTGATATTAGAATATTAATAGCTTGAACTTGGAACTGATTAGCTTTCCATAGATATCATAAAATTTCTTTATAATTTGATATCACATGTCAAAATTTTCAAAATGCTCCAACGATCTTTAAAACAAAATTTATCTGCTTTTATTAAAATATTTCATACAACATAAGCATTCTTCACCATACTGCATAAATAGTTTGTCTATCTTTATATAAAAATATACTAACGTTAGAAAATTTATATTCCAGGTAGTAAAATTTAGAATGAATAAAAATGTATATAATAAGATAAATTTCTTATGTATGGAAAAGTTCAGTAATTTGATTTCATGTTTTAGTGTAAAGAGCTTGAACGAAGAACTGATTAGCTTTCCATAAATAACAAAAATTTCTTCATACGATATCACGTGTCAAAATTTTCAAAATGCTCTAAGGCTCTTTAAAACAAAATTTACCTGATTTTACTAAAATATTTCATACAACATAAGCATTTTTCACCATACTGCATTAATAGTTTGTCTATCTTAATATAAAAATATACTATCGTTAGAAAATTTATATTCCTGGTAGCAAAATTTAGAATGAATAAAAATGTATATAATTAGATAAATTTCTTATGTATGGAAAAGTTCAGTAATATGATTTCATGTTATAATGTAAAGAGCTTGAACATAGAACTGATTAGCTTTCCATAAATAAAATAAAATTTCTTCATATGATATCACGTGTCAAAATTTTCAAAATGCCCTCACGTTCTTTAAAACAAAATTTATCTGATTTTATTAAAATATTTCATACAACATATGCATTCTTTACCATATAGAGATTGTCAAATTTTCAAGAAGAAAAAATGAACGCTTACTATGGTGTGGAGAGTTTAGTGTTGGCCACAACCCACTCGGTTTTTTTGAGTTGACTTGTATAGTTTGGAACTTACAACCATTTTCAAGTCGTAAGTAAGTAGTTTCAATAAGTAGTTTCAACAATTATATCCTTCTTTCTCTTTGTGTCATTAATATGAGATGGGTCGATGGCAGAGCGGTTAGCGCGCTGGGCTAGTAATCCAGTGGTCGCGAGTTCGAATCCTGCCTCGACCGATTTCGTTCACCTATAGCACAAGCATTTATGCTTATTTTAGGGATCGTAGGAAGATGTATATGTACTTGTTTAACAAGGACGTATTCATTTTTTTGGTAAAAAAAAAATATTTGGTTTAGATTAAAAATATAAAATAAATAGTAATGGGTATTACACATTTTTTTAAATGAATTTGTCCTTGTTAAACAAGTACATTAACCCTAAAATAAGCATAAATGCTTGTGCTATAGGTGGACGAAATCGGTCGAGGGAGCTAATAAATCAAATTCTGAAGTTGTTTTTTTTATGTATTTCAATATTTTTTTTAATAAAGAAATGAAAATGTCCTTGTTAAACAAGTATATATACATCCTCCTACGCCCCCTAAAATAAGCATAAATGCTTGTGCTATAGGTGAACTAAATCGGTCGAGGCTGGATTCGAATTGTATATATCTCTTTTAATGCTAAGAAGTAAGGTCAGAATGTAAATGGATAGAGGAATCTTATATTTTGGGAGAAACTGCCAAAGTGATGGGGATTGAGAATTGAGAGGACATGAAAAGAAGGTATGGTCCGAATCACCCACTTTTTAACCACATTTGCAATGTGGAGAACCGTTTATTTTTATTTGTGCAAATGTGCATGGGTAGAATCGAACCTTGTGTACTGTTCAAAAGCTACATGACCTATATAGTCTACTGAACCACGAGTCAACATGTAAGTAATAAATATTTGTAATAATAACGTAGGTATTTAATTACGTATTTGATATTTTAAGCAATGTAAATCTATTGAAAATCACAATGTGCCACGTGTAAAGCTTTACAATATTAATCTGTGTGTAAGCAATCACATAGCACATACATATTCGCTTTACAATGTAACGTTGTTTAAGTAGTTACGTTATCATCCAATGGAGTAGCAGTAAATAGAAATTAAGCACACGTGAAGGAGATGTTAGTACTTAATAATTATCTGCATGAAGAATTAATTGGGTAATAATTTGTATGCTTAGTCACCAAGTCTTTAGTGAAAACTACGCAAACAACTGCCTTTGTTCCCGACACGATATCATCACTCCCAAATATTTCTCGAAATATCGTTAAACATTAAATTAATTCCATACTCGCGGTACAAATCAAAATCATTTTACCTACGGTCTATAGATAATACCCAAATGAAAAGTTAAACAGACTATAGACCATATTGTTGAGTCTAATTATATGAACTTTCAGAGGATTGTTTTAATAATTCTCCTAACCTAATTAATAGTTATTATTTAAACACGCATCAGCGCTGTATCGATTTTTATTTTTTAATTTATTTACAAAATATATGGCATAAGTCATATACTTGTTACAATATACACTTACAATAATTAATAACACACAATATAGAAACAAATAAAAATATAGACATTGATGAAATATAAAAACATAATATATAAATTCAGATAACATATAAATGTATAGATTTAGATAAAAACACAGATTAAGATAAAAATAGACAAAAAAGAATCAGATAATTAGAAAAAAAAAAGATAAGAGGGAAAAAAATCGAATGTGACAGTAGATCGATCGACTACAGCTATATCGATATAAGCTATCTGTAAGCTATCTCCGAAAATATCTGCAACATCACACAGTTCATTACCAAACCTATGCAATTGCGGTATTGGTGAGTTAAAAAAATATTGCGTTGAAGATGCTACCTCATGAAACATCACCAACTGTCTTGTCCGTCTATTTGGGACGTGAAATTCAACCCCACTCACAAGTTCAATGCAGTCCGTTGACTAACTTATATAAAATGATATAGAACATGATATAGAACAAGTGTACGTTAAAATATATAGTAAATCCAAATATCCACATAGTATAAATTGATGATGAAGAGTTGATGTCAAAAATTCACATCAATATTGTGAAATTGTTGAATATTCACACCAACACGGAAAAAAACTGATATTATATGACGATATAGCGTGAACTATACATATTATATAGATCATAAATATATCATATTAAGTTTGCTCCCTAAAAGTACTGGAGGACTCTGGGAAATGCCTTATGGTCTCAGGTTCGATGAAAGGAAAATCCTGATCTATTACCTTCACGCGGTGGGGGGTGAGCAACGACGTCAGTCGGCCAATATAGACAGGGACCGAGTGTTGGCCGGGATAAGCTGAACCCCAACTAACTTCACCAGGTAAAGTTGGTTAGGGCACTCTATTGACCTGGAGAAAGTAAATGCTCTCCAAAGGTGGAGGAACTTCTTTGGTCAACGGCATAGAATGTGGAAAGCAACGGGAAACTACCACATTAAAGGCCCATGTGGCATCCCAAGAAACAGCAAAAAAATGAATGAATCTCTAGTGAAATCTTCCGGAGGTAAAATAGTCCCCCGTTCGGATCTCCGGGTGGGGACTGCTCGAGATTCTAATGGAAAAGATAAAACCCAATTAACAAGATGCGCTACATGGAATGTTCGAACACTACTGATGAACAGTAAATTAGAAAACCTTAAACTTGAAATGCACAAAATGAGGTTAAATGCATTAGGTATAGCAGAAATGAGATGGCCAGACTGTGGTGATTTCTGGAGTGGCGAATATAGAGTAATCCACACAGGGTGTATTGAAAATAAACCAGGACAAGGAGGTGTGGGCGTTGTTCTGAACAAGGAATGGGGAAGGCGTGTCAAGGGATATGTGCAATATAGTGGTAGAATTATTCTAGTCAAGATTGAAACAAAACCTGTAGATACTGTGCTAATCCAAGTATACATGCCTACCTCACGCTATGATGATGAAATTGTCGAAGAAGTATATAGTGAATTGGACAAATTGATCCTCAATGTGAAAGCTGAAGAAAATCTGATAGTTATGGGAGACTGGAATGCGGTAGTCGGAGAAGGACAAGAGACAACATGTGTTGGACCTTACGGGCTGGGAACGAGAAATGCTAGAGGAGATAGACTGACAGAATTCTGTGCGAAACACAAATTAGTAATTGCAAATACTTGTTTTGAGCACCATCAAAGACAACGCTATACATGGAGGTCCCCAGGTGATCGACAAAGACTGCAAATAGACTATATTATGGTTAAAAACAGATTTAAAAACCAAATAAAAGACTGCAGAAGCTACTCAAGCCCAGATATAGACAGCGACCATAATATGGTAATTGCCAAAAGTCTACTGAAATTGAAAAAACTGAAAAAGAAAAACAATCAGAGATGGAATGTCAAAACATTAAAAAGGAGAGAGATAAAAGACGAATTTGTTAAAAAGACACAAGAATGCATAACAAGTAGTGAAGAAGCGAATGAAAACCAGATATGGGAAAATATTAAAAATACAATCAAAACTGCAGCAGCGGAGGCTATTGGAAAAGATAGACCTCAACCAAAGAAGGAATGGATAACAAATGAACTCCTTGAAATGATACAAGAGAGGAGACAGCTAAAGAACGACCCCGATGAAGAAGCCCAAAAAAAGTACAAAGCATTGAGAAACAAGATAAACAGAGAATCCCGAACAGCTAAAGAGGCATACTATCAGAAACGATGCTATGAAATAAACGAATGTATGAAAAGGGGAAACGTAGAATCAGCTTATGCTTCTGTAAAAGAGTTTTTTGGGACAAAAACCGGGAAAGGTAATGCTATCGAAGGAGAAGACGGTAAAATAATCTTCGAAGAATCTTTAATCGTCGAAAGATGGAAAAGATATTTGG
Organism: Molanna angustata; assembly: GCA_963576475.1. Classification (NCBI taxonomy): domain Eukaryota; kingdom Metazoa; phylum Arthropoda; class Insecta; order Trichoptera; family Molannidae; genus Molanna; species Molanna angustata. The sequence continues at coordinate 26,014,285 of OY754973.1, read as the reverse complement.
AAGAGCTATACAATGGAAACAATTATGTCAACATGGAGAATCTGATAGAATGCGAATCTGATGTAGATGCGGATACTTTGGGCGACCCAATCACCAGAGAAGAATTTGACGACGCAATAAAAAGGCTTAAAGATAGGAAATCACCAGGAGTTGATGAAATACCAGCTGAATTAATTAAATCTGCAGGCGAAGGTACTATGGAAGCTCTCTATAAGTTGGTCCACATGATATATAAGACAGGAAAAATCCCGGAGGACTTTAAAAAATGTGTTATTGTAACTCTACCCAAAAAACCCGGTACAACCAAATGTGAACAACATAGAACGCTAAGTCTCATATGTCATGCATCTAAAATTCTTACCAATATTATTCTAAAAAGAATCAATCCTAATATAGAGACAATCCTTAGTAAAGATCAATTAGGATTTAGAAGGAGAATGGGAACCAGAGAAGCTATATTATCTTTACGCGTAATTCTCGAAAAAAGAATAAAAAGAAATCAATACACGTATGTTGGCTTTGTGGATCTAGAGAAGGCTTTCGACAAAGTAGAATGGAAGAAACTTTTTGAAATACTAGGTGGGATTGGTGTAAAGTATAGAGACAGACGTATCATCCAAGCTCTTTACAAAAACGAAGCCGCCATAATCAGATGTGGAAAAGAAGAAAAAGAGGCAAATATAAGACAAGGTGTGAGACAAGGCTGCTCTCTCTCTCCAATGCTTTTTAACGGCTATATTCAATATGCGATAGATGAAATAAGAGAAGTAATGGAACATAGAAGAGGCATCAGAATCCATGGACAAAAGGTAGATATGATCAGATTTGCAGACGACATCGCTCTGATAACGGATAGTGAAGAAGAACTAAAAGAAACCTTAGAAACTATGGAGTTAGTCCTAAACGAAAAGTACAACATGAAAATAAATAAGGATAAAACTAAGGTACTAACTGTAGGCAGGGATGAACGCCAAATGAATCTACTGATGTCTGGAGCTGCTCTCAAGAATGTGAAAGAATTTGTGTATCTAGGGAGTAGAATCACATGGGATGGCCGTTCAAGTAGAGAGGTGGACAGTCGCATTCACCAGGCAAAACTCGCCTTCAACAAAAAATCCAAGATGTTCGAGTCCAACAACATGGACCTTAAACTCCGAAAGGAACTAGTGAAGACATTTGTATGGAGTATTTTGTTATATGGTTGTGAGACATGGTGCATAGGTGAAAGAGAACGCAAAAGATTGGATGCCTTCGAGATGTGGACCTATCGCCGAATGCTTGGCATATCTTGGAGGGACCATATAACAAATGATGAGGTTCTCAGCAGAATTAAGGAAACCAGGCACCTGTCAAACACCATATCGAAAAGGCGTGCAAATTGGATAGGCCATGTGTTGCGACACGAGGATCTCCTACATATCATCTTAGAGGGAATGGTTGAGGGTACAACTGGCAGAGGGCGTCCCCGCCGGGAGTATTTAGAACAGGTGTGCCGTGACATGCATTGTACCTCTTACACGGAGATGAAAAGAGTCGCTGAAGACCGAGCGGAGTGGAGGAGGAGATGCATCAATTTAATGCTGCCAACCAATCTTCAAGATTGAAACAAAAGAAGAAGATTACGTCTATCTTCTCTTCTTTCTCAGCCATCTCTCCACTACTGGATGTAGGCCTCTTCTAATAGCTTCCACTCGTCTTTTTCTGGGCTTTTCGAACCCATCCGCTTCCAGCGACAGGGACAATATCATCGGCCCACCTTTTCTGGGGCCGGCCTATTCCCCTTTTCATATCCCATGGTCTCCAATTTAGAATTCTGGGTGCCCATCTGTCCGTACCCTGTCTGGCAACATGACCTGCCCATTGCCATTTAAGTTTTGCAACTCGATCCATGACATCAACAACTTTTGTCTGGCGTCTGATTTCTTCATTTCTAATTTTGTCTCTTAGACTTACGCCTATCATTTGCCTTTCCATGGATCTCTGAGTGCATTTTAGCTTATGTATGGTCCTCGCAGTTAGCGTGATAGTTTCCAGACCAAACGTAAGCACAGGCAGGATACATGTTTCAAAAACTTTTCTTTTCAGACATGTGGGAATATCTCTGTTTTTTAGGACATGTTTAAGTTTTCCAAAGGCTGCCCAACCTAGTCCGATCCTTCTGGGTATTTCTGCTGTCTGGTTATCCTTTCCTAATTTTATCTTGTGTCCAAGGTATATATATTCTTCAACAGCTTCAATTATTTTACTATCAATTGTGATAGTGCTGTTAGATGATGGACTCATGATTTTCGTTTTGTTAATATTTATTTCCAGGCCGACCATTAGGGAAGCATCGTGGAGTTCTTTAATCATAACATGAAGTTCTTCCAGATCATCACTTATAAGCAATATGTCATCTGCAAAACGGAGGTGGTTTAAGTTTGTTCCATTTATTTTTATTCCCTTGTCTTCCCAGTTCAAAGTTTTAAATATGCCCTCCAAAACCAATGTAAACAGTTTAGGTGATATGGTATCTCCTTGTCTGACACCTCTTTTTATATTGATTTTTTCTGTTTTTGTATTTTCATCGATTCTTACATCCATGGTGGCGTGTTCATATATAAATTTGATAAGCCTTGAATATCTGGAGTCAATTCTCGCATCATTTAATGCGTTTATTATTTCACATTGTTCTACAGAGTCGAATGCTTTTTTATAGTCGATGAATGCAAGATGAATTGTTATATTATATTCAGTAGTTTTCTCAATTAGTAGGCGCAGAGTTTGGATATGGTCTGTAGTTCCAAAATATTTTCTAAAGCCAGCTTGTTCAATTGGTTGGTAGAAATCCAGTTTAGGTGTTAAACGGTTTGTGACAATTTTAGTGAGAAGTTTATAAGTATGGGATAACAGACTTATTGGTCGATAATTCTCTAAGTTCTCAGGATCCCCTTTTTTATACAATAGTATAACTTCAGAATTTTGCCACTTTTCAGGTATGACCTCCAGTTCTACGCACTTGTTTAGGAGTATTTTTATTGCTTCAATGATTTCTTTCCCACCCAACTTTATCATGTCGCTTGTCACTTGATCTTCACCTGGACTTTTATTATTTTTCATGTATTTGAGTGCATTTTTAATTTCATTACGTCTATAATATATCACAATTCATGAATATCTATCACGATAAGGCTTCAAGTATACAATCAATGAATGAATAATCGTAGTTTTACTCAGATTTTATGGTAAAAATAAAAGTTTAACCTTACCTAAACTTAGCAAATACCTAAGCATTAATTTTGAACATTTTCTCATAAATGCAGTAAAAAGTTTATGAAGCTGAAATATAGTGTAGAGTTTTGTTCTAAACGATTGGTATTTGACGTTTTATGTAGGTTATTTAATGTCAATCTTTAGCAACAAAGTTAAAATCTCTTTAAACTCGGCTATCAGAAATCACAAACCATTACCCATTTAATAAACTGTAAACTTTGTCGATTAATATTTTTACGGGAATTATTCAAAATATTAAGTTGGTAGGTACCTACATAATAATTTATTGTACATACCTATAATTATTTTAACGTACTTTAATATAACTGTAGTTGTAAAGTTCAGAATTATTAATTATTCACTTTCATTTTATGAATCGGATCTCATACTATTTAAAAAGGCGTTTTTATATCAGATTTCATCTATTGTTTTAATTATTTTGTGTTGTTTTTTTGATTCACTCGTGATGTTTTATTGGTAATAACATCACGACTTATACTCAGGTACTCAGGAGAGCAAATGTCGAGCGCGAGCTAGATGACACAGTTAAGAGACGAAAGGTATATTTGAGTCGCGACATAAAACAAACATATTTATGGATACCTTCCTAATAATATGAGATAAAAAATATTTTCTGTTTATAATTGGCTTAAATTGAATGTACATAAATTATAGCTGGTAGCCGACATGCGACATCTATTCAGTCCTTCCGGTCCCTTCCGTCTCTTCACTCTTCTCTGTCTCCTCAGTCCCTTCCGTCTCTTCAGTCCCTTCTACCTCTTCAGTCCCTTCCGTATCTTCAGTACCTTCGGTTTCTCCAGTCCTTTTCATATCTTCGGTCTTTTCCGTCATATTTCCTCCTGTAGCAGACAACCTGAATGAATGAATGAATAATATATTTCCAACAGTATAAATATTACAAAGGAACAAAATACAATATTTTTTCCAAACATTTGGAAATTTTACCGCCTCGCTAGACATAGTCTGTTCTGAGGCAGTACTAGTTTAGAATTGCTATGGCTACTCTGAGATCATATGATTTGTTTTCTTTTTTTCTTCACATATTCCATTCACTTAGAACATCGACAACCAAGATGAAAAACTCTAAAGCCTCTATCTCATAAAATCTAAGAGTACCGAGGCAGATCCTTCTCTTCCAATCTGCTCAGCCAACGAGTAACGAGGTCTTTGAAATTTTTCCCATCATGCGATATGTTTTGTTTAATATAAATCATTATTTTATTATAAAGCCTTGGTGCCAAAAAACTATATAAACACTGCGCATGTGTCATTCTTGGTTGTGGCGGTCTTAGCTGATGTCAGTTTCTAGTGTCTAGTGTTATACATATTGTAAGAAACAGGGGTAGTACCTATGACAAAGAATATGAATGATTATTTTTTTTTCTTTAAAAATATCAAAATTCGGTCATATTTCAATGATGCAACTTTGTGTCAAAAATTTTATTCAAAACATACGTAACACAACATGTATAGGCTGAATTTTTATAAGTTTAAATAGGTACAGCACTTACAGCTATCAAGATTTTTATAAAATAAAAAAGTTCTGTAATTATTCCTGATTTTACACTTGGTCCTTTGAAGAACTAACTCTTGTTTTGTAAGTTCTCGAATAGTAAAACAGACACCCAAAAATGGGATTTTATTTAGTAAACAGCGACTCGAGAAAATGTATAATTGACGTTCATTAAAATTTAATTTCGTTACTTTAACGTAATCAATAAACCAACCGAATATAAATAAGGCTATTACATTACCTGCCTACTTGAGCTCAGGTGTTCTTCCAAATTAAAGTTGAGGTGTTTATATCAGATTCTATCATTTGTATCGATAAATGTGTTTTTACGTCGTTCAATTTGTTTATTTCGTCACATGGACTTCTTCATAGAAACCACGGAAAACAGTGTTTTTAACAATTCAAAAGCGATACAACAATTTGAAGGGAACCAATTTTAGTATCAAATTTAACGTGCGCAAGTGAGACTATGATCGGAATGCACAGTCCTAGGTAACTAAATACTAACTCCTAACCTCACTGAAGTATTTAGTATTCCTAAGTTAGCAGTTGCATTGCAAAGACATCACTAACTAAATACTTAATACTACGCCAAACAAGGTCGATGGCGTAGCTTTTCACATTATTGCGTACCCAATAACGAGTTGCCACATTCTGGAGACTTACATTCGTCTCATAGATCCAGACTGAAAATACAATAAAAAACTGTATCTCCACCGGAAATCGAACCCGGAATCTTCATACTCGAGTTATAGTATATACCTATCTGTAAAGGTGTTAACAATATTTTCCAGCATTGCAGTGCAGCTATCCTTTGTAATACACAAGTTTAAAAAATGCATATGCCTTAATAATTAATTACCTTAATTTAATTAATTATTTTACTCCAGCCATCTTGTTTGAATACAAAGATCAGACGTTTATATTTATAGAGTTTCATATGTGTTTTCAATTTGTGTAAGAACTTTAGTTGACGTAATAATACGAAAGCCTTCGAGGTATATCCTGTATTTATATGGATGTAGAGGCAGTCAGAGAGATACGCGTTTTTTTTCCTTGTAATACCAACCTTGTCTGGATAAATTGAATGTAAATTGTAATGGTAAATAATGATAAACGTGTAATTTGGTGGCTGGGCTTATGGTTGCCAACATAACGTACAAAATATACGTACCTACTTGACGTGAGGTAATACAGATAAATGACACCCACAAGAAGATAAAGGAATATTGTACGTGTGCGACGTTAGACATTTTCTAGTAACAGATTTGCACTTATTGGTAAAGATAAAATATTACATAATAATATTATTTTCTTTGGTTTCAATCTTGGAGATCAGTTGGCAGCAAAGCGATGCATCTCTTCATCCACTCCGCTCGATTTTCAGCAACTCTCTTCAACACTGTGTAGGAAGTACACTTCATGATGTCCTCGCACACCAGCTTAGATACTCCTGGCGGGGACGTCCTCTGCCAGTTATTATTTATAGAAAAAAAATCAAGAGGGATGAATGATGAAAGAAGGAACCAGCAAATTAAAATAAAAAAATAACAACAAGACAAAATATTATACGTTTTTGTTAAATTATGACAAATGTGCATAAAAAAAAACAATGCATCACCCTGTCTGAGACCATTGTGGGTACAGAAATTTTTCATAGTATTGTACTGAATCTTAATTCGACAGCTAAGTGTTAGACATCGATACTGTCATCAGTCTGATAAGTTTCGGAGAGATTCCTAGTTCTGACATCGACTGATATACTTATAGTTTGGTCCGGTTAACGCTTCCATATGCGGCCTTAAAGTCCACAAAAAGTGGTGAGTCTCAATGTTTCATTTGTCGTAGTGAGAATATTTGATTGATCGAGTTCATTCCAGGTCTGAAGCCAGATTGATATTGTTCCACTATCCTCTCTACAGTAGGAAAGCAATCGTATAAACAACATTACCGCAAACACTTTGAAGAACACTTTGGAATTGAAGAACGCAGGATGAATATCATTCAAAAATTATTTGCATACTTTCACTGCAAATTCAAACAGAATTTCTCATCTGTTTTCAATGCAATTTTACTATTGTATTATTAAACAATTTTCCGTCTTCAAGTGTTGCGATACAATTTCTAAAGAAACTTCATGAATATTTCCATCCTCAAAACAAAGGCACATTCTCTGGAATACAAAGGATTAAGTTATTTACATAAACTTTGCAAAGTTTGCCGAGCTTCTTACTGTTCGGTAGATTATTAAATTATTTGCTTAATTTTGCTGTTCGTTTTTTTATGTATTGATACTCTTATGCTTGCTGTTAAGAGGCCAACTGATGATTATATGTATATCTGTATTTTTATCGGACTTCAAATCTGAGGATCGTGACGTCTCCACGATTTATGTAAGTGTTTGAATGAAAGAATGATACTATGTAAAAAGATCGTGCAGAGTTACGATGTTGAAGATAGCGACACCCATTAGTATCGAGGGAGATATAGCTTGAGGACGAGAAGAGTCTACCGCAAATCTAGACGATAATTTGATACAGCACCAGGTTGAAGAAGAAAATTGAGTCGATAGGTACTGGTAAGCTGAATGAGACGTTGAACACTGATCAGTAAGTCACTAGTAGTAAGCCTTACTGAAATAATATCAAAAACGGCACCTGAACTTATTGGAAAATTAATCATAAGTATCAACGCCTGGGGGTATATAAAATGTATGTACATTGTACATACTTACATTTCTATACGCTAACAGTGGGTAGGTATTGATACATGGAGTTCATAAAACTTTGAAAGTCAATTCTGAGAAATGTTCGAGTACAAAATATTTCATGTAACCTAGAATGTTAGAACCAAGAATTTTTATTCTATAATACAAACCGAGATGTGCTATATAACATCAAAATGGGTAAACAAGGTTTTTCAAAATACGACTCATTATTTTAAAATAAGTTTAAAATTAAGTTATTGTTTAGGCCGAAAAGAAAATATGGAGGTAAGGTGGAAACAGCGATCAGGGCGATCCCTTTGCCTGTGGAGGGATTAGATAAAAAGATCTGGGGGGGGGGCAAGTCTGGTTCGACCGGCGAAATCAAAACCCCAGTGATTACCCATATCATGGATATAATTATAGTATGGAGTTCTATGACATCTTAAGATATTGTAGAACTCCATATAATAATTATATCCATGATATGGGTAATCACGGGAGTTTTGATTTCGCCGATTGAACCAGACTTGCCCCCCTGGTCTTTCAGTGAGAGACAGAGGATAAGAGCATCTGTAAGATTTTTGACGGGTTGCCAATGGTAAAATTTCAAGACAAATGCGTATTTCAGAAGTGAACAGCGCGACCAAGAAATGGAAGAATGAGATGTAGGGATCTGTCAAAAAAAATGTCACGACCATAAAGAGTCTTAGAGGGGCACCCAGGATTCAAAAGAAAGGTAAGGAGACTGAGGCTGCGATGAGAGGACGTTATTGTAAGAGACGCATCCCAACTTCTAGTGGTTACAAACTGGAGGGTCGCAGCAAGTAACAGGAGTGGTTCGAGGAGGAATTTGCTGGAAGCCATGACTCGAAATAAGCTGTAGAGCCTATTTTTTAAGATTTTTGTCAAAATATTCGACAGGACTAGTGATATTTCCTTCTGTCTGTATTATCAAAGGCAAAAAGATTATTTTAAATTGCTTTTTCATTGTTTCGATTGAATGTTTTTTAATCTTCAATGGATTAAAGAATGAGGAGGAGCAGCACAGAAGATACATTTTGTTCAGGGATTTCGATGTTTCAGACCACAGTCATTTTTATACATTTATAAAATCTGAAAAAATATTGAAATTTAAAAAAACAAATCAAACCAAAGTCACAATAAATCAAGTCACTGATATCAAACAAACAAAATATTTCTTTCATTTAAACTCTAACAATAATAATTTGTTGCTATAAATATTTTTACAGTCGTCATAATTTCTAAAGGAATTTAATTTTAATTTGTTAATATTTGTAGCTTTCTCATACCTGAATCAATATCAGGAATACTGGATTGTATTGTATTGTATTGTATATATTTTATTTAGATGTAAAAAAAAATACAATTTCTTACATCTAGTATAAACAAACATAAAAACAAATAATAAAAAAAACAAATCAACATCGGATGAATATATGAACACCCAAAAAAAAAACGTACGTATCAATAACAATAAAACACAAAATAAAAACAAAAGGAAAACACACTACCACAACAGAAGACATCAAACAACATGAAAAAAACTATAATATAATAACGTAGTATCAAAACAAGCAACACAGATATTATAGAATCTTAGAACATAATATATAAACAATAGAAACACACGATTTTTTAAAAAAAACTTTTGTTTTATGCGGCAAGTCTAGGCGCCTCCTTTACACATTCAGGCAAATCATTATAAAGTTGTAAGCCTTTATAGTACACACTATTTTGTGTAGTACACACTGTTTTGTGTAGTACACACTATTTTGTGTAGTACACACTGTTTTGTGTAGTACACACTATTTTGTGTAGTACACACTGTTTTGTGTAGTACACACTGTTTACACTGTGTGTCCGTCCCCCCCTTATAACTTTTGATCCGCTCAATTTACAGAGCCTAAAATTTCAGAATATATAAACAGTTACAGGCCTACAAAACTTTTATACTCGGAATTTTGAATTTTTGTTTCAGTCAGGGGTTATCAACTTTTGAATTTTTATTTTATTTTTCCATATATCTCAGAAACCATAAATGCTAGAACGCTGAAAATTGGTACAAACATAGACAAATACAAAATCTCAAATTAATTTTTTCAAAAAAATTCCAGGGTTTCTCAAACATTTTTTATTAAGAAAAATATTTTTTTTATGATAAATTTATGAGTTTAACTGCCTATATTTCCAAAACTTTTACAATTATCGAAAAAAGCCGAAACACCCCAACTAGATAATTTAATTTTCTATAAAAAATATTAACATTGTAGTAGAAGATCTCAATTTTTTTTTAACAATTTTTTTAAAAATTGAATTTAGTGACGACATCGCTTCATACATTTTGTATGGCAGTCGCCTATACACAATATGTAAGAAGACTTAATAGTTTGATACTTCATCTCCAAACAAACATACATACCATCATGCTATTTTCATATTCTGGGTAGGAAAAAAGGATCTTCCTCCATACTATCCTATCTTGACATACATACCTACATATGTTGTATAGAAAACAAAATATCTGAAAATATTCAATAATTTGTATTTATGGGTTTACAGTTTGGTACATATTCTTCAACTATACATACTATCGCTATCGACAGTTGGATCTCATGTGTTACATGCAACTAGTATTATTTATATAATCAACGCATCATTCGGAAGCTATTACGATATTTCCAATTTTGAAATATAATCCATTTAAAATGGCTTCTTAAAGTCAACAAGTAAATTCAATCAAAGCTTACACAGGAAGGAATTACGTGATCAATTATATGTACCTATCTATTAATTCGAGATCAACACAGAAATATCATAAATTATTTAAGTATATACATAAATTGTCATAAATACGTAAGAAAATACAATAACTTTTGTTGAAATTAGATTTTAAGACAAATATGAACAACGAAATATTTTAATTAATTGCATTTTTATAATTCAAGAAACAGATATGATTGCAAGATATCGAATGTACTTTATTGGAGAGACAATAATTTTTGTAAAAACTGATATGTATGGAGCATGTAATTTTTTTAGGGTGTGAATATTACTACGCATACATTGGATTTTTGTTCCTGCTATGAGTTATTGATATTTCTTGACGAATCAATATCCCAAAAGAGTTGAAGTAACTACCTGTAATTGGCTGGCTCACTTTGTAAGCCAGTCAATAACCCCTCTAGGTGCCTTGATTTCCCGATTCGCCTATAATATTTCAACATCGTCTCTATTGTTTTATTACTTTGTCTAAGTATATAGCATGTTAATCTGTGTGTCAATTTATTCGATTTCAATCAAATCAATCCTTCACATAATATAAAAAATTCATTCACATATATATTATGAAGTCGGTGAAAACAAAACTTCCATACGGTACGTCATTCCTTGATATAAATATTAAGAATATGAACCAAAAGATAAGTTTTCTTTTCCGTCCACAAAATGTTTGACTCATTTTATCTTCCTAGTTTTTTAGTGGAGTTTATTTTGGGATAAAACTTTATTACAGAAACCATACGTAATACCAGCGCTTATATTTTAATAACGCAAAAAACGAATTTAGATTTTTTAGGAGTATGTAGTCTTTGCGGATATACACCACTTGGAGAGAAAACATAAAACATAAAAAAGTTGTCTATGAAATGAGATAGTAAAAACTAAACTCCTCTCAGAAATCCTCAAGAAAAAATTTAAAAAATGCTATTTTTAGTTACACAAAAATTTATATATTTTATGCATCTCAAAATAATAAATATTATTTTTCATTTTGTTTACTTTTTAATACTTGATGAAATTCCATTATAATATATTGAAATAAAACACATTTATAATTTTCTTGGTTTATTTGACTTTCGTTTCGCTCTAGACGAGCATCTTCATAGTAAGATCTTCAGCATTCGCTTCAGCGAGCATCTTCAGATTTGACTATTTCGAAGATTCTCATCTAGAGCGAAACTAGTAAGTCAATTAAGACCAAGTGGAAGAAAATTATAAATGTGTTTTATTTTAATATACCTATCATTATTTTTAACATAAACGCCAAAAACTTGACAAAAATATGACATTATATTATTTATAGAAAAATACTTAGATATTGGTGGTTGACTGGTAGAGATTGCCTGCGGGTAATAAGTCCGCCACGTTGTATAAATCAATAAAAGTCTTTTATTATTATTATTATTATTCTTTGTAATATTAATTTACATATTGGGATACGCAAGTACGGAAGAGGTTCTCTTTTTTTACAGTATAAGTAAGCGTAGCTCAGAAATCTAGTCGACTAAAAGAACTTTGGATGGTACAAGATCAAAACGAGTGAATGAAAAATGCCTGTACTGTATAATGCAGTGTATAGAAGAAGGTTAAGAAAAAAAGATAACTTTGAGAATCGTATATAAATAATGTTTGACGACATATTTCATAAGGATTTGATTATGTTTGCCCAAAATATTCCAATCTCAGAACTCCCTCAGTAAAATTATATACTTACTAATATAAAACATCATTAAACGTATTCAAAAAAAGGAGAAAGCAAAAATATATATCTGATAATAGGTACCTAATTTTTTCTTCTTCTCCTATCTCTTTATTTTCCTATCATTGCTATTTTTTTATTTAATATTGCCCTTTTCGGGCAACTAACAGGAACTATATCAAATATTAATTTAACACGCACCCAATAACAAGTTGCCACATTCTGGAGCTAACGGTATTAATCGTCTCACAGATCCAGACTGAAAACACAATTAAAAATCCTGTCTCTTCCCGGTGAATCTAGGGATTCACCGGGAACTAGAGATCTTCGGGAACTGAGCCACGGAGGCCGACATGAACTAAACATGGCTATGTACTGTTACATTCAACCTTTTCTTTCTTTATTATCTTTATTTTATTTTTGTCATGCCATAACCTTATTGCCATAGTATCTACACATTATAATATAGAACCTATATTAACTTCTACTCTGGTTGGATGAGAGAAATTGCCGTTTGGCAATTAACGCGCTATTGAACAAATTATATGTACAAGATGTTGCAAATAAATAAATATAATTAAAATGAATATGTGTAAAGAGTAATTCATTTTAATTATAACAAGAGGCAAAATAACATCTCGCATAGCTCAGAATTGAAGATGACTACCTATTCTGAATGTTGCGTTTTTAGGTTTGACAAGGCTGGTGTGTGGGGATTCACACACGTGCAATGCATCCTTTTTTTGGGTAATTCACACCCGAACATCGTGGGATAATGTTGTGATGGTATGTACCTACGTAACACCTTGTATAGCATTTTGTTCAACTATGCCTTTTTCACATTATTATAATTAGACACGAGGAAAGTATATTGAACCAACATGTATTTATACCAATCAGTGGATTTGAATTCCCAGTAATTGTAAATTAACAAATATAATGGAATATTTGATTGCCTCCATTTCCAAGTTAATTAAATAAATGATAATCATTTGCAAGCATTTTGAGGGTTTTCACATTTCGCTCTTAATGTACTTTTATCGATATTCAATTAAAATCTCTCCTAACTGCGTCGTGACCACAAGGAAAGATGGTTTACCTTATTCGGAAACTGATAGCAGATTTTCCAAAGGTTCGACTTTTGTTATTCAAAAGGTTTTACTTTTCTGTACCTTCGCTGGTTTACGCACACAAAGCTCTTTGCCCGCAAGTCCGTAGTTCAAATAATTGCGTAGCAAGAAATCTTGCAGTAGGGGTTCCAACATGCGTAATATTATAATTAGTTCTGACTGCTGTATCGTATGCTGAAAGGTTTCGTTATATATTATATTAGGATGACTTTGAAATAAAGTTGTTCTAAGGAGAGTTCATATGTATATGTATATATTTTATTTGAATACCATCACACACTTGAATGTTTATTTTATATCAACTATACCAATCCGTCATTATTAAACTTTAAATTACACGAAAAAAATAATCCATTAAAATGAATAATACAGCTGTTAATTGCATGTAATACATGAAATCAAACTGTCGATGTTGATAGTGTAGTTGTAGAATACATTCGAAAATGAATCCAAATTATTGAATATTTTAAGCTATTTTGTTTTCCTATATAAAACATGTATCTCATGATTGGATAATGCGGAGTATCTGTGGCTGTGGATGTTGTATATTTTGCCATACAAATTGTATAAAACGATGTCGTCATTAAATTCTACTAAAAAATATTTTTTTGAATAAAAACTTTGAGAATCCCTGAAGCTTTATCAAAAAAACTAGTTTGAGATACTGTATTTACCTATTTTGATATACAAAATTTAAATATGTTTTTTTATATTTGTGGAAATATAAAATAGAAACTCAATTTCGAAAAACCCCTAATTGAAACGAAATTTCAAAATTATTTAAAAATTTCTATGTATTCAGAGATTTTAGGCTCTGTGCATCAAGCGGATCAAAATTTATAAGGGGGATGGACACACACACACATCACACACACACACACAAACGCGCGCGCACGCGCGCGCACACACGCAAAATATAAAACTGGCCATACAAAATTTCACGAATGTTGGCTTGAAACTACATATGTCGATATATTCAGAGAAATAAATTCTATTGAAAAAATCGACTCGAACAATGGAATATAACAAATCAGTTATCGGGAAATCAATCTGTATACACATATATATTGTTATTTTTCATTCTGTTAGTTACTTAAGATGGTAAGCTCAATTCTAATGACACTCATATTATCTTAATGTCTGTATTATGTTGTTTCTTTAATATAATAATTTTGTTATTATATATGAAATTTGATATCAGTCTGCAAAATAAAAGTCGTTTATTTCGTACATTTTAAATGAAAAAAAATGTCGTTGTACCAAATTCTCTCGAAACTTGGCAAAAAATAAGTTGGTGGGAAGAGATTTCCGAATAGCAATTATATCACCTTTAAAATATAACGTTTTGTACAAAAATTAAATTGAAATTAATTATACAAGTAATTTTTGTTTTTTTCTTAATCATTCATAAAAAGGATTCAATATCGTTTAAATATTCGGCGGATATTTTGTGGTTGTTCATATTAACCGTTTTGGCATGTGAGTTTTGCCCTAAACCAGTCTCAACTAGCCGGTCGATGGCAGGACAGCACTGCCGAAACATGTCGCATAGTGACTCAAAAGTTTAGGGCAAAACTCACATGCCAAAACGGATTTAATATCTTTTGAGTTCAAATGATTTAATACTTCAAAATTTTCATAATACAATAAAAATGTATCAAAGAGCACGTAGAGAATAGTTTACTTTGTAATATTTTCATTGCCTCAGGATATATAAATCTATATTATAAATTTGAATGTTTGTATGTATCTATGTATCTATGTATGTATCTATGTATGTGTTGAATGCGCTCCTAAACCGCTCATCCGATTGCGATGAAACTTTGGTGAACTGTCGAGAGTATACCAGGGATGGTTTCTGGATCAAAAAATTTTAACTTCTTCTTCATCGAGTTTTAGGTCATTTTACCTATGAAGGTGGACTATCCTGGGAACCGTTCATCCGATTGCAATTAAACTTTGGTGAATTGTCGATCGTATGCCCGGGATGATTTCTGAATTTAAAATATTTTCTTCTTCTTCTTCTTCATCGGGTATCAGGTCATTTTACATATGAAGGTGGACTAACCTGAGAACCGTTCATCCGATTGCAATGAAACTTTGGTGAATTGTCGAGCGTATGACCGGGATAGTTTCTGGATTAAAATATTTTCTTCTTCTTCTTCTTCATCGGGTATCAGGTCATTTTACCGATGAAGGTGGACTATCCTGAGAACCGTTCATTCAATTTCAATGAAACTTTGATGAATTGTCGAGCGTATGACCGGGAGGTACCGAAGGGACGGAAGGTACCGAAGGGACGGAAGGTACCGAAGGGACGGAAGGTACCGAAGGGACGGAAGGTACCGAAGGGACGGAAGGTACCGAAGGGACGGAAGGTACCGAAGGGACGGAAGGTACCGAAGGGACGGAAGGTACCGAAGGGACGGAAGGTACCGAAGGGACGGAAGGTACCGAAGGGACGGAAGGTACCGAAGGGACGGAAGGTACCGAAGGGACGGAAGGTACCGAAGGGACGGAAGGTACCGAAGGGACGGAAGGTACTGAAGGGACGGGAGTAACCAAAGTGACGGGAGTAACCGAAGTGACGGGAGTAACCGAAGTGACGGGAGTAACCGAAGGGACGGGAGTAACTGAAGGGACGGGAGTAACTGAGGGACGGGAGTAACTGAAGGGACGGGAGTAACCGAAGGGACGGGAGGTACTGAAGTGAGGGGAGGTACTGAAAGGACGGGAAGTACTGAAGGGATGGGAGGTTTTGAAGAGTCTGAAGCGACGGGTGGTTATGGAGGACAATTTTTAATTATACAGGCAATACGAAGTTTGCCGGGTGTTCACTAGTATTTTTTATAAAAACGTAGTTTATGAAGTATGTCGAAAGAGATTTTAAATATTTTGAAGCAGGTGGAACGAAAGATAAACTCAGGCGTGTTGTAAATAAACAATGCTTAAAAAAAACTTCCAGAAAATCTCTTTAACTAAGTGAGTTTAGAACTTTTTAGGTACCTACATTACAGTATAATAGGTTGGCAGATATTTAATATTTTATTTCTGTATTTTGTGAAAAAAAATCTGCATAAACGTAATAATTCGAAGCAAGTAAAAATTGTTAACATATATGATCTTAGTAAAACATATTAAAATGGCAGACAAGAAACAAAATATTGTGTAAAAATAAACTATTTTACGCCATTTACTTAGTTTGTGTTATTTTATTTTATAAATAATACACCCCGAAATGTTACCTACAAGTGAAGCATTGTATTATAATGTCGTGTAAATACCTGTCTTTTTGTGAAAACTTGCCATATTATGATTTTTTCGAGTTGTACAACTTCTCTTCTGACCAAAATTATTGTTGCGTGAACGTTGCAAACTTCTGCCACATAATGTGGATTGGTTTGCCGCGAGATTTCCGCAGTGCTAAATTCTAGAATACTTTTTCTCAAAGACTAAAAACAGCTTTTTTGTTGAGAAACCTTAGACTGAACTAGACTTTAGATGAGTGGTGGCAGAGCGGTAATCCAGTGGTCGCGAGTTCGAATCCTGCCAGGACCAATTTTGTTCACATAATATAGCACATGTATAATTTAGGGAACGTATGATGATAAATATGTATGTACCTACATGTTATATTAATATATTATATATTATTTATAAATAGGAAACATCTTCTTCTTCGTTTAGTATGCCTAGTTGGTCTGTTCTTCAGAAACTATGCCTCCTGGGATGACGAAGTCCAGCTATCCTTCCATCTCTTGGGTGGTCTACCGGGTAGGCGGCGCGCGGCCAGAAGGAATTTCGTTCGCTGCTATATATTCAAGTCTATCACTGTCCATCCTGGCTACGTGGTCCCTCTAATGTCTTTTTCTGGATCTACTCCATCGAACGATGTCCTGTATTCCACATAGGAAATATCCTGAATCGTAAAATGGTGGTATATAAAAATATTATTTGCCTTGTATACCCTGGGTATAAGGATGTACGCAAAAACGCACACTAAATTTCCTTCTAATGTATGAAACACGAAAAAATATTGTATATCACCTGATTTTTTTTTTTTTTTTATTTTTTATTTTTTTATTTAAGAAACACTCACAGAGAAATTGACATTAAAAAATACAAAATATATAAATACAAAATAACATGTAAGGTCAACTCTCCAATTACGAGTGCCTGCAGCATGTTATATTAAAATACCTATGATAAGGTGGTAGGATGAAAAAAAAAGGGGACAAATTCAAGGACCACGGTTGATTCTAGGATTGCTCCTGCGAATATATTATAATATCTTTACTCAATTGCTTAAATTTTGCATATTTTAAATTAAAAATGTCCAAGTCAGTCAAAAGTCTATTGTAGTCATCACAAATTCTACGGATTGTTTCATTCTTGCCAAGGTTTGTACGAAATGGTGAAATTGCAAATACATTATGTTGTCTACTATTAAACGATTGTACTCTAAAATTAATTAATTCAAGTAAGTCAGGACAGTCAATTAAATTATGTAAGATTTTGTACAGAAATAAAATTCCACTGAGAGTTCTACGATCACTTAAAGAACCAATTTTATAATGCATAGCGGCTATGTTGTAATTTAAAAACCTATTATATGTTCTATAATTTAAGAACTTTAAAAACTTGTTCTGAATCCGTTCTATACGAAGAATATGAATATTATAAGATGGACTCCATATTATTGATCCAAATTCTAATATACTTCGTACAAAAGCTGTATATAGAACTTTAAGAACACATTCGTCTCTGAACGGTTTAGAAACTCTAATAATAAAACCTAATTAATGTGACTAACGTAGTTCAGCTTACTATCCAGCAAGACACCCAAATCCCGGACTTCATTCACGTTTCCTATAGGTAACATGTTAATTTTGTAAGTAAAATTATTTTTTCGTAATTTACGAGTGAAGGATATATGAGCACATTTATCAGCATTAAGGAAGAGTTGGTTAAGATTGCAATAATTTACTAAATTGTTTATGTCCTGCTGAAGGTCACGACAATCCTGAATACATTTAATTTTTTTGAAATGTTTCGCGTCATCGGCATAAATAATTATTTTAGATTTTTTCACTTGGTAACCAATATCGTGTATGTACAACAAAAAGAAAAGGGGACCCAAGTGTGAACCTTGCTGAATTCCTGATGGAATGAATAGCCACTTAGAGGAAAATCCATTAATTGCAACAGCTTGCGAGCGATTACTGACATACGAGGTAATCCATCTGTACAGGTCACCTTGAATACCCAAAAGCCAGAGCTTGCGAAGAAGAATACGGTGATTAATTTTATCAAACGCTTTAGAAAAGTCAGTGTATATAGCATCAACCTGTCCTCCTGCGTCGATTTCGTTTGATATATAGCTGGTAAATAAGGATAAATTGGATTCAATAGAACGACCTTTAAGAAAACCATGTTGTCCAGGACTGATTAAGGGATGAAGAATAGGATAAATTTGATCGTAAATGATTTTTTCTAGAATTTTGGCAAAAATACACAATTTGGAAATAGGGCGATAGTTACGTACATTACTTTTATTACCACTTTTAAATACGGGGGTGATGAAAGCCCTCTTCCAAATACTTGGAACCATACCGTCCTTTAATGATAAAATATACAGATGGGTTACTGGAATAGCTAGAGAAGATGAACACATATTAATAAAATAAGAAGGAATGTCATCAGGACCGCATCCTTTATTTGGATTGATATTACTCAAATAACGATTGGTGGTTGCGAAATCAATCGAGATGCTGCTAATTAAGATAGAAGTTTCTTTTATATCATTTGACATTAAATTACAAGGGTTGTTAATTGGCATATCATCTACAAAAACCGATTGGAAGTAAGTAGAGAATATATTACATATTTCTTGACTATTGGATGCTTCAACAGAGTCGAGAAACACAGTTTTAGGTATCGAACATGCTCCTTTTTTGGATTTAATATAGGAAAATAAATATTTACTATTACTTTTAAGAATATTTTCTGTATGGATTATATAGTCTTTAAAGCAACCCTTAGCAATTCTTTTTTGTCTGTTTCTTAATAAAGAATAAGTCTGATAATCTAAAGGATTATTAAACTTCTTCCATTTCTTAAAATATCTGTATTTTTCCTTTGTAATATAAATTAATGCCGTGGTATACCATGAAGGATATTTCCTATGACCGATAACTTTAGTTGGAATATATTTGGCAACGATTTCATTCAATATAGTATAGAAACGGTTTGTTGCATCCTCTATATTAAGATGATGAAATTCACTTTCCCAATTAATTGAGGATATGCTATTATTAATGATATTGTAATCAGCTGCTCTATATTGCTTAACACTTCTATTCAATACTGGTAAATATTCAAGACGGTCAAGAGACAGGAGTATTGTAAGCGATTTATGATGAGTATCTTCAGGAACGAAAGGGCAATCAGAAGAGGCAACAGATATTCCATTATGATTACTCATTACGAGATCAAGTATTCTGTCATTAATATTTTTTTCACCATTAAATTGCTTAAAATTTGAAAAAGAGAGAAAATCAATCAATGATGTGGATAAAGGACCGGTGTAGCTCATGGGAAAGAGATAGTTAACATCATCAGCTCTCTGCCAAGTTATATTTGGGATGTTATAGTCCTCAAGTAGAATAAATATTTCATCGTTCATCTCAATCAATTCAGAAGATTTGTCAAGATGATGGTTGAGAATTTCAAGTTGGGAAACATTTTGAGGAATATAACAGCAACAAATGTTAATAATTTTATTAATGCTTCGTGACTTAATAGTGATCCAAATACTCTCCTCATCGCAAGACCACGAAGCCTGTTCACAAGCGTCAAATTCAGATTTTAAGGCTATCAAAACACCACCTCCAAACAGTCTACGTTCACCATTTACAAGTACGTGTTTCCTATCCTTTCTAAATATTTGATATCTGTTATCAAAATATTCACTGCTAAAATTAACATCTGTAAGCCAAGATTCTGTAATACATATTATGTCAAAGTCATTGAGAAGAACATTATTAAAGAAAACGTCACTTTTACCTCGAATACTGCGTGCGTTTTGATAATATATAGTTAAGTTGTTCATGTTTTTAAAATTGCTACCTATGTTTTCGCCAGCTATAAAATAAATATATTTTCAATACGTACATAATCTCCCAGCAAAGAATGAAAAAGGCAAAGATATTGAAAGGTAGATAGCAGTGACAATAAGAAGCAAACAATAATAAAAAATGAACAAAGTGAATGAAAAGCAAAAGCAATCCTAAAATCAAAAATGGGCAAGGCAACAATGGAAGTAATTCAAGGTTGGGATACAAAGAAAGGAAAATAGTTCCAAACATTGAAAATAAAGAAGACAAAAAACAGTACAGAATGAAACCACAAGGAGAATAGTTCAAACAAATAGACGAACAATTGAGAACAAAGTTATTGACAACTGACGAGTTCGAAAGATCCTTGTAGCTGACCCATTGGTCCTCAGCTTGCATTTGCCACTTAGGTCTCCAAAAAATAGAATGTGATGTCCCAGCAACGGCGATCACCCAACGACTTTTGAATGATGACAAGCAGTCCCTTCTAATGATATTGCATCTTTCATCGAAGAGTTCCTCGTTGTAGATTAAATTATTCAGCCATGTCTCAGTCAAGAAGGTGATAACGAAGAGTTCCTCATTGTAGATTAAATTATTCAGCCGTTTCTCAGTCAGGAAGATAATATCGAAGTCGTTGAATAGCAGCTCCATATACATAAAGTGCTTGAGTCCTGGTCCTGAGTCGGCGAACATTTTGATAACATAAATATAAAGATGCCTAGGATACAAGGAGTTGGATATAAGTCATAGTTTAGAAAGGGCGTCATGGTTGAATATAACAATAGGAGGTGAATTTTCATTTTTTCTTACCAATATTCTTCCATGTTTAACCCATATGAACTTATACCCCTTTGCTTTGGCAGCAACTCTGGTTGCAGCTTGTAAGTCCTTATTTGAGGGGGATAGGTGTTCGCATACGTATACAGGCCGATTTGTTTGCAGACCGATGTGCCCAGAATTCAATTTATTGGAAGGATTCTTTTTGTTAAAAGTTCTCACTGCCATCAGCATATCATCGCGGACGCGGTCGCTCGAAAATTGCACAACAATGTTTCTTGGGCGCTCATCTGATTTATTACGACTCTGTACTCTGTGACATGCATTTATTTGGTCATTTTTTAAGTTATAAGACACTGCAGAGCATATTTTGGCCACAACATCGGTGACGACTTCATTCCTCGATTCAGGAACCATTTGAATTTCAATATTGCGCGCCCGGTTACGTTGATCATAGTCCGCCATTTTAGCTTCCATATTTTAAATTTTTTCTTTCAGAAGATTATTTTCTTCCGAAAGTTTATCTATTTTCTTGACACTTTCGCAATTTGACACATTAATCCTGTCAAATTCGGAAGATAAAAATTTAGAAAAGTTGTTAAATGTTGTATATCACCTGATACGTGATATACAACATTTTACCGTGCAAAAAAGGTTAAATTTAGATGCAAACTTTTTAACATCTCAATAGAGACGAAGTTGATTTCTTTTGCGCTAGCGCAACGTGCACCAATTATGCCTTCTTTTTGAGTTCTTTTATCAATGTAATTTTTAAAAGTTCTAATAGTGTGTAACAATTTACCTGAAAATAAGGATCTATTGCCATCTATGAAGTAACGGAAAAGCCTTTTTTTGTAACGCCATCTATTGGGAAATTAGTTTATTTGTAAACAATGAAAGCAACAACCCAAAGAATCTAATGTTTGCGTATATGTAATTAAAAAAATAAAAAATATTAGAATAAAATTTGGAGTTTTTTTTAAAACATCAAGAATAGTTTTTAAAATATATTAAAAAAAACTCAGCCGGTAGATTTTCATATTCTCTTTCGATTGAGGTAAAAATCTACTACATAAGCCAAGCCTTGTAGTTTTTTAGTTACTTACAATAAAAAAATAAAAAAGGGTTTTACTAAAACTAATTTTACAAGAAAAATATTAAATAAATTCAAAATTCAAAAAACTCATGCAATAGAATAAAGAAGTACATACAAACTGTTCCTTATTTCAAAGACGTACCTTTTGAGGGAATTAGGGAAAATATATTCAAAATATACTATATAGCCTACTATAGCTTCTTAATTAGTCGCCACAAAGTGTCTTAATTAATCTTGAAACATATGCATCACTTGCATACCGCCTTAGGAATTGTTTGTTTGCAATGGACAATATCAATAGTCTAAAATACAAACACATCAATATTCCAAATAACCTTGTACCAATTGCCTCAATCTCCGTTAATTTAGTGCTTTATTGACCCATCTATTTCCTTTACATCGAATATGTAAACCTCATCAATATTTCATATTCAAACCATTTGGCAATCGCCAGATTTACATTATCATGATGCAGACTACAAGAATCACATTTCGGAAACAAGATACTTCATTCTCAACAGCGTTTTCGTACCTCGTTATTAAAATTTGTAGATATCTGTCATTTGACAGAAGAAAACATAAAGTATAGGAACGGATAGGGTAAGACATGTTTTCAAATTCAAACGATATGTAAGGAAGAGAAATGATTAAAACGTTTTAAATATGTAAAATTATGTAAAAGCATATTATAATGTTAATTTATAGGTACATTAATAATATATTTTTATAATTTAGAAAGCTTTCAAAGAACTTTGTATTATACTATGCACACTGTGTATAAACCAATATTATATTTACATAAACTTTAAAAATAAAAAAAACGTTTATAACTTAATTCCACTGTTTATTAAGACTACAACCTATAACCGGGTTCGTGCTAAGCACATTTCCAAGTAGTAACTATTTGAAAATGTGCTTAGCACGAAACCGGTCAGAGGTTGTAGCCTTGATAAACAGTGGAATTAAGATATAAACGTTTTTTATCTTTAATGTTTATTAAAATTTTTAAGAAATTTTAATGGAATCCCATCAAGTTGAGAAATGGATGTGAAAAATACGCTTAAAAATTATGAAATAACATACTTAATATGCCATAGTAGTGAAGGCATATTTAAAAGTATGTTTTATTTTATTTTTTATTTTATTTTATTTTATTTATTAAGGAATACAAACAGTTACAGAATATAAATGTGTATAACTAATAGCAATATGTTAAGTCGTCGTTTATCTGCAACCTTACAGTATTCAGTGTAGTTTGCAGAGTAACACAATAACAAATAAAAGGCCATAAATAATAAAAACAAGTAAAGAATTAATGAAGAAATAACATTAAGGAAATGAAATATTAAATTTACTATACAAAAACATTGTGGTGATGATTTTTGAATGTTTCGTATTTCATGTTTGAATGCTGCGTATGATTTGAAGATGTGTGTGTCTGGGAAGATTTTGTTGTATTCATTGCACATTCTGTTAGTTGTTATAATAATGATAATTTGGATACGTTATATAGCGCCGTTTTCGTGAATATTTCACCTCAAGTTTTTTCCACGGCATTAGTGCCTGTCACAACAAACGCAAACGCAAGATCACAGAAATTAGTGTTGTGCTCCCTGTTTATTTCAGCTAATATCCAACCATGTTTGAAAATGCAGAACGTAGTGATGATTGTCTGTCGTTTATTGAAAGCGGAATGCACGTAATGTACGTTAAAGATTGTTTTCACATCCTGGAAAAATGAAATCCTGAAAACGCTCCACACTGGGAGCGAAGATAGATTGATTATGATGATAATGTAATCAATAAATTGACATGGGATAGAAGTTTATTTAAAACGTTGAAAATCATATCTTTGTTTATTGTTGAGACTAAGCACTAAATATCAAGTAGTGTATGTAACAAATTTCAAGAAATACATAATACTCCATAGCGTGTCTTTTTAATATAATATTCATGTCAGATTTCAGCTTCAGCCATACTTAAAGTACCGTTTTATGTTCCCTGTATGTCAAGTAGTAGATAGGTAGTGTTTTAAAACTGAGCTTACAAAGAGGCGAGTGTACTTTGTATAGTGGAGTTGAGTAAAGAGAAGACACGTTTACCTTTGTTAGACTAAAACATCAAATTCAAAGTCATCCTGTCAGTAGTAGCTAATATGAAATGGGGCCTACATAATGGCTCGACAAATATAATGAGAATAACAGCTTTTGAGTGTTTTATATAATGCATTAGTTAAACACTTGTTTTTTTTACAATAAAATAGTGTATAACGTGTCTTTACGATTTAGGTATTTAAATAGTATCTAACGTGTATAAAGGATATATGTATGTATTTAAAATATATATTACGTAACTATAAGATATAGATATTTAAAATAGTGCATATTTACGTATTTTAATAATAATAATAATGATAATAATAATGAACACTTCCTTGCACCTTTAGCGTGTGGCAAGTTTATTGCCGTATGGTAATTATTTCTAACTACATAACCAGTGGTTCCAACCCAAAGAAGCAATATTTGCGTGAGAAATAAATTTATAAATTTAAAATTTAAATCAATTTAAATAACTTTAAAATTGTGTATTTAAAATAGTGTGTACATGTGTATTTACGTATCTATAAGATATAGATATTTAAAATAGTGATCAACGTATCTACATATGTATAGGACCTAAGTATATAAAATACTGCTTAACGTATCTATATGATAAAGGTATTTTAAATAGTATTTTACGTATTTATAGGATATATTATGTAGGTATTTAAAATAGTGTTTTACGTATTTATAGGATATGTGTATTTAAAATCTCAGAAAATATTGTGGTTTTTTTATAAGAATATTATTACAAAAAAGTGTACTTCGTATGTTATAATGTAATGTTCCCGAATTCCACAATTTTAACTGTCTTTGTAACTTTGTTTTAAGTGTTACATTTTTAAAAAATAAGATCAGGTAGAAAAATAAGATAAGATCAATAGGTTTAGCAATGAATTAATGAGACTGATGATTTACACCAGAAATTGAAACCGGTACCTTTATAAGGAGTCAGATATCAAACTAACGAAACCACGATAGCCGACTTTATAAGAATTATAAATATTTAAGAAAAACTCTGCAGCCCAGAGAAATATTTTTTTTGACATTTAAGGGATATTTTATTGAAACAAAGTATCCTTTTTTAAATGTGAGAGGCTTATAAAATTAATAAATCACAAGCAAATTTTATAGATGATATTAATTTTCACAATATGATAATATCCTATTTTGCAGGAATTGAATTACTACTCATCCTATAAAACCATTATTTACGAAATTCGATCTTTAACTCAGTTTTAGGTAAAACCGAAGCGACTTGGGATATTAATTTGGTCGGAGGTCTTTTATTGAATACATACATAGGAAGGTACGGTGTTAAGTGTACATATAACTAGGCATTAGTAATATCAGTCTTTACCTTGCAATAAAATGAAAGACTGAGCATAAAAAAACATGACCTACTGCGGCGAAACTCTCTTCTGCAAATCTTATCCCATTTTCGAATAAAAACACTCCATGAAACGAAACAAAATATACAATATTAATACCTACAACATGATTTTTTTTAATATTTTTTAGCGGATGCGGAGAGACATAACGTTAAGGAATAGCTTTCTCAAGTCCACAGCCGATCTGCAGACCTCCCAAAAGCAACGCCGAGAGGAGTTGCTTTAGGAGGATGGATGACCCAATCTCTGCATGGATGGACATAAGCGAGAAGGTGAATTGGGCGCATTACCTGCCATTCCCAATATGTAAGACATTGAACAGGCTGAGTGGCTGTAAGAGCAACCTGCACAGGTGGGGTTTCTCGATGGAAGACGATGCCTTCTGTGATTGTGGGGTAGTGCAGGATGACTATCTGCTGTCCTTCCCAGATTATTGGCTAGGTTGTGGCCATAGGGGCCTAGCCAGTAAAGTTGGGGGTGCTGCAGCCCCACCCTAGGATTCTGGGCAACAGGTCAGTGCCCCCTTCAATTCTCACCTATGGAAGAGCAGGGCAGACGCCTTAATGCCTCGCTCGGTGGTGACTCATCAAACGTGGCGATGAGTAAGTCTGCATCACTGGGCGATGGAAATCAAAGAACTGAAAGTACTGTCCGGTGGTGTACCTGAAATTCGCCAACATGAGTACTAAGGGGTGGAGGAGCCTCCCGTGATCATTGATCGGCACGACCCACTCGGCGGTACCCGAGTTGATGACGAGACAGGTGCAGCCGACGCTGCGCCTGGTGTGGAAATCGAAGAACTGAAAGTACTACACACACACACACACACACACACACACATACACACACACACACACACACACACACACACACACACACACACACACACACACACACACACACACACACACACACACACAAACAGACACACAGACACATAAAATGTTCTTTTCCGAATTCTTTTATGTGTTTTTACCTCAAGATGGATATATACATATAAAACATATTATATGCTGCAAATATTTGAAAGGTGTATTTGTAAGGTGTCAGATGGGTCGATGGCAGAGCGATTAGCGCGCTGGGCTAGTAATCCAGTGGTCGCGAGTTCGAATCCTGCCTCGACCGATTTCGTTCACCTATAGCATAAGCATTTGCTTATTTTAGGGAACGTAGTAAGATGTATATGTACTTGTTTAACAAGGACATATTCATGTAAAAAAAAGAAAAAAAAAAACTACCGGTATTTTTTCTTTTATGTTCTTTAATTTTCGTGTTAACATAAGTTAAGTTATTATATAAAAGAGAGAATCTGCACTTATTTACTATTATTTTTTTTACTAAAAAAATAATGACAATTAAAAAAAAACAATAGTAAAAAAACAAAAAAAAACAATAGTTTATGTATCGTTCGTATTGACTCACGAAATCCTAATAAACCTGCGAAATAGACCAAATTAATTATAACCTCCTACAATACTATATTATGTTTCATAATCATATGAACAGACGCCTGATTGACAATATATTCCATACACCTGACACACGAGTTCATATCGCAAACACCCCAACTTATGCGACATAATATCCCTGACGCTTGACAGTCTCCAATTTTCAATGAATGACCTATTCGCTCCTCGTGTATATTTTGCTCATTTCTATTTCAAGGGGAACTGTATTTGTGGTGGATAGTAAACTGGCGTTATATAGGAAATGTGGCTTGGTCTTGTGACGGATGATGAGATCGTTATCCGTTTCATGATGGTCACCTCCCATACTTCCATGCTTTCACATGGATGAAACAGGATAATAAGTACATATAGGTAAGTAATGATACCACCTAGCCGTTTGTGACAGGTTAACCTACAATTTATTGAACTACATTAAATGATTAATCGATTATATAGCTACGTTTTACGACAAGGCCATAGGATATAAATATAAAATGACATCACGATTTTTGTTGGGTTTCGTTTCATACCACAACCATCAAATTACATTATATTAACAGACTAGACAAGCCAGCATACAAATACCTAGAAATAAGTCAACATTTGGACATAACATATTCAATTCCTGGAATTCAAGTTTTTTTTTATTTACTCCCATTTGAGTTGAAAAAGGCTCAAAACATAAAAATATTTATAAATGGAATTATAAATTGGGTAAAAAATACAAACAAAAATTTCAATCAACAAATTATTTTACGTTAACTTCATATATACATATTATATATTATGTAAACTATAGGAATAGTATTTATTTTATTTTATTTACGGCGTTTGCCATTAACATAAAGTTTTCACAAAAGATACAAAATATAAAACATAATAATGTGTGAAAATACATGTATAAAAAAGCAAACATACCCAATCTATAAACAATGAAAATTAAAATAAAAGCAAAAAGAAATATAAAGAAAAATGAGATAAGTCTATTGTATTGAATAAATATTATGTATTATAAATATTATTTTATATGTATTTTTTATCCATGTTTAACTGAAGATATATCATTTATGAACTGTTTGGAACAAGTAGGTACTATTTTTTTTTTGTTTTTTAAAAGAATCCCCCCCAAAGCACGAATTCAAACTCTTTTTAGGGGGTAATATGAATAAACGTTTTTTTTGTGTGTTCTTTGTGAATTATATAATTACTGTACAGTAAATTTATAAATAAATAAATAAATTTATTAAAACATTAAACCTTCCTTGGTTCTCTATTCGACACGAACAGATAATTCATAAATAAATTAATTAATTAATTAAAAACATTAAACCTTACTTGGTTCTCTATTCGACACGAACAGATAATTCATAAATAAATTAATTAATTAATTAAAAACATTAAACCTTCCTTGGTTCTCTCTTCGACACGAGCAGATAATTCATAAATGAATAATTTAATTAATTAAAAACATTAAACCTTCCTTGGTTCTCTCTTCGACACGAACGGATAATTCATAAATAAATCAATTAATTAAAAACATTAAACCTTCCTTGGTTCTCGCCTTCGACACGAACACGATCCAAGAAAAAATACATATCCATATACTAAGTAACATATACATAGCTACATACATATTGAACTACACTTAAGTATGTGAATTTGATCGTTACCATGACAATTAAAATCAAATTACACAGAAAATACTCTCTTAAAAATTAGGAAAAACATTAAAATCAATTGAAATATTCACCATCATTTTACTCTTAACTCTAAATTGTACTTGAAAATATATTTTAATCGTGTTAATTCGCACCATTGACTTTTAAGTATACAAATATATATTTAAACTATTTTTAATATATATTCATGGATTTCTGAAATAAAACTTTTTTTCTGGAATGTATGTCGTCCTGTCGAAATATTTTTGGTTTAACAATGTAAAAGGTGAATAATACAATGGAGGTGCCTTATTTTACATTCCACCGAAAGTCAAACTATCATTGTTCAGGTCTGAACAAAAATATGCTTAGGTAAGTCCACACAAAATAATAATATTCAACCCTTATCTGTACACATACTGTAGACGATTCTAACGAAACCCTTACTTTAGTTCCTTCCTCATACATATGTAGGTATGTAGTGTATAATTTATTATTCATCGTTTTATTGCCATAAAATAGGAAAGTTTTAAATGAATATTACCGAATAATGAATATACCCTCACACATAAAACGTTGAATTCATATTCTGCAAATTATATATTAGAAAATTGTCACAATTGTTTCGATAGTAATACATAGTTTTTAATTTTACATATTCTATTATTTCGCTGTCGTATTTTATAACTTCCCGTATAATTTTCGGTTAGGTTAAGTATGTGTTTAAAATAACAACAGTGACTCGCGATAGCGAGTTGCTTTATAATTTGAATAGAAATCGGTTGCAAGAAAATTTTTATCAACACCTTTGCCATTTGAGGTTACGAATAAGTTTATTATGTATTCGTATTTGTCAAGCCATTTGATCACATTTTTCAAATTATTTAGGTATATATGTCAACATATTTTTTTTTACTGTTTTGATTTTGAACACTATTATGTTTCAATTAACGCGTTTAATGTCAATTTTACCAACTCATCCGACATTGGTAAAATGACCTGAGCGTTTTATAAGCTCTAGTCGCTCAACAATATGATCCCTATAGAAAATTGACCCCGCCCCGCTATTTTTTTTTTTTTTTTTTTTTTTTTTTTTTTTTTTTTTTTTTTTTTTTTTTTTTTTTTTTTTTTTTTTTTTTTTTTTTTTTTTTTTTTTTTTTTTTTTTTTTTTTTTTTTTTTTTTTTTTTTTTTTTTTTTTTTTTTTTTTTAAAGAATGAATAATGTCCTTGTATAACAAGTACATATACATCCTTATACATTCCCTAAACTAAGCATAAATGCTTGTACTATAGGTGAATGGAAATCGGTCGTGGCAGGATTCGAACTCGCAAACTCTGGGTTGCTAGCCCAGCGCGCTAACCGCTCTGCCACCACCCATCTCTTAATTACTTCCCTCACCCATCTCAAAATTACTTCCCTCAAACCCTCAACTTCCACCGAGAACCAACTGCTCCACCAACAGTAACGCACATTCTTAGAGAGTTAAGTGCACTTTACACGGACACTATTTTCAACGCGACCCGGTTTCCAACGCTTAAAATAGTATCCAAAATACAGGTTACTCCAAACATTGCTTTACATGCAACGCTTAAAACAGCATCCAAAATATAGGTTACTCCGAGCATCGCTTTACAGTACTTTACACAGTTTATTCAATTATATGTGCAAATTTTTAATATAATATAAATAAATGTATATCGAAAAATTATATAATAATTATAATATAGTATATCGAAAGATTAGACACTTTCCAAGGTGGTTCGGCCACATAGAAAGATTGAGTGATGACCGTCTGACAAAAAAAGTATACAAGGCTGATAAAGGAGGAACGAAAAGTAGAGGTCGGCAAAGAAAAAGTTGGCACGATCACATAAATGGGATTTTGAAAGATGGTGATGTTAGAAGTAAGAATAATAGAAGAGCGTGTATGGACGTGAATGAAGCGAGGAATGTATGTCAAGAGAGAGGAGTCTGGCGTTCAGTTCTCTCTGCCTACCCCAAATAGGGAAATGGCGTGATGGTATGTATGTATGTATGTAGACACTTTCCAAATAAACAAAATACATCGCGAGCGAATGTCACACGTAAAAGTCAACGCAAACGGCAGCCATTTTGACTCGTCGGTAACGACGACAGCGAATAATTTTACAGATTTCTGTTTAACCAAAAAGGATGAAAATCGCGTTGAAAATAGAACACGTTCTATTTTTTTGCTCATCGCGTTGTAAATCCCGTCGAAAACCTGAAACCCGTTGAAAATAGTGTTCGTGTAAAGTGCACTTTAGACCCGAGATACACGGACTGCTTGGAGTAGTCGGGGTCAACTACTCTAGAGCAGTTGTAACGACTGCATTTACACGATATAACACGATACAGTTGTAGCGCCAGCTTGAAGCAATCGTGTTGCAGTTGAACCGAGTGCATTTTTCAGTCGATACAACTGCTTGAAGCAGTCAGTTCAACTGCGTCGAACGTTCCGTGTTGTTCCGTGTTCATTGTAAACGAAAACTTTGTATTAGAACTGCAGACCGCCGCGCCGTGCTACAACACCTTGAAGTAGTTGACCTGCCACAAGTAATCCGTGTATGTCTGGTCTTTGTTGTTATCCTTCCTGGTGAGGAAGCAGAACGCTTTGAAACCTATCAAAAATAAAAACTCAATTAACGGTTATTATGAAGTCATTTTTGTTATTTAGAAAAGTTTATTTTTTTTTATTTATAAAAAATATTAATATTCTATAAATTTAAAATGTTTTTTTTTATTGAGTTTTATTGTCAATTTAATTGGTTTTGTAATGTCGTCCAAATGATGGATATTTTTCAATTTTCAGTGCAGTAGTAAATATTTCAAAACAAATAGTCAGAATGGATGACAATGATCTTTCAATCTACAAATATCTAAATTAATATTTTTTTTAAATACGTGTGTAAAATGTTATGATAATTATCTTTATTAATTACCTGGCGCTATCTGAAATAGTGAATATTGTTATGATAATTCATAAAAATGTACCATACTGGAATACCTAAAAAAGTTTATTGAAAAAAGATCAAATTTTCTTTAAATCATTGACTTATAAACTTACGTAAGATCAAAAAATAATGAAAAGAACCTTGTCAAATAAATGTTATAATATAACCAATAATTCAAAAGACCATTATTTCAAGAGCTACGTAATCATTACTCATCGAATAAATGTAAATAACACAATTAATGGATGCTGAGTTAGTAATTACGTCGGTAATTATATGTAACAAAGGAGAACATCAGATTACAATGTAAATCCGCAAGAAAATCAATATTTTTCAAGCAGAAATACCCATTAGAACTGAAATGCTTAGGCAGGCAATAACAATCTTTTGATCCGGTAAAGGAGGAATTTATTAAAAAACGAATTGAATTAAAATCAAGAAACCAAACTAACCATTGACAAGAAATATATCATTTAAATTTAAAGTTAGTTTAAGTTTAAGTGACATGATCAATCATATCTACTACGCTACCCATGGAGTTGATTAACATAAGTTTACATCAGGTTCAGACTATAAATCTTTGAGGTTAAAATAAATCAATTAATTTTGTCAATTTATACAAAAATTAATGACATTTGTATACTAAACTTTGATCGTAATTTTTTTTTCTAATTCAATATAGATACAAATTAAAATCACATTATGATGTAGTGTTGATTTATACATTTTTAAGATTAAGACAAGGTAAGAAAGTATTAAGAACGTGTCATGGGAAGCCCCCCTGAACAGTTACAGATTTTTCATAAAAGAAAAAAATATCGAAAGAAATAACAATATGGAAATATGGATAAAAAATAATGGCAATAAACTTGAACTTTTTTTGTTTTCTTAATTAATTTTTCAAAAGATGAGTACACGTATTGCATAGTAAAGAAACAATGTTATATTTTTTATTTTACAAAAACGAGTACCTATCTCGACTCCATATCCATAAGTAGATTGCAACAAATATTGAAGAAGTAAAATTCAAATTCAAAAAGAGGATGAAGGGAAACAGATAGGAGGATTGTATGTATGTATGTGTATGTTTGTGTATGGTATGTTCTCTAGAGTGAGTATATGTTAGAGCGTGAAAGAGAAGCACAAGTAAAAAACAAAGATAAAATCAGTATTGTAATATGAAAAAATAATAAAAATTAAATACAAAAAAAAAAAAATGTTACAAAAGATATTAAAAATGAGAAAAACTACCCCTACCTACGTATTTAAGGTAGGTATAAAATTGTAATACCTACCTATTACGTAAGTTATTATTTTTATATATTATGCTTATATTACTCCATTTATAATTTTATGTACACCATATTATTATATGAGATTTGCCGCTGTATTATAGAACATCTATTAAAAATTTCACGTCCAATTGATAATCTCCTCCGTTTACGAAAATCGTTTAAAATAAGCTGATGTTTGGTAATCCATATTGCATCAAGCAAAGCTGGATTGCCTAAAAACGTTGTTTTCTTATACATCGTTTCAGAATATTGCCTATCGCCAGTATCTGGTTCCACCTTTAGGTACGATGCTGTCGATAATTTGTTTTGTCAAATAATAATAATGGACATTTGGTAGGTATTTTGTAAATGTTACGGTGTGGGTAGGTAGATAATAAATAATTGAATGTCACCTTGACCATTGAGCGAATGTACATTATTGAATTAGAATACAGTCAATTTAATTTGGCCTACACAATTTTGGGTATTGTTTGTCAATAGTCACCCTTTGTAGGTAGTTACGATAATAAGTTATTTTCATTAGCTTACTAAAACATGGCACATGAAATTTACCCTTGATTTAGAAACTCAAATAAACCGGTTTTCTTTTTTACTCCTCACTAAGCCAAGGGAAAATAGTAAGGGGGGGGGGGTGAATTCGCAGTTTTTATTGTTATTTTTTTATTGCAGATTATCACCAAGTATCATGTTGAGATTGTAATTTGAAAGTTTCATCACAATGTTTCAGTGTGTGTGCGTGCTGTGTACTGTGAGTTATTTTCAAATTTGTATATTTAATACTCTCTAAGACCCCATTTGATTTTAAGGGATATTTGAATCTTCCAAAGTGACCCCAAACTTTGGAATATTCAAATAATAAAATATGGTTTGTGTAGCAAATAACGAAGACAAATAGGGAATATAACGAAGCTACGAATTATTTAGTTTTGCGAAATTTATTATTTATTAAATCAACAATATTCATACATGAGACAATCCAATAAATATTGCACAATTAACGAAATCAAAGTAATCAAGCCGTTAATTTGCCGTTATTTATTTAAACAATCCGAGCTTTGGTAAATTCAATGGAATAATTGTATTAGCCCTTGCCTATACTAAATTGCATTATGGGGTGTCTATCTGACTAATCTAATTGTAAAGGTACGACCATAACATAACAACAACCTTCCAAACAAATTGTTTTAAAACTGTAGAATATCAAAAACACATATGGTATGGGGCGGAGACTTGCTTAAAGGACCCTTACTAACTTGGGCCCATGATGACTTAGGCTGGGTTATTTCAACAAAAGTATGGGTAGATAATAGTATAGTTAAAATACTTTGGCATTTATCTAAGGTGGTTCGGCCACATAGAAAGAATGAGTGATGACCGTCTGACAAAAAAAGTATACAAGGCTGATAAAAAAGGAACGAAAAGTAGAGGTCGGCCAAGAAAAAGTTGGCACAATCACATAAATGGGATTTTGAAATATGGTGATGTTAGAAGTAAGAATAATAGAAGAGCGTGTATGAGACGATGTACGGACGTGAATGAAGCGAGGAATGTATGTCAAGAGAGAGGAGTCTGGCATTCGGTTCTCTCTGCCTACCCTAAATAGGGATGGTATGGTATGGTATGGTAAAATACTTAAACATAAAAATTTTCAAAATTAAGTCGTTTACGGTATAAGATTTCAATGAAACAACCAAAATTATTGAACAATTTTATGAAATAAGTATTTTAACTATAATTTTACTTTAATGTTTGTCCGAGAAACACTGCAATAGTATTTAAAACCATACTTAACCATATTAAAGACAAAAAATTCAAATTATACTTTTCTTACCATCTTGCATTGTTTTCCGCTATACGTGTATTATTGTAATGAGATCACTAAGAAGAGTATGTAATAGAACGATATATGATAGAATAAAAAATGAGGACATAAGGAGGGAATGCAAGATGAAGAAGAGTATTATAAATAAAATGAAAGTGAATTCCTTGAGGTGGTTTGGACATATTGAA
This sequence comes from Molanna angustata, assembly GCA_963576475.1. Lineage (NCBI taxonomy): Eukaryota > Metazoa > Arthropoda > Insecta > Trichoptera > Molannidae > Molanna > Molanna angustata. The sequence goes on along the minus strand of OY754973.1, from coordinate 25,979,299 downwards.
AGAATGAATGATGAACGACTGAGCAAAAAAATATACATGGGTGTAAGAGATGGAGTGAATAGCAGGGGCCGCCCCAGAAAGAGAAGGCATGGCCATGTGAATGATATTTTGAAAGAAGGAAATATAAGAAGCTTGAATAATCGACGAGCATGTATGAGACGATGCATGGATGTAAAGGAAGCTAAGAATGTATGCAAAAATAGAGGAGTATGGCGCTCGGTTCTCTCTGCTAACCCCGTAAGGGATATGGGGTGATGGTATGTATGTATGTATGTATTTGTATTACGCATACAATTCATAATATAGTTACACATTATCAGAATATGTTAAAACTTTGTTTTACAGAATAGGTATAATTAGAAACGTTATATTAATCTAGAGAGGTATTTAAGAAAAAAAAAACTTGAGTTACTACATTTTATGTGCACAATGTTATGTAATATATTCTGTGAAATTACCAACAAATAAAAATTAAAAAAATGATCTAATTATTTATTTTAGAAGGATATTCCTTCTACGTCGTTGAAAATACATTCTCCACTAACTCATCATTGTGATCATTTTATCATAATATAACTCATGTCAACCAGATTCTACAAAATGCGTTCTATCTTCAATGCTTACCTGGCAAGGAGCAAATAAGTGCGTGCGTGTGTGCGTGCGTGTGTGGTGTTTTTATAACGAAAAATATTTTTAAATTCTTTACACATGTAAATTTTCTTCTTGCTCATTGATGTTAAATATATGTACACGTTTTTTTAACAATCTTTGATTTTGTCGGCCTTCGTGGCTCATTTGGTTCAGTATTCTTGTCAGTAGTCTTTTCATCCTAAAACATATTATGTACCTACTTGTTTTTTCTTATATTATTGTACTTTTATATTATTATTATTTTTTATGTATCTTTTCTCTCTTTTTTTTCAAATTGATGTTACTTGTTGTATAATTTTTTTTTCATAACTAAGTATGTCACCAAACATTGTACATTCACAAATGTAAATAGAAGAAAGCATTTTTGGCTATGTTAAAATTTAAAAACTGAATTGTAAATGATATAATTTACAGCTGTAGCTTTCTGAGAGTAAATAAATAAAATAAAATAAGTATCTGACTGCTGATCTGAAGGTCCCGGGTTCGATTCCCGGTGGAGACACAGTTTTTAATTGTGTTTTCAATCTGGATCTGTGAGACGATTAATATCGTAAGTCTCCAGAATGTGGCAAATTGTTATCGGGTGCACTGAGAAAACTGATAATCATAAATAACGTGATTTCAGCTTAAAGTATGGTGAATTCACCATAAGTACTTTCGGAGCATAGTGATATCACCAAAATTAAGATGATAATACGGTTTATGATGATAACGGCATATAAGATGACGTGTCACTGGCTTTAGTAGGACGAGAATACATTATATCATTATGTTTCCTACTATTCATGTTTCCTTTCATCATATCTCCTATGATATCTTATTATATTTCCTACTATTTTTCGGTGACGTTCTCTTATCTTCAGTGACGTCCTATTACTATAGATGACTTCCTCATATCTCTTGTGATGTCCTTTTATTATTCCTAATATTAATAGATGACTTCCTCATATCTCCTGTGATGTCATTTTATTAATCCTAATATTAATAGATGACTTTCTTATATCTCCTGTGATTTCCTTTTATTATTCCTACCATGTTTCGATGACTTTCTCATATATCCAGTGACGTTATATTATTATTACTACTATTTATAGATGGCTTTCTCATATCTCCTGTGATGTCCTTTTATATTTTGGATTAGGTCCTATTATTTTTCCTACTATCTCTATCATTTCCTTTTGCTTTACGTATTATTTATCTTGTTAATTTTGTCGACGGATAATTCGTGGTGAAACTCCATTATACTAGGTATAAATGAAAACACTAATTAGTTTTAGTTTCACTATTTAATTTTAACACTGGCACTGACCGGTATCGATCTGAAGATCATCGTCAGAGTGCGCGAAAATGAAAGTAAACAGAGTTTAAATAGATATGACTGAAATATTGGTACACAACCTTTTTTTTTTTTTTGTAAAGTTCTATCAGTTCGATTAGTATTGCCAGAAAGAACTGATGAAGAAAACTGGCAAACAAAACAGTATGGTAAATATGTGTGATGTATACAAAGTTTGGTAATGTTGAAGTAGAAAGAAAAACTGATTTTACATTATACAATATAGAAACGAATTATAAGAAATATAAATATTATTGAGTATCCAGAGGTTGTGTATGTAGTGCATGTAGTGAAGACCAAATGTGTGCAGGTATCTGAAACAAAGAGAGTGGCCGGCAGTAAAATTCTTTATATCGAAAGTAAACAAACAATAAAGGATAAGTGTTGGAATAACCCCACATTAACTGCATATAATGTAGATTGTTTAAAATATCGGTTTTAATAACGGTGAAGGGGAGAAGTCTGTCTGTAAATTTATCAAAGTTTTGCTGTTATCACATTTCAAACGATTTATTTCTAAGATCTCCAAACGATCTAGTTTTTTACCTTTAGGGTTAATATGTAAAATTTTGGTATTACTATCGATGGAGAAGTCATGACCAAACTCGTTAAGATGTGCAGCAAAGTTGGATGAGTCCTGATTAAGTCTTTTACAACGTAAATGTTCATTAATACGGATCTTAAATTGTCTTCCCGTTTGGCCGATGTATACACTTGGACAGGAACCACATGCTAAAGAATATATACCGTTATTTTCAATGGGGTCTATTTTATCTTTATTGTTAATGAGCATTTTGCCTAATGTTTTTGGATTATAAAAAGCTATATTTTTCCCTGATTTTTTAATAACGTTACCTGCTTTTACGGACGAATTTCCTATGTATGCTAATTTAATCCATTTATCTGATTTTAAAGATTTTATAGTTAATCCAGGGGCTATGTTTCTGAGAAGGTTTTTCTTTTTCTTTTTTCTTATTAAGTCATTAATTAATTTAACTTTATATCCGTTGTTTAGTGCTAAATTATAAATAATATTGAGTTCGTTATCATAATTTATTTTTGACATAGGTACATTAAAAAGTCTGTGTATTAATGAGTGGAATGTAGACAATTTGTGAGAGTTGTGATGTCTCGAGCTATTATGTATTATATTATCACTGAATGTGGGTTTCCTGTAAATGTTAAAATCTAAATTTCCATCTATAATTTGTATTGTTAGGTCTAAAAAGTTAATTGAGGATCCACCAACCTCCATCGTAAATTGGATGGATTTATTCAGGGAGTTGAGAGATTTTAGAAATAAGTCTAACTGTCTTAAAGATCCTGTCCAGATACCTAATATATCATCCACATATCTTTTATATATTAGGAGATTTTTAAAACCGGACAAGGAGGAAAGTTTGTTTTCTAAGTAATCCATAAAAAAATCTGCTAAAATCGGTGACATTGGACTACCCATCGCTAACCCGTTCAATTGTTTGTAAAATTTACCATTGAATCTAAAATAATTTTGATCAATACAAATGTTGATCAAATCCCATAATTCATTTATTAAAACTGGATTTAAATTGGTCGTGAATATATACTCGTTTAACGCAATTTTCAATTCATCTATTGGGATGTTTGTGAATAAACTTACGACGTCAAAAGATATTAAAATGCTATTGTTAGGGACTTTAATATTTTTAATTTGATCAATCAGTTCAAGTGAATTTTGGACAGTGTTTTTTGGTTTAAACTGGAGGATATTTTGAAAAAGAGAATTACAATGTTTCGCTACTTTATAACACGGAGCAGAAAAATATGATACAACCGGTCTAAAAGGCATATTAGGTTTATGTACTTTCGGTAAACCATATAGTCGGGGGCAATGTGGATTCATTAGAGTGAACCGAGCTTTGTCGAATGCATCATTAAAAAGTATTTTTGAGTTAGTAATGAGAGTCTTTAATTTTTGGGAATAAGATTGGGTCGGATCTATAGATGTTTCCATGAAAATATCAGTTGATAAGAGGTCTTCCATTTTTGATAAATAGTGATTTTTATCCAATATAACTGTGCTGTTGCTCTTGTCAGCTTTGGAGATAACTAAATTGTTGTCAATACTAAATTGATGGATCCTCAATTAACTTTTTAGACCTAACAATACAAATTATAGATGGAAATTTAGATTTTAACATTTACAGGAAACCCACATTCAGTGATAATATAATACATAATAGCTCGAGACATCACAACTCTCACAAATTGTCTACATTCCACTCATTAATACACAGACTTTTTAATGTACCTATGTCAAAAATAAATTATGATAACGAACTCAATATTATTTATAATTTAGCACTAAACAACGGATATAAAGTTAAATTAATTAATGACTTAATAAGAAAAAAGAAAAAGAAAAACCTTCTCAGAAACATAGCCCCTGGATTAACTATAAAATCTTTAAAATCAGATAAATGGATTAAATTAGCATACATAGGAAATTCGTCCGTAAAAGCAGGTAACGTTATTAAAAAATCAGGGAAAAATATAGCTTTTTATAATCCAAAAACATTAGGCAAAATGCTCATTAACAATAAAGATAAAATAGACCCCATTGAAAATAACGGTATATATTCTTTAGCATGTGGTTCCTGTCCAAGTGTATACATCGGCCAAACGGGAAGACAATTTAAGATCCGTATTAATGAACATTTACGTTGTAAAAGACTTAATCAGGACTCATCCAACTTTGCTGCACATCTTAACGAGTTTGGTCATGACTTCTCCATCGATAGTAATACCAAAATTTTACATATTAACCCTAAAGGTAAAAAACTAGATCGTTTGGAGATCTTAGAAATAAATCGTTTGAAATGTGATAACAGCAAAACTTTGATAAATTTACAGACAGACTTCTCCCCTTCACCGTTATTAAAACCGATATTTTAAACAATCTACATTATATGCAGTTAATGTGGGGTTATTCCAACACTTATCCTTTATTGTTTGTTTACTTTCGATATAAAGAATTTTACTGCCGGCCACTCTCTTTGTTTCAGATACCTGCACACATTTGGTCTTCACTACATGCACTACATACACAACCTCTGGATACTCAATAATATTTATATTTCTTATAATTCGTTTCTATATTGTATAATGTAAAATCAGTTTTTCTTTCTACTTCAACATTACCAAACTTTGTATACATCACACATATTTACCATACTGTTTTGTTTGCCAGTTTTCTTCATCAGTTCTTTCTGGCAATACTAATCGAACTGATAGAACTTTACAAAAAAAAAAAAAAAGGTTGTTTACCAATATTTCAGTCATATCTATTTAAACTCTGTTTACTTTCATTTTCGCGCACTCTGACGATGATCTTCAGATCGATACCGGTCAGTGCCAGTGTTAAAATTAAATAGTGAAACTAAAACTAATTAGTGTTTTCATTTATACCTAGTATTATTTATCATTACATCCTCTAACTTCGGGCAGGGATTAGGTATATAAGGATAGACAATGACGATAATATTATAATGGAACGTAGATCGAAAGTTACTAGATGTAGTTAAGCAACTTTCGATTTACGCTCCATTATATGGTCCTTATTTATCCTTATATATCTAATCCCGGCCCGAAGTAAGAGGATGTTATGATATTTTTTTTCACTACAACTATGTCCTCTTTGTACAACACAATCTCAACTTTATAGTCTGTATACTCTGTATATCTGTCCGTCACTGAAATTTTGAAGCGAGACTGCGAGACCGAGACGAAAACCACCATGCATCATGCCGAACAAATGAATAACTGATTGAATAAAAGATGAGCGAATGAGAATATTGTACGGTGTGCTGTCATCATATTTTAGTAGAAAGCACAAAAAATCATATGATTCCTCTTATATGAGATTCTGTTATCTTATTATAGTAGAATTCACTCAAAATAGTATGATTTAATATTAAAAATTGATGCTCACTCTGAAAATAAGAAGATTCTGTAATTGTATTTAAGTATGTTTCACATAAAATAATATGACTGTAATATGAAGTAACTAACCATATTTGAATCATAAATTCGCTATAAACCACTTGTTTTGTAACTAAGTTTAGTTTGTCGATCGACAATTCTCGATAATCGCGAAAAACGCGTCGATAATCTTATATATGCAATAGAACTATTACCAAGTATTTTTATAACATATCAACATAAATGAATGTTCCATATCTTAAAAATTTCACATCATTTTACTACACTAAAATAAGGAACTTCATCGTATTTTCAGTGATACTTCTTCATAATAAACTGTGAAATCTTTATAAATACGGTGACACGTCACTGTGTTTTATGAATATAATCTTATTTATGAATATCACGTTAATTTATAGGACAGTGGACTATTTTCTATTCCATTATGTTATTTGAAAAAGGAAACTATTATTTTATGTGATCAATTTATAAGATTATGAGCGTCATAATACTACGTTATTTACCCAAATAATTCGATTAAATCAATGATAGCGTAATATTAACCTTTTATTTCATTATTTTAGGAGTCCGCACCTATTTTATACTTACGTCATGATATTTTAAGATTACGCAAATTTGACATTTTTTTTCAGTGTGCGTGTTAAATAAATATTTGACATAGTACCTGTTAGTTGCCCGAGAAGTAATATAATAATAAAAATATGAAAATATAATTATGTTTCCACTTACCGTGATCTTCTTCGCTGGCTTAAGCCTTAAACATTAATTCACATTTACGAAAAATGTTATATACCTACTTGTCAAATTACGAACGTTATATTTTTTTTTCTCTTAAGGCTTTTCACCCAAAAAAGGATGTTGCAGCCGTTATTAATCAGAAACATTAGTTAACAAAGATTAAGTCAATAAAAAAAAAGAATTAAATAATAGTCAGATTTTTTATAATTGATTTAAATATTAAACCATGAACTTGAGGAGAGACGAACGTTATATGGAACACATCAATTGATGATATTACGATGTCCCAATCGATTCAACTGTTTAAAAGAAGACTAAACCTTTTCTATGTAACTTTTTCCTCCCAACAACCTCTATCTCCTTCCTCTCTTTGTTGATGAGATTTTACATTTAATTATGTTATGTGATTGTCTTTCAGTTTGTTGTTAATTGTTATTATTTTTTTGTACCTACCACTACACAATTCATGGCCACACGTTGATTTGGTTTTGTACATGAATTAAATAAATAAAACAAAATAAATTAATAAAATATAAAGTAGAAATGTTCTATTAATGTACCAAGTCTGCGATGGGTTCATAATATACTCTGCATAATAATATAAATATTAAGTTTTATTTAGAACTCTAGTGTTCACATCAATTACAATATAAAGCTGTACTGATATACACACATGTACAAAATCTTAAGAAGAAACATACAGTGTTGGTACGAGTGCATACAAAACTTTCACAATTTTGAGGATTAAACATATTTGTACATTTATGTGAATTAATCTTAACATAAACGAAGTCGTATAAATTATTACATTTTAGGCGAGAGTAAAATATAAGTCCAGAGGCTAATTACTTTTTACCAGGCTACATAATATTGTATGACCATTTTAAACCTATATTCTAACAGATTTTTAATTATCTCAATAGAGACGAAGTTGGAATATTTATTGTAGGAGAACCGTGAAATCAAGGCACTTACAGGGCTTACGACCTGTCATCGGCTGGTTTACGTGATCACTTTATGCGCTTGCGCAACGTTCACCAATTATGCCTTTTTAATGAGATCCCTATCAATTCAATTTTGAAAGTTCTATATATTGTAATACTGTGTAATCAGTATTAGTAGCATGTGGCAACGTGTTATTGGGTGTGTGTTAAATTAATATTTTATATAGTACATGCTAGTTGCCCGAGAAGTAATAAATAAATAAATAAATAAATAAATAATAAATAAATAAAAAATAAACAAATAAATAAATAAAAAATAAACAAATAAATAAATAGATTAATAAATAAATAAATAAATAAATAAATAAATATATAAATAAATAAACAAATAAATAAATAAACAAACAAACAAACAAACAAACAAACAAACAAACAAACAAACAAACAAACAAACAAATAAATAAATAAATAAATAAATAAATAAATAAATTTATAAATAAATAAATAAATAAATAAATAAATAAATAAATAAATAAATAAATGAATAAATAAATAAATAATAATTAAATATATAAATATATAAATAAATAAATAAATGAATAAATAAATAAATAAATAAATAAATAAATAATTAAATAATTAAATAAATAAATAAATAATAACTAAATAAATACATACATTATTACATAAATACATAAATAAATAAAGAACTCAGGGTCATTATTTATTGACGTCCTTTTCTGGAAATGTACACCACGAAGATTATTTTCGTCTCGCCAGCAAACACTATAAATTAATTTGCACTATTTGTATAATAAAGATCTCGATCGTCTCAGAAACCATTGAATGAAGGTAATTCTACCCTAATACCAGCCAAAGACGTACCGCCCTTAAGGATAAAGGGGTACAAATTAGGATCAAGACCCTCACTGAACTCAAAAAGGTGGAAACAATGAACGATCAAGTGCGAGTAGCGACGGCTATTTTCGAGCAAATCCCAAAATAGTTTTCTTAAAATAAAATACCTTACTGAAATTATGAAAAAAAATTAATGCCACTCAGGGAACCAAAGATTAAGCGGCCGACTTATACTTCAGATTTATTTACATTAATTAATATATTTTACAAACACACATACCATCACACCATGTCCTTATTATTGGGATAAGCAGATACAATCAAGGCTCATACATTGATCCATGCTTCAGGTATGTTTGCACAGGAACTGTGTCAAGGATTTCTTGGTGACCTCAGATATCGAATCGCCGCATACCGTGACAGAACATGGAATAACCCTAAATTGACCTAAAAGATTGTACAGGGGCACCAATGTCCGAGACTGTCGCAAAGGTGTGCAGAAGTGTTGGGTCAATGACGATAGTAATACACTGACTACAAAAAAATGTTTTTATATTTGCTTTTTCTTGTATATATGTGTGTATGTATGCATGTGTGTATATACATATAATGCTCTTGTCTCAATTGTGTGAAAAACTCATTTGTTATTTTTTGGCTGTTCCTGTTTTATTGATTTATATATTTATTTTTTTCTTTCTATATTAGGTATTATAAAATCTATAGCGTATACCAAATTGTTTTTTTTTATTCTCTATATATTTTTCATCAATATGTGTTTTTGTTTATGTATTTAGAAGGAAATTTGTATTGTTTATTAGTAAATAAATATGTATTCTATATTGTGTAAAGGATTTTTCTTTTCTAATGTAAAATGTAAATTTTGTTTGTAAAATATATGATTTGTGTAGCATTGCACCCCCCTGCTTACAGACTGGAATAAAATCTTATCGTTATAATTTCTACTCTTGCATTCATTCATAGCGACCTTCGTGGATCAATTGGTTGGATATCTGACTGCTGAGCTAAAGGTCCCGGTTTCAATTCGCGGTAGACACAGTTTTTAAATGTGTTTTCAGTCTGGATCTGTGAGACGATAAATATCGCGAGTCCCTTGTTTGTGGCAACTTGTTATTGGGTGCGTTTTAAAAAAATAGCCTCCTTCACTTTCATAGATCGTCTCATACGTGCTTGTCTGTTATTAATATCTCTCTTTCAGAATAATGTCTTCACGATCGCGCCCAAAATGTTCTTGGCCGGCATCTTCTCATTTTTTTCTGTCTCCATTCTGAAAAAAATCTAAGTCAGAAGTTCTTTATTCACTCTTTTGTATGGCTAAACCATTGAAGTTTGTTTACTTTGTGTGTTTCTGTTACAATAATAGTATTCTACGAGCTACATTTGTTTCTTATTCTATGTGTTATAGCGACATCATTTTTTGCATCGCGTTCACTTAGGTATGTATATGCTTTTATTTCACTTTTATCATTATAATTATAAATTCTGGGTTCTTCTTTTTTTTTAATTTTTTATTTTTGTTTCTGCTTAAACTTTTGCTTGTTTTTCTTTAATTTTATTTTTATTGTACTTCACTACTTATATATTTTGTAAATTTATATTTTATATATTTTTTTCTTGATATTTTTTTTGTTGTTATATATAGGTACCTATTTATAATTATGTATGTATGTATTTTGCTTCGTGGTTCATAAACATATGTTTTAATAATTTGTAATTGTGTATGTAAAAGCCCATGTAGAGCGTTTATATAAATAAAAAATAAATAAATAAAAATAAAATAATTTACTAAAATAAAAAAACGGCCTCGTGCGCTGATATATTTATATAAGTAATGTTGGTTGAGACAGGATTCTGATCCAAGTTCGGATTCTGATTCTGGTCCAGCGTTGAAACTGATCAGCCAAAGAAGCTTTCAAAGTAATTATATTACACCTGCAAAAGGATATACTCAAAAGAAAACATCTACTTATCAGAAATGATACATTTTATACGATAATACTGACTCTATAGTTACCTATTTAATGTTTAATAACTGGAATTACTGACCCAAGGCGAAACTTTATGTAGACATAACCATTCTATTCCCTTTGACACGATAGTTTATGTTTCAGTAACGTGTATGTTCATGATTTAGGTATATTCTACTTCAAATTAATTAAAATCAAAACGAAACATTAAATACAAGTTGTAAAACGAAATAAACAAATGTTTATCTTGGTATGGAGTGTGTGAAACCAAACGGAGAATTCCCATTATTTTGAAATAATCGTCCGTCGGAAAAACAATGTAGGTGTATCAAAAAGATAACCAAAGACTTCAAATACTCGTACACTCTAAAATAAATAATTTATATCATTTGTCGATGACTTGAATTAACCAATAGTTGTGTGAGTTTAGGGTTGAGCGTATTTGTTAGGATTCGATTCAATTTATTGGGAATAGTTGACCTATCAAGTTTTGCTCTTCAAGAAAAAAAAACACATTTTTTGATAAATAACTTTGTAGACAAGTCAAACGATTTTCCATTATTTGTATGAAAGGTACATTTTTTCAAACGAATAATCTTTAAAAAAAAAAACATTTGAAATATATGTGACCTGCAACTGTAGAGCTAGTAGCTTATCGCGGGTGCCATCATGCAGGTATTTTAATACTAGTTGCATGTAACACATGATATCCAACTGTCGATAGCGATAGTATGTATAGTTGAAGAATAAGTACCGCACTATAATCCCATAAATACAAATTATTTAATATTTTAAGATATTTGGTTTTCTATACAACACATGTACCTAGGTATGTATGTCAAGATAGGATAGTATGGAGGTCAGTCCTTTGATCCTACCCAGAATGTGAAAACAGCATGATGGTATGTATGTATGTTGGGAGATTAGTATCAAATTATTAAGTCTTCTTAGATATTGTGAGTAGGCTACTTCCATACAAATTGTATGAAGCAATGTCGTCACTAAATTCAATTTTTATAAAAATTGTTAAAAAAAAATTGAGATGTGCTAATACAATGTTAATATTTTTTATAGAAAATTAAATTATCTAGTTAGGGTGTTTCGGCTTTTTTAGATATTTTTAAAAAGCTTGGAAATATAGGCAGTTGATCTTGGAAATATAGGCTCATAAATTTATCATAAAAAAAATATTTTTCTTAATAAAAAATGTTTGAGAAACCCTGGGATTTTAAAAAAAAAACTAATTTGAGATTTTGTATTTGTCTATGTTCATACCAATTTTCAGCGTTCTAGCTTTTACGGTTTCTGAGATATATGGAAAAATAAACCAAAATTTCAAAAGTTGATAACCCCTGACTGAAACAAAAATTCACAATTCTGAGTATAAAAGTTTTGTAAGCCTATAACTTTATATATATATTCTGAAATTTTGGGCTCTGTAAATTGAGCGAATCAAAAGTTATAAGGGGGGGGGCGGACACACACACACCACACACACACCACACACACACCACACACACACCACACACACACACACACACACACACAGACACACAAAACTCACAAAAAATGTTCTACTCCGAATTCTGAGTAAATCCATGTTCGGAAACATATATGCTGCGAGGCCTCTAGTTCGTGTTATTAGCATGCAAAAAGTCCACTACACCATACAAAATTTTCCTTCGTACACGCATCTTGATTTAATAATGTCGATTCATTAAGAGAATTGAATTCTCATGAATGAATCGACAGTTGGATTATTGAAAATTTACACAATTCTATTAATTTCCATATTATACTTATGACGTATTTCGATCATTTCATAATGCTTTCCATTATCTACACCTTATGCATTTTTACATGACTACAAAACGTCCACTATTAAAAGACATTTTTTGGATTAATCGATAGAAAGTGAATCAATAACTAGACTTTTATAACGGATAGGCTAAGATTTTTTTATAATATTAAAAAAAAATTTGTCATGGCTTTGTGGAAAGGAACAAACTTAATAATGTTAACAAATTTTCAACATCTCAATAGAGACGAAGTTGGATTATTATAGAAGAACCAGGAACTCAAGACACATATGGGGCTTACGAACTGTCATCGGCTGGTTTAAGTGATCACTTTATGCGCTTGCGCAACATTTACCTATTATGCCTACTTATTGAGTTCCCTTATCAACGCAATTTTGAAAGTTCTATATCTATTTTAATAATGATAAATAGATAGTTTGAAAATAGGACATATTTATTGTTGCCATCTATGAAGTATCGAAGAAACATTTTTTTTACTCCATATATTGAGAAGTTGGTTTCTTGTAAACAATGAAAGCAATAGTCTTTATACATGAAGTGACCATGCTCTCGCACAGATGTCACCCCTGAACTGCGCCTGAAATATTATTTCACTTTTTGTTTGTTCACAAAGTTCGATTCTCTTTTTTTCAAACGAACAAAATTGAATAGAACGAAAAATTATTTATTTATTTATTTTCTTGTACATTATATAAAAAAATATAAAATGCACACTGGCGTATTATACATATTTTTGTCGTCTTAATTCTATGTGACAGTACAATAAAGTAAGGCTAACTTAAGTGGACAAGACAAGTATAATATCGCTGGAATGAGTGGCTTAAATGTCACATGTACCTCACTATTCTAATTCAACCAAGCACGTCTTGCGGCCCAATCCTGGATTGAAACACTCACATGGCGAATGTTTTGTTGTCACCCAAGACCCGTCGCTTCGAGAGGTTTGCATTGTGTGATATAACTTGTTAGGTTAGTTTAATTTAGATGGAAGTAATTATTATCAGAAGCTACCTCGCATCAATATATACTTACAATATAGTGTTATATTTCTAAAGAATTAAATGTGGAAACATTTATACACTGATCAAAATAAGAAAAAAATATTGATTTATTAAGAAGAATTCCGTTTATGATATTGAAACAGAAATTTTAGTTAAATCTTGATCATTTTTTTTATAATAACTAAATTGAATTAAATAAAAATAATTTAATTTATCTATTAACTATGAATGTGTTTCTCAAAGCTTTCACGTGCTCAATAGGGGCCCCCTTTCAACCAACATGCTGTTGCTTTTCATGCTCTGCCCAAGGATCGCCAGCCTTTAAAGGTACGAGGCGTCCATAGTTATCGAACTGCAGTGCATAAAAATCTCATAAAACAACTATATCAAATTAATTATTAAATTTTGAACCAGCACATCCCCGCTACATCAGTATTCAATACCGTTGTGTAAAGAAAACGACCACAGTTTTCATATACAAAGCGAGAAAACTTTAAAGAGTTTTTTTTTGAAAGGTTCAAAGGTCTACAAAATTTTTAAAATATATGCATTGAGAACATATAGTCCGAAGAAAAATAAATGATGTTACTTTTGGTACATATTTCTCTCTTGTGTTATACATATATCTATGTATGTTGACTCAAGACCTACCTGAAATTTATTGGAGGTATTAGATTACCTGGTTATTGTGTCCAGTGCGCATGATCTCATTTTCCAATTTTCATATCGGCTAATAGAGTCTCTAACCAATAGATTATATCTGATAATAAAGTTATTGTTATACTTAATACTTTGATGAGGGTTATAGCATACATCCCATCTTATTACTCACATATATCTATCCCTTATATACATAGGTATACAAGCATTTATTATCAGCTTGATGTTCAATAAGTATATATATATATATGTTATCAACCCAGCAGTATGCTAATTAATATCATCTTCGATCTTTTGACTGAGATGGCATTCAATTTATGTGTAGTTTATTTGAACACATATAAGTATTTTATATGTTTCCGATCAATTAAAAAGGCTATTTTCAACTGTCCCTGGATTTGATCTCTGATCGTGTCATAGTTTGCACTAAGGGATTTGCAATAAAGAAGAATATGAGAACTGCAGCTGACATGAATTAATTATACAAGTTGGTGAACAGTATAACGGATTCTAATGAGTTCCAAATTATATTTCCATGCACTAAATAGGCGTTGTAACATAATATGTGCTATTGACAGCTGAATTACGCATCTATAAAAAATACCTCACTCAAATATACGATAAAAATTGGTAAAATACAGAAAAATAAAATGAGGTCTATAAAGAAGGCGGTCTGTGGCAGAACAACGCCTGCCCGAGCCGACCAGTAATTCTTTATATTAGTTTCAGCAGTGTATCTTGAAATAAGACGTATTTCGTTTCTATCCATGTCTCAACTCTACCAAATGCATAGCTATAGTGAACCTTATAAAGCTGTAACACTTGCAGGTAACGCATGAATCACAAAACAGTAGAGAGTATTTTTCTTTTTTTTTTCCTCAACAGTTTGCCTCTTTTTATCTTGCTAACTGGACAATTTCTTCTCTTACTGAGTCTACCAACGTCTTGTTCTCTGAAAGGTAGAAAGTGCCAATATGTCATTACTGAATGAAGGAAATACCATTCATACCATCACGGTATATCCCACAATATGGGGTAACCAGCGAAAGGTGTGCGGGTGTGCATTGCCTTATAAAAGAGAGCACAGCACATATGTGTATACCCACACACTAGTCTCGTCTCAGCTAAAAAGGCACTACATTCAGAATGGGTAGTGAACCTCATCGCTGAACTATGTCAGATGTTATTGTTGCCTGTTGTATTTTCGCTTACCCGGCTCTTACAGGACACTCGAAAACAATAATAGAAAAGAGTGGAAGCACTATTCTAAGCCGGTGCCTCACAGCTAATACCATGTTAATAAGTCAAAAGCGAAAATAAGTCATTGTCACATTAGTTTATCTTAAAAATAAAACTAGTGTTTTACAGGTTTTCTTAATTTTTCGTTTGAA
Organism: Molanna angustata; assembly: GCA_963576475.1. NCBI lineage: Eukaryota > Metazoa > Arthropoda > Insecta > Trichoptera > Molannidae > Molanna > Molanna angustata. Next base: position 25,963,934 of record OY754973.1, on the reverse strand, counting down.
AGGTTCATACATGACAAAGTTAATTCGAAGGCACTCTTGCGTAATATAGTAAATTGCACATACTAAAGTAGCCTTAAATATTTCACCAAAGGTGTATATAAATACAATATTATGAGCTCCACATATATCAGAGTTTAAAGCTGGTGTTTGTTTTTTATATTGAATATAGATATAATTGTGTATATTATTTTAATTGTTGATCAAAGGTAATTAGCGTGTACATGACAAAAGCAAACTTCTACATTTAAATTGATGCGTAAAGTTCTGTAAATCAAATTGTAGTATGGCGGTAAAGATTGATTGATTGTGAAATGAAAGATAACTTACTGAATATCTCCTTTTACAATTTCAACTCAATAAATAATTTACGCATAAGAGTTGCTTGAAAATATGGGCTGGTGATGGAGGCGGGAATCACACGAATGGTGAATTGACAAATTTCTTCCGCGTTCAATGGAGGATCCACGAACGCTGGGTTGCGCTCGCATTGCTCCTTCAAACTTCGCATAATTTATTAATTTTTCACGTAAAGTTTATACTAAAACCGTGATCATAGTGTGGTGATTTATTAAAATATAAAAAGTTGGCAACACACATATATAGAAGATTCCAGAATAATCATAAAAATATATATAGTCGTTTTTTCATTCGCCCGCCATTGCTCTCTCTAACTGTCAACGTAACGCGTCAATCGATATTTTATCAGCCATGTGAATTTATAAAATCTTATTGTAAATTTATCAAATAAAGCAAAGATTGTTATTTGTGAATAAAATTGTGAAGTTCAGTAAGTAATCTCTTTCATTCAGTTGACCCAAAACATTTTTTTGTATTTGAGATGAATTAATATTTAGAGGGACTTGTTTGTTGAGATTCATAAATCAATTATTGAACATGCCTAGTAAAACCTTCAAATTATCAATTAATATTTAAAACCTAGCAATAAACAAAACCTCTTAAATAGTAACACGCCTAATAGACTGCAATAAACTTATGCTGAAGAAAATTGTCTTTTATGTTTCTTCAGATTAATTAAGGTGCTGATGGAGTGGATAAAATAATTAAAAACAGCAGGTGTATCTGGTGCGAACTTTCTTTAATAACTGAAATGAATACAGCTGTAGTTACATACTATACAAATTTAATGCAAAAGGTTATACCTACCAACAGACTGTTTCATTGATAATAAATAATCAATTGTACATTCGCAGAGTTACCAATATTTAGACTATGATCAAAGATAAATCTCTATCACATTATAATGTTTCTTTCTTTGGTGTTGTTCCTTTGATTGGAGTTACCTGTACACAAGAAGACACCGTGACAGCGAAGGAAAGCGGCATACGGGTGGCCGAGCACTGGAGTTTTCTAATTTGATGGTGTTCCGGATACGGAAAGTAAGTAAGTATTATAATGTAGGGATACATTCCAACAATGCTCTGGTACAGACAATATTGATGTAAGATTTCTTTACATGATAATAATTATATATTACATTGATACAGAATGTAGTGCAAAAATACTAAGAGGTGCACACTATTCAGAGCCTGAATAACCACCAAGCAAATATTTTAATCCACTCTTTCTGGACAATTAGAATTTGTTAAAATTAGATTTTGTTGATCTATTAATATAACATTTAAAAAAAAGTTTGAAAAAACGTGACATTTTTCACAAATTGAAATTTGGTACAAATTTATTTTATTTAAACCACTACGAATACTAAGGCTGGGTTGTTTCATCAAAAGTATCAGTAAAAGTTTACTTAAAATACTTTGATTTCATAATATTGTTCAAAATTGCGTATTTTAACGCCATTAGATTTCAATGAAACAACCAAAAGTATTGAACAATTTTATGAAATCAAAGTATTTTAACTATACTTTTACTTTAATCTTTGTTCGAAAAACACAGCCTTAGGCTGGGTTGTTTCAACAAAAGTATCAGTAATAGTATAGTAAAAATACTTTGATTTCATAAAATTGTTAAAAATTTCGTCATTCTACAGCATTAGATTTCAATGAAACAACCAAAAGCTTTAAACAATTTTATGAAATCAAAGTATTTTAACTATTCGATTACTTGAATCTTTGTTTGAGAAACACAGGCTTAGTGACTAACCAGTTTTCGGAGCTGACCACTCCCTCCTCAGGAAAAAAATGTGCCACAAAGTTACAGCAACGTATGAAGTAAATGATATTTTTCGTTTATTGTCATCTCTTTCAACCCACATAAAGACAATGCCGCGTTCGTTTACATACACAATAATAATATGTACATATGTACATACATACATATTATTACTATTTATCATACGTTGTTATGTGAACAAGAATGTTTATTGCGCCAATAGAAGATGTATGTATATTTTTTACTGACAAAATAAACAACACTTCTTGAAACCTATAGTTGAGTTTTCCCGAATTCCGGGCCGGGCGAGGTAGGGTGATGGGGGAGGCTGGATCGGGCTGAAGGGGAGGGGGGGGGTGAGGAGTGGGGAGGTGATGTACACAGAATCCAGTTCTCATACAACGTCCCGACGGAGAGCATCCCGACGCTCGCGCGCCATTCCCGAAAAGGAGGGAAAATTCAACAAATAACAGAGCGGTTTTCAAAAACGGCGCGAATCACCGTTTCTTGTGCACGCCGTCGAAATTCGTAAGAAAAGTTTTCGTCTAGTTTTGTGTTTGTTTTACAGTAGTTTTGTATGGTGGTGTCGAATTAATAATATTTTATTTTTTGTTGTTTTTTTTTTTATTGTGCGCTTGCGCAAAATGTTTTTTTAAGGTTGTGCGCACTCGTAGTGAAAGATGAAAGAAAACAATCGAAGGATCTAGAATAATTAATTATGAATTCCTAGTAAATTTATTAAAAAAAATATATACTATAGTTTTCAAAAAAAAAAATGCAACGTCAAATAACTGCTGTTTTTCTGAATAAAAACTATAAACCTATATTTAATTTTGGAAATTTATATATGAAGACTTATGTATTTTTTTATAAATTATATTAAAGAGTGATATTTTTCAAACTCTTACCACGACTTTATAATCAACTTTATTCACTATAATTCATTTATTACAATGAGAATAGAACTTTTGTTTTCAATTTAAAACTGCTGATTCACATTTTTGATATTTCACAAACATAGCACGAGAGTAAATTTAAATAAATTTAATTGACTCATTTCATAACTTAATCCTACTTAAAATTCCAAAGAAGCCGAATACAAAGTAAGAGAAAACGGATTTTATGACGATTTTTATTTGCAACAATAAAACATGCCGAGTTATTTGATTCCATCTTTTTAAGTGCCGTAACAAAAATATATTGTGTAGTAAGTATATTATATTCCTTGCTCTGTTTATTACAAATAACGGAGAGCAACAAGTAGGAAAAATCTTCTGAGCACGTAATAAAGCTTTGTATTATTATGAAAAAGCCTTTTTAACATTTTCGCCTTCGAGATCTTTCCGACTGTTTTTCTTTTATTTTTTCGTTTAATTCAGTTTGATATTACATTCTATTGGTTTAATATCAGGTCCTGTTTATCTTGCCTTGCGACTTTCATCCAAGGATACCACCAAGGACATTGCAGAAACGGTGAGTCAATTTCCTTTGTTATTTTTCTTAGCAAATATTTATCGGAAAATCTCGGTAATTTAAAATACATTTTATTTAAACTTATTTATTTTAACAACACGTAGAGATACTCGACAAGACCGATTTTATAAGTCTTTCAACAATTTTAAAAGAAAACACACATAATATATTATTATGTTATAATTAGTTAGTTAGTCCTAAAGTGATTATCGAATTCGGAGTTTATTAACTTGTTTTTTGACTTTGTATTAACCGACTTCCAGATTTCTCTTTTTTTATTACTGTATGCAAACCACTTGCATATATAAAACCATTTAATACACAAAAGCATATGTTTTAAGCAACATTATAAAAAATAATATGAAAGAACGGAAATCGATTATAATAATATAAAAGGATTCTTCATAACAATAATACTTTCAATAAATTATAATTGAGACATTTTTTTTAACCCGGGTCGTTTTACAACCATTATTAATACTTTCCTGAGCAGATTGCAAACCCTCCCCAACGCTACGTGTGGGCTTCTCCGGAAGAGTATAATGCACCCAAATCCTATAAGCTGGTGTCTCCTACGTAGCAATGTTCAAAAAAATGTTTTTAAATAACCATTTAAGGAGCTCTGCATTCACCAATATGAAAATAAAAATCATCAATACAATATATATATATATATATATATATATATATATAATCGAGCACATAATATCTTCTTAATTAAAATCAACCATGTCAACTGTGTTTACATTATTAAAAAAAAACGCTATGAAAACAGCATTTTCGTTCGTGTGAGCGTTTTCTTTGTGTTTAAGGTTGTCATTAATAAGTGAGAAATAAGCTGCAGGAATATAATTAATTACATAGTATGATATTTTTGTTTATTCGGAGATTGACAATATTAATAATCAATAGAAAATTTTATTTTTAAAAATTGTGTTTCTACCGGAAATAAAATTTTCTTACAACAAATAAGCATCCATTTTTTTATTTATTTATAATATAATTCAATAAAGTACTCAGCATATACACAATAGTATATAACATATATAATATAATATATATATATATATATATATATATATATATATATATATATATATATATATATATATATATATATATATATATATATATATATATATATATATATATATATATATATATATATATATATATATATATATATATATATATATATATATATATATATATATATATATATATATATATATATATATATATATATATATATATATATATATATATATATATATATATATATATATATATATATATCAAAAGCGAAATCAAAACTATACATGTTTACCCATATCATGGATATAATAATCATATGGAGTTCTATAGTATCTTAAGATATTATAGTAATCCATAAGATAATTATATCTATGATATGGGTAAACATGGATGATTTTCATTCCGCCTCTTGACCAGATTTGCCCCTCTGAATCATGGTAAATTTTAATATATCTTTTGAACAGGGTAACAATCGGAATATTTATGTAATATGGAATAAGAGTGCCTTTTACAGCAAGCATTCTTGATTATAAATTAAAATATTTCTTCGTTAGACGATCAGACTTTGTGGTTGCTCCGACTGATATCTTCCTGTCCCAGTTCCACTTGAAATTCATTACAAGATATAAAAATATCTTTAAAGAAATATGCAATTCCGGAGAACGATCCTCTGTTAGATAAGTCTATCGAATTACTAGTGACTTTAAAAGTCAATTATGCAAATGATTCTTTACTTTTCTTCTCTCCTTTTTTTTGGGTAAATTCTTCGAATTCCCATCAATCTCTCAGTACCTATCCATCTTTTGACAAAAAAGGGTCTTCTTTGAACTCCGAAAATAAATTAAAAGTATCTGTAGTTGTAAATTAAATACAAAATTGATAGATGGCAGTTGAGGCTATTGTGATGAACTCGCAATCGTATGAACCCAAATTAAAAAATTGGGTAAGTAACTTTTTACATTAAAATCACCGGGTATTTCACTTTACATGAATTGCTTTAATTTTAAACAGTCAACATTTATCAACCTACAACTCATTGCTGGTATTTAAGTTTAACTATATCGTCTGAATTCGATATTAATAAATAGTGATTTAATAAATCAATCAAAATATGACCTTTAAATTTATAATAAAATCCTGATCATTAATTTTGTTTATAGCTTTACGATCAATTTTTTTTTGAGAAATTTTACTTTTCTACTGTTTATTTGTTATTATCACTGCTTGTTTTAAATCGAATATTCGAAGAAAATAAATAACAACTAAAAATTAAAAAAAATATGCAATGAATTTTCTTCGTAGATATTCAGTTTTATGATTATAGATTTAATAAAGATAAATATTGACTCGAAATTAATTGTTTTAATGAATACATACCTTTTGGCTACGTTTTCTGTTTTGAATAGGACGATGAATGATAGGGTAAGAATAGAGGTCACTAGAAAAATATGAGATCAATAAATATGTCAATAATATATAAAGAATAAATGAATAAAATAATGATGTCTGACAAAGAAAATATAATGAGCTGACATAAACGAAACAAGATATCGAAGTCGTCTAAAAGAATTATAGCATAGCCATGTGAACGACATTCTAAAAGAGAGAATTATAAGAAACTTGAAGAGCAGACATATATTTGATGAAAACTTGAGACGGGACTACCATATTGACTGCATGACAACTAAAATGAACAGATTAATACTCTTCTTGAAATCAAACAGAAATGTTATTAACCTTAAACATTTGAAAAATATATTCTATGCTCTTTGTCATTCAATAATGGAATATGGAATTATTGAATTAGAAAGTGCAACGCCAACAATACTAAAGAAAACAGGCCCAACAAGCTATCATAAAAGTTATACTTTAAGTTCCTTTTTTTAATAAGGCACAGCCAAGTTAGTACTCTAAGTACCTATTCGAACAAATACTGAGGAGATTTTTAATAAATTCAAAGCTCCAACAATTACAAAAATATATGCAAAAAATCAACTTATACACAAGCTAAAAAGAGAATACCAATATTCTAACTCACAACAATATAGACACACTAGATTAAGTACAACAAATACCTACTTACATTAAATATACCATATATTAAAACAACTTATGGATAACGTAGCGTACGATATTTTTCAACTAAACTTTTCAATAGTTTACCATCAAATTTTAAAAACATTAGAAATGCAAAAGAATTTAAAATAACTAACAAATAGATGAGTTTATGAAATGAAAAAATCCTGAAGGAAATAATTCTATCCAATAGAATGTAAAAAAAATAAACGTAAAATGCACTAATACATCATACAACACAATAGGCAATAACTAGCTCACCTTAGCACAGGCTGTGTCTAATGAGGGGGCTAGTAACAAAAAATGCAAATAAAAAGAGATTTAGGGAATGTATGAGGATGTAGGATAATATGACAATCGTTTCTCATTAGTGACCCCTTGAGGGACCAAGCGTGATAGTATATAAGTAGTAATAATTGCTAATGTATAAGACTTGTACCTTTAGTGAATACATGCAATTTATATGGAATGATATTGTAATACAGGCCATACCTACACACAACGGTTTTCCTGCGCCAGGTCTACCTGTATCCATCACATGTACGGGTAAACCGCAACGTGTATGTTATAAACCTGTACAGTTATACATATATACTTGCTCAGGTAAACCTGTCAGGTGTACCATTTTGGAATTACGCAGTCTCCTACCCCACTCCATAGGGATCGTTATAGAACTAAGTAGTTCTGTTCGTCCCCGAAGCGGCTGTTCGTCGGACAAAACAAGAAACTACTATCATGCATATTTCATACCACTAAGAGTCAACCACAAACGTGGAGGCCCGTCAATCATGGCGAGGGTTTCCCTCCCAACAGTGCCACGGTAACACTAGACTATCACAGGGAGCTTTTGCCACGCCTGTAGTACCTACTTTCAGTTCTTCGATTTCCACGCCAGGAGCAGTGTCTGCTACACCTGTCTCATCATCATGGCGGACTACCGCCGAGTGGGTCGTGTCCACCAATCATGCCGGGGGGCTCCTCCATCCATTAGTACTCGTGTTGGCGATTTACAGGTACCACACCACGTGAACAGTACTTTCAGTTCTTCGATTTCCACGCTCAGTGAATGATGCAGGCTGGATCCTCGCCACGTGTGACAAATCACCGTCGAGCAAGATATTAAGGCGTCTGCCCTGCTCTTCCATAAATAAGAATTTAAGGGGACACCGACCTTTTGCCCAGAATCCTAGGGTGGGACTGCGGCCACCCCCAACTTTTCTGGCTAGGCCCCTATGGCCACAACCTAGCCCCATTATGTATGGCCATAGGGGAGTTCGCGTACTACTTCCACGCCGGAGGACGTTATAGGACCCGACGCAGCCGCAACGTCAGACAACACAAATATCCACTACCCATCGGGTTCAACCACTGCCCCCAAGAGTCCAACCTCAAACGTCGGGGCCTCCAATCGGTCTCGAAATCGGCCGCTATGTACACTCCGATCGAGTCGGAGGGGCTTGTCCCCGAACACCTCGGTACTCGTGTTGGCGTCCGAAGGTTCCGCGGGCTAACACCGGGGGCATCCGACGCAATCATCACCTGTCAGATTTGACGTCTCGTTGTCAACACAGGATGTCTGACCCGACGTCTGCGCCGGCGGTGTGCCCGAACCACACAACAACAATCGCCACAGTTGACGAGTCACTGCCGAGCGAGACTAGAGGCGTTCGTCCTGCTCTTCTCTAAGTACAGAATTGAAGGGGGCACAACAGCGTCGGCCGCCCACCCCCCCCTCCTTTTACTGCCTAGGCCCTTAGAGCCGCAACCTAGGCCCATGTATGGCCAGCAAAATATACAAAATATTTTGTTTCGATGACCGACTAACCAAAAAATATACATGGGTGTAAGAGATGGAGTGAATAGCGGGAGCTGCCCAAGAAAGGAATGGCATGACCATGTGAATGATATTTTGAAATATGGAAACATAAGAAGCTTGAACAATCGACGAGCAGGTATGAGACGATGGATGGATGTAAAGTATGCCAGGAATGTCTATAAAAATAGATGAGTATGGCGCTCGGTTCTCTCTGCTTACATGGGACATGGCGAACTCTATTATACATAAATATTCAAATTACAGTTATACCTGCCGAGGTAAGGTAAACCGTTACGTGAATGGCCAGCACAGTACTCTCTTGATTGTAATATAGCGTTCTGTTTTCATTATTACCCCGCGAGGGACATGGGGTGATGGTATATATTTTTACTTCATTTTTTATTATTGAATTTTCTTATAAGTTCGTGCTGAAATAGACGTATATAAAAATAATACAATATTTGTAATGCGAGTTTGTTTTCGTGGTACATAGATACTTGACCCTCTTTCAAAGTTTGTAAGTTATATATAAGTACATTATAGTAGTACAAACTTCCCCTCCTATCTGAACTTCCATCTCTTCTTCTGATATCGGTTTAGAATTCTTCGGCCGTCTTACAATTTCGGGACGATGATAAAAAAAAACTAATTAAAAGAACTCGGAATTTCGATAGGCACTAAATGAAAAATATATGTAATTTACAAATGTCAAAAAAATTGGTAATATATTTTAAATTTTCAAAATGTTTACCATGAGTTATGAGTTAATTAGAATTATACCTTCGCTCAATTCATTCCACTTGAAATTCCCATCTTTTTCCTTTATAATTTTTATTTATATATATTATGTCAATTTTTTTATAATGTGCACAGAAAACTAATTGCCACGTACCCCATAATCACAAAAAGTGCGATGAAAGTCATCGTAGTGTTATGAAATTAAATACTGCTTTATTGAAATTTTTAATATAAACATTTTTGTAAATTAATAACATAGGGCAACAAAATATTTGTAAGGTAGAAGAAATTCTATAAAAAACAGATAAAAAATATGAAAAATAAAACCTTTTAAAAATAAAAAAGATTTTGAAATATAGTAAAATATAAATTTCGTATCAATATGCACCTTCTCTACATCGTACTCGTAAAAAAAGTAAAGAATAAGTTTAATAACCGCACAGTTACAGTTGAGCGATATAAAATAACAGGAATGTTATTCAAATATTTCGCTGTAAAGCACCAGCTTCGAATAATGCTTCCATTCTTTTCTAATATTATCGTTGGGTAATCGAAAGTACAACATGCAAAATAACATCTCGCTTAATTCATAAAAAAGATTCACCACCCATTCTGAATGTGGCACCTTTCATATTTGTATGCACATCCGTACACCTGTCGCTGGTTACCCCACATAATGGGATATTCCGTGATGGTTTAAAAAAATAAATTAATATTAAATCGTACTTCCTTTTCTAGCTCACGCTGGTTACCCCACATTGTGGGATATACCGTAATACTATGTACGTAAATACTATCTTTATTTATATTATAAACACATCTCAGAAAAATTGACTTAGATCATAATATATTAATAGAGCTTGTACTGGGTAAAATAGAAATTGTTTGAGTGATCCGGAATTGGATATGTTTGCTTCGAGTTTATATATAATATTTTTTAAAAAATGTGAATTTGTCGGATATTTAATCTGTTCTCTGTTTTGCTGTGCGCATCTTTAACTTTTTAATTGTGTCCCATTAACTTAATTTTAATTTAGTAATTTAATTTTAATGTATAAATCATAATATGAGTTTCTAGTGGTCGATGCTTCCCCCACTCCTCCCCCTACCTCTCTCCTTTCCCATCCTGTTTTCAAAATTGTTAACAAATGTGTATGTAATATATTTTAAAATACTATAATTGGCAATATAAAAATTATCTTTGTACATTTGTATAATTTTTTCTTGTTTGCTGTTATATTCTATAAAATAAATAAAATCAAAGAAATAAAAATAATATAGTCCTTAATTACTTCGTCATTAATGTAGGTACTTTCAGTATACCTTATATATCAATTTTATTATTCAAGACATTCCCCTAACTGGCTTATACCTAGATAGATTGTAATATATTATTGATATAATTATTTTCAAAATTGGCTACATTGATATAAGCTCTGGAAAGTTTCTTGTTTAAAATAATATGTTGGATAATATATTATTATGTGTGTTGTGTTATATACATGAATCTCGATACCTTTTTTAGTATGTACATTTTATATTTATATTGTGTACATAACAAAACTACCGATTGACATTTTAAACAATTTTCCTAATTAGGTTCTGTACCCTTTTTGGATTTAATTTTTACGTGTACTGGGACAAAAATCTGTTTACGTACAAATCAAAAAACAAGTAGATAATAAACCATGCCTGGCTATTTTGCGGGCTTGTCCTGATTTTCAGCATGATCCTATGTAATGAAAACCAACCATGTACAAATACTTAACTGACAAATAGATAGGTATTTTATATCTTAATCCACATTTTCTTTCCATCGTTTAGCAAACGTATCTTTGATATTTTTTTTGATTCGTTTGATTCTGTAAATAAACAACTGCTTAATTTTAAAATGTTGGCATTTAGCAATATGGCATTTAGCAATAAATTTATATAGGTACACTAATGAGCGTTCAGAGGTCAAAGTTCGACCATGATTCACGGACCTGATGTAAAAAAAATCATGTATTCAAAAAAACATTTTTTATTAAGAAAAACATTTTTTGCCTATAATTCCATTTTTCAAAAATATGGAAAAAAGCCGAAACACCCCAAATAGCTAATTTAATTTTCTGTAAAAATATGAACACATTTCAAACTTTTGTTAAAAAAAATTATAAAAATTTAATTCAGTGAAGACATTGTTTCATAAAATTTGTAAGGCAGAAAACACTACACAATATCTACGGGGACTCAATAGTTTGATACTTAATCTCCTACTTAAATACATAAAATCATGCTGTTTTCATATTCTCGGTAGGAAAAAAAGACTGACCTCTATACTATCCTATCCTGACATATATATCCTGACATATATACCTACTCGATGACAGAGAGGTTAGCGCGCTGGGCTAGTAATCCAGTGGTCGCGAGTTCGGATCCTGCCTCGACCTATTTCGTTCACCTATAGCACAATCATTTGTGGTTATTTGAGGGAACGTAAGAAGATGTATATGTACTTGTTTAAGAAGGACATATTTATTTAAAAAAAAAGTTTTATATAGGAAACAAAATATCTTAAAATCTTTATTAATTTGTGTTTAAGTGTCAATAGTTTGGTACGAATTCTTCAATTATACACACTACCGCCATCGACAGTTGGATCTCGTGTGTTACATGCAGCTAGTAATATAAAACAACTGCGTTTTACAAAGCATGTTTGACATTTGACATTGGCAAACAATCTACGGCTAAACATGAAATATTTTTTAAGCTTTCTGTAGTCATCCATATAAATTTTAACTGTGCCAAGTCTCCACTCCGCCATGCGAGCAGTTTCCTTAAAAGGGGGTCCGAACTTTTCGCTTCACGTAAATTATTAAACAAGTATAAGATTCCCAGAGGACAAAAGTTTTCACAATACAACATACACACAAAAACATTGTCACGAAACTCATAGTATGCACTTTCTAGATGATACCTGTTGAGAAATTTATTTAAAAAAATCATAACTAGCAAGACAAGACGACCATGTATGAGACAGTGTATCTATGTTGACGAGGAGATAGATATGTATCAAGATAGAAAAATGCGGTGTTCGGTTCTCACTGCCTACCCCTTGATACCTGTTGAAAATTTTTAAGTAAAATTGCATTACTAGCAAGATGAGCATGTATGAGACAGTGTGTCAATGTTGATGAGGCGATGTATATGTGTCAAGATAGAAGAATGCGGTGTTCGGTTCTTGAGGAAGATAGAAGTGGAGAGTTAAAAATAAACTTGTCTATAGAGATACATACAATATCAATATGAAGATAATCACTCAATTATTCTATACAGAAGCTATTTTACTTCTGTTATTTACATTTTTCATGCAAATATGATATTTATTTCACATTGATATAGCAGACCATAGAATGCATTTTTAAAGAGTGTATTTGTATTGTATCAAAATTTCAAAAAATATAAGAATACCTCGATTTGCCAGACCGTGAGAGCATTTTCAAAATTTTTGACAGGTGAAATCATAGAGAATAAATTAACGGATATCTATGGAAAACTATGTAATCAGTTCTATGTTTATGTTAAAAATTCATTACATATGTACCATGATATGAATATGAAGTCAATCGGACTTTTATTTAGGCTGCAGGACACAAAAAAATCAAAGTTTTTTATGAAATCATAGAGAAAAAATTAAAAGTTGTCTATGGAACACCAATCAGCTCTAGGTCTATGCACTTTACACATATGATGTAAATATGAAGTCGATAAGATTTATAGTTTCGACTGTAGAATCTGTAGATAGGACACAATAAGGATAATCCATACCTTCGGCGTACGGCGATCACCAATTATGGCGAACGCCTAACATATAAACACATCACAACGAAACTCATAGCGTGCATTCTCTACATGATACCCGTTGATAAATTAATGTAAAAAATATGCTTCAAAATTGTGAAATCACGACTCTCCACTATTCCATAGTGTGGAGATAAAAAGACGTAACTAACGAACGAATATTTGTTCAAATAATTATTCGCATTAGCTGTGAGGCACCGGCTTAGAATAGTGCTTCCATTCTTTTAAATCATTGTTTTCGAGTGTTCCGTAAGAGCCGGGTAATCGAAAATACAACAGGCAACAATAACATCTCGCATAGTTCAGCAATGAGGTTCACCACCCATTCTGAATGTAGTGCCTTTTTTGGTGAAACGAGACTGGTGTGTAGGTATACATAGATGTGTATACCCACACCTATGTAAGGCAATGCACAAAGGCTCCCTTCGTGAAACGAGACTGGTGTGTGGGTATACATAGATGTGTATACCCACACCTATGTAAGGCAATGCACAAAGGCTCCCTTTTGTAAGGCAATGCACACCCGGACACCTTTCGCTGGTTACCCCACATTGTGGGATATGCCGTGATGGTATGAATGAATGAATGAACTTACTGATGTTATAACGAACCAGAAAACCTTATTTTTAAATACATTCCTAATTAATTTTAATGGATGAATATTTTGATTGTTATAAATCCTGTATTGAGGTCGCGTACAGTTTGCAACTAAGGTTTTAAATGTCCCAAATTCTCTGAAATATTAAAAATAGGAAAACCTAAATGATTTATTCCAAAGTATTCCATTGTTCCTATTTCAAAAAATATTTTGGTTAAACAAAATACCTCTTTACCGCACTTACCTAAATCAAGAAAGGTTCTACGTGGTTTAATTTGGGGAATTCCAGATATCATGAAAAGGGATGTTATTGATATCATCTCCTTGGATTTTTTTGTACCACCTCGTATAAAGCGTGTCAAAATTGATTTCAGGAATTCTGTTCAGGATAGGCTCGCTCGTTACAAATATATTGCCAATTTCTCTCCAATTTATAAGTGTGAAGAATTCATTTTACGAAAATTACATGCATACAATTTTTTCTCTCCACACTATGGAATAGTGGATTTCACAATTTTTAAGCGTATTTTTTTAACATCAATTTCTTAACGGGTATCATGTAAAGAGTACACACTGTGAGATTCGTCGTAATGTGTTTGTATGTATGGCGTATGGCGGTCGGCGTACGGAATTATCCTTTTTGTGTCTTCTCTACAGCCCAAACTATAAGTCCAATCGACTTCATATTTACAGCATTTGTGTAAATTGCATAAGCCTAGAGCTGATTGGTTTTCCATAGACATCCGTTATTTTTTTCTCTATCATTTACGTTGTTTTTTTTTTGTGTCCTCTCTACAGCCCAGACTATAAGTCCGATCAACTTCATATTAACATTATATATGTAAATTGCATAGACCTAGATCTGATTAGTTTTCCATAGATATCCGTTTATTTTTTCTCTAAGATTTCATTTGTCCAAATTTTCAAAATGCTCACAGGGTCTGGAAAATCGAGTTTTGAGTTTACTGTTTGGAATTTCGATACAACAAAAATACACTCATCAAAAATGCATTCAAGGATTGTCAAATTTTAATGGAAAAATCTATGGTTTTCTATATCAATGTGAAATAAATTTCATAATTGTATGAAAAATGTATATAACAGAATTAAAATAGCTTCTATAAGGGAAAATTGAGTGATCAACATCATATTGATATTGTATGTGTCTCTATAGACAAGTGTATTCTTTTACTTTCCACTTCTATCTTCCTCAAGAACCGAACACCGCATTCTTCTATCTTGACACATATACATCGCCTCATCAACATTGATACACTGTCTCATACATGCTCATCTTGCTAGTAATGCAATTTTACTTAAAATTTCTCAACAGGTATCATGTAGAAAGTGCATACCTATTATGAGTTTTGAGACAATGTTTTTGTGTGTTAGGTGTATTGTGAAAACTTTTGTCCTCTGGGAATCTTATATTTGTTTAAGAATCTAATATAAATGTTCTTCATAAAAATGCATTGAGAGATTATCAACATTTCAAGAAAAAATGAACGGTTACTATGATGTGGAGAGTTTTGTATTGGCCACAACCCACTCGTTTTATAAGAAATGTGTATGTTCTTGTCGAACTAACAAATTCAAAGTTCCCTCGTTCGAATCCCGATATGGTCGTTGTTTCTTACTGAATTACTGATCAACATCAATATAATATACATTTGGTGCATGTTAAATTGATATTTAATATATGTATAATATTATATGTCTTATAAATTGAAATCGACATCGACGATTTCTTTTAGCTATAACCCAAGCAATGGAATAGGTATTTGTAGAATATTGTATCACAATATTGCAGCTGTAGTCTTCTGAAATAAAATAAATATCTGTATGTATTTTATATACTTAGGAATTTCAAGGACAAATTAATTATTTAAAATATATCGATAATTAGTCTTTGTTGAACGTAAAGATTTTGAAACCTTGCAAAGAATGCAATTAAGTTTAAATTATTTAAAAATAATGATTTTATTATATAAATTTTATAGGCTAATAATGGAGAGCTTCGATGTTGCCTCCATAACAGAAAAACTCACAGAGCCGATTTGGATGGTATTGTAGCTGCGCCTTGTCAGCTGCAATAAGTATAGCCTCACGATTCTCCCATACTCGCGAAGATTAACGAAGATCAACGAACCACAGCCCGCTGCATGTTGATAATTTAGCCAATGTACCCACAGAGAAGTAGCTCTGTTGATTGAAACCCTTCATCACTATAAATTATGTATTATCAATTATTTAATGAACAGACATGAGCAATATCATACTTGGATGTATATGTTTTAAATAAAACAGAATCCTTTTGAACACGCACATTTCTAATACAATCGTTCTGAAATAGGAAAAACATACACCCCTAAAGTATGTCAAGTAACGAAAAGACAAAAAGATCATGTGGTGAAAACTGTTCTAGATTTCCCAGAAAATAAGAAATAAGAAGGACGTGGGATTATATGAGTAAGCTCATGGTTAAATCCCTAATACCAGCCCCGACAATACAGAATAGATCATCCTGGCGCCAAAAGATTAGGAGAACTGATCTTAGGTAAGATCGGTTCTCCTAATCTAAAAATCATCAATGAAAAACCATTCGATTTAAATAATACAAAAATACCTTTCCCTACAGTAAGATGAAAAATCAAGACAGGACGTATTTTTCAGAATTAAAATTTACGAATTTAAATTTATATAGTTTTATTTATAGTTATTGTCTTTTAACTCACTCAGTATTGAGAATTTATTAACTGATCAATGGAATCATCAAAAGAGTTTGAGAGAAATCTTTTAGAAAAAATGTATTTTTTCTCTAAATCTTCATTTGTCATTGGAACCCGTCATCTTAAAACGAGGCACACGAATGGACTCAATTCTTAAGTCTTTATTGTTTTGCTTAGTTTGATGGAATCGATTTAAGAAAAATCCTCAGAACTTTTCAATTAACGTAATTTTTCAAGGGGAAATCTTAACATTCTTCGCAATCACTCGAAAATTTAACTATTTTTATTTCCAATATAACAGAACATTGTCTTTTTATAATTGAGTTATTTTTCAAATGATTGAATTTATACTATAGTTCTAATAAGTTATTCGTTCAGTTTTGCTTCATGTTTTACTGACATCTTTCAGACATACAAAAACTTACGATATTGATTTTTGAAACAGAATTTATTTTCTTCATACCTATTTGATTTTTAATTTTACACATTCAAATTCAAGAAGCGCATTCACATTCGTGTAAAATTACTATAACTGCACTGAGTGAGATGTCCAGAACGAGTGGACTAAAAGGTGTGCCTGATGATGTTTAAGTCTCTGAACTTGGTGTCTTCCGTGCTGTCTTCCTGATGTTTCATCAGGAAGATAGCTTACGCTGAGACCATCTGGATCACAGAGTACCAGCTCTTTAAAAGAACACAGAGAGGACAGAGTCCTCTCTGTGTTCTTTTAAGGCGGCTTACTATGATCGCGGTTTCAGTGTGAACTGGCCATTAAAATGGAATATATTGCCCCTTGACATACATGGAGTTTTTTTGTTTCGTAGAGCCAACAAATAAGCTACAGCACCCTTGGAGTGATCTTGTATCACTAAACGGCGCTTTAGAAATTTGATTTATTATTATTCAAATCACTATGATAAATGAGTTTTTAACGAGGTCCAATTAATTGATTTCATGGGTGGTGGCAGAGCAGTAAGCACGCTGGGTTTGTGATCCAGTGATGGCGATTTCGAATACTGCCACGGCCGATTTCGTTTACCTATAGCACAAGCATTTAGGTATGCTTAATTTAGGGAATGTATGATGGTGTATATATACTTTTCACAACCACCCAATGGTGTCCTCTAATAGATCGGAGCTCCTCGCTGCTGTCCGAGGGCTTCTTCAAGGTCCCATTGGTCACGCGGATTTTGTGATCTCGAAGAACAATTTTAAAGCTTTTAAAAAGTTTTGTTACAGTTATGGTGCCTTACTATTGTTAGATTACCAGTAGGTTAATTTTTTACAGAAATTTTGTTCATACCCCTGATATTTCTCATTTAAAAGATCTGAAGTCAACGAGTGTGAATTTTCCATTCACATTCGTCGATTGTTCTTTTGCACTATGGTGCCGAGGTTGCTAATCTAGAGGGCTCCATGAGCTACTTTTCGTGCTATGCATTTTTTTCTTGTCGTTCACTTAGCGCTCTGTGAAGGGGCCGTTTTCAGTCCCCATATGCAGAGTGAGTGGTGGTGGGAGTAGCGAATACTTTTCACATGGACATATTCGTTATTTTAAAAAAAATATTCAGAAATTGGATGACTGTAAAATTCAATGATGTTGTACAAAATAAATACAAATATGCTGAGGAGATGGTTCGGTCACATAAAAAGAATGAACAACAGCAAATAAAAGGGTGGAATAAGAAATACTGGTCTTGCCACGTGGATGAGGTGTTAAGAGAGGGAAAATCTATACCTAGAACGAAGTGAGAGCACGCGTAGAGTTATGTTTTGCTTCCGGATCTCTCTGCCTATGTGAAATCAACCTAAATAAAATATCGATTTGCCGTGCTTTTATTCCCCATAAGTGTTAATCTAAATACCTGCACAAACAAAAGCTTTAAAAACATTCAAATAAGCACGATAACATGCTTCGCTTATCCTACAAACGTGATGTTTGTTGCGTGCAATATGTAGTTGAAATGTTTATTTGAAATATCCAATCATATTATCGACGAAACCCCGTTATTAACTCATTATCTATTTATTTGAAAATATTTGTCATCAAATTACTTATATTAATTTAATATCGGAAATTAAATTTGAAATTTGTATCATCCAACGTAGCGTCGATAGTTGACTGAGTTAATATTGTTATATTGGTGGAATAAGAGAAATTGACGCCAAACATTCCGATCCTACCACACAATCATCAATTTTTTAACTCCCACTCGTACACACTTTATAAAAGATTAACTCTGTTGTATACATATTGTGTTTTGAATATGAAAGCAGTGTCTTGTTTACAAATATAGGTTTTAGTGTTTGAAAAGAATGAAAGCAGAACAGCGTGCCAAATACAAGTAGAGAACGAATGGCTCGAGCAAGTCTACGAAATTGTCTATCTAGAAAGCATGTTTCAACGCAATGGACGGATTGATAAGGAGATCGAAGAGTTATTGCAGGAAACAGAGTGCATGGAGCACTTAAACCAGTTATGAATGATCGCAACATATCAAAGGATGCTAAAGTTGCCATTCATAACGCTATCTTTGTGCCAACCTTGACATATGCAAGTGAAACCTGGACATGGTATAAGTCGCACGAAAGTAGAATAAATGCAGTTGAAATGAGATCGCTAAGAAAAATCTGTAATAGGACGATGTATGACATGGTCATAAATGAGGACATAAGGAAAGAATGTAAGATAAAGAAAGATGTCATTAATAGAATGAAAGTGAAAACATTGAGATGGTTTGACCACATGGGGAGAATGAATGAGGAACACTTGACGAAGAAAATATACATTGCGGACAGGAATGGAATGAGAGGTCGGGGCCTCCCAAGGAAGAGATGGCACATCCATGTGAATGGTATTTTGAAAGACGGAAATGTCAGAAGTGTGAACCATAAACGGACACGTATAAGACGATGTATGAATGTAGACGAGGCGATGAATGAGTGTCAAGATAGAAATAAGTGACATGGGGAGAATGAATAAGGAACACCTGACGAAGAAAATATACATTGCGGACAAGAATGGAATGAGAGGTCGAGGCCTCCCAAGGAAGGGATGGCACGTCCATGTGAACGGTATTTTGAAAGACGGAAATGTCAGAAGTGTGAACAACAAACGAACACATATAAGACGATGTATGAATGTAGACGAAGCGATGAATGAGTGTCAAGATAGAAAAAAGTGACTTCAATGTTTTTTTGTACGATTGTGAATAAAGCATTCACAGAGATTTATTTAACGAGAATAATAATATTTTTAATAAAATGTTTATTCGTAATTTTTCATTACAATTTTGCTATTTAAACCATCATCATCTTTTTGGAGTCAAATTCTGATGTGTTCCACGAAGATTTATTTCGTTTAACAGGAATATCGTTTTGACTGAAATAAACCGATACGATCAGTTGATTTCAAAAACAAATCAGTTGATTTAAAAAAAAATACGATGTTCCTCATAACCTACCTTCAATATTTCCAAAAAATTTGTTAATATTTTTTTATGTCAAGGTAAGTACAACAAATAATATAAATTCATGATTTGTACCTGATATGCGAGTGATGTAATTGATGCTAATTTATACAACATAGCTAATACGAATTACTCAAGAGCCTGGTTAAATCAGAACGCGGCTAGAACAAGTAGAGGAATATTTATACTTGGGTAGTATGTTTGAACGGAATGGAAAACCTGATAAAGATATTGAAAGAAGAGTTATGGCAGGTAATAGAATAAACAGAGCACTCAGACCAGAATTGTCCGATCCAAGCATCTCAAAGGAAAACAAAATTGCCGTACATAATGCAATTGAAGTGCCTACTTTGGTGTATGCTAGTGAAACATGGACGTGGCAAAAACGCATGAAAGTAAAATAAATGCTTTGGAAATGAGATCACTAAGAAGAGTATGTAATAGAAAGACATATGATTGAATGAAAAATAAGGACATAAGGAGAGAATGCAAGATAAAGAAGAGTATTAAAAGTAAAATGAAAGTGATTTCCTTGAGGTGGTTTGGACATATTGAAAAAAATAATAATGAACGACTGACCAAAAATATACATCGGTGTAAGAGATGGAGTTAAGAGCTGGGGCCGCCCCAGAAAAAGATGGCAAGTCTCTGTGAATGATATTTTGAAAGGAGGAAATATAAGAAGTTTGAAAAATCGCCGAGCATGTATGAGACGATGCATGGATGTAAAGGAAGCTAGGAATGTGTGCACAAATAGAGGAGTATGGCGCTCGGTTCTCTCTGCTTACACCGTTAGGTATATGGTATCGATTGATGGTATGTATGTACTATTGATGGTATGATTGTATGATTCGCACCTGATATTCGAGTTATTATAATTGATTCTAATTTATACAACTGCTATTAGCTAATGAAAATGACTCAAGAGCCTGGTAAAATCAAATTAAGACATTTTGTCTATATAATACAGAAGTATCTATGTATTCTCACACAGTTCACATAAGATAATGACTACATAAACAGCAATTTAGGAAGGAAATGATACTCCGAAATGTGTTTGATGTGACCTACATCGGTGTGCTATAGCCACTATTCAATTGAGTTATCTCCCAGATTCCATAATACATACATGTATGTGTACGTTAATGATGGGTATTCGGGTCCTATTATCTGCTTTTCTGAAACATTGAACACGATAATATTATATTATGTGATATAATATGATCTGACGACTCAGATTTACGAGGGAAACATGGATTGATTATCAAACTATTATGGACAAGGATACTAATATTTAACTTTTTGCAATCCTGATAATCTTAAACTGAGACTGCAGAATGATTTAACTGTAGGTATTGGCTGCGAGTTAAATTAATATTTGACAGAGTACCTCAAGTTGCCAGAAAAGCAAAACAAAATAAAATTGTGGTATAGAGTAACAAATTAATATCTTTTGATCCAAACTGCCCTTATGGTGCCCTTTTATTAAACAACAGTATTATTTTTTTTTACAATTGTATGATTTGTATGTATATTTCTTAGTTGTTAAGTTATTTTTCTAATACTTATTGAATTATTTTTGTTCTCTTCTTTATATTTTTATTTTAAAACCTTTTCCAAAAATAAGTGTTTTCTTTAGAAATCAAATGACAGAGCTCTTGCATTATGAAATGATCGACCTATATATTGAAAAGTAAATAATTACGCAGTCTCCTACCCCACTCCATAAAGATCGTTATAGAACAAAGTAGTTTTGTTCGTCCCCGAAGCGGCTGCTCGTCGGACAAAACAAGAAACTACTATCATGCATATTTCATACCACTAAGAGTCCAACCACAAATGTGGATGCCCGTCAATCATGGCTAGGGTTTCCCTCCCAACAGTGCCACGGTAACACTAGACTATCACAGGGAGCTTTCGCCACGCCTGTAGTACTTTCAGTTCTTCGATTTCCACGCCAGGCGCAGCGTCTGCCGCACCTGTCTCATCATGATGGCGGACTACCGCCGAGTGGGTCGTGCCCACCAATCATGCCGGGGAGCTCCTCCACCTCTCAGTACTCTTGTTGGCGATTTACAGGTACCACACCACGTGAACAATACATTCAGTTCTTCGATTTCCACGCTCAGTGAATGATGTGATGCGGGCTGGATCCTCGCCGCGTGTGACGAGTCACCGTCGAGCGAGACATTAAGGCGTTTGCCCTGCTCTTCCATGTGTAAGAATTGAAGGGAATCTACATATATTGAAAAGAAATATAAGTCTTTATTCTTCTTTTTCTTGTGCCGCTTCTAACGGAGGTTGGCGACCATCACACCAAACTCGTCCAGATTTCGCGCCAACCTTATGACTCCGCATTCGGTATCCCAAAACGCTGCCTGAGATTTTAAAGCCACGATATTCTTGTACGCCCCATACTCCGTCTTCTATATATCTTTACCTCCACTATTAGCTGTAGAAGGGTATATTTATCTCCACAGAATATATGGCGTCTCTTGCAGTGGTCAGCAACACTGTTTTTCATTTATTCTTCTTTAGACATTGTCACATTATTTTCTAGATTATTTCGTCGTTGCTTGAATACATAATCCAACTGTCGATTCGTTCATGAGAATTCAATTCTCTTAATGAATCGACATTATTAAGCCAAGATGCATGTACGAAGGAAAATTTTGTATGGTGTAGTGGTCATTTTGTATGTTAATAACACCAACTAGCAGCATATATTTATTATTTATTTATTTATTTATTAAAAATAACAAAGAAAAATACACAATACAACAATATATACAATTTTTAAAAAGATACATTTTAATTTTGTTTTTTTTTATGACTCTCTGAGTTTTCTCGTGCTTTGAAGTGAGTCACATTTCACAAACCTACAAACTATCTAATCTATTTATATACATACATCTTAATCTAGGCACTAATCTATTTACAATAACATACATATTTAGATACAAACATACATAATATTATATATAAAGAGAGAAAAAAAATACAAAATTGGTCTGAAGAATAAATAAAAATACACAAATTGAAAATAAACAATACTCAATGACTACACAAGAAAAATGTTACTTCAAAAAGTCTTTCAGCAATACCAAGAACCCACCAAAATTATTTTGCGCCACTATTCTCATATCCACTGGTAAATCATTAAACCACTTCACCCCATAATATGAATAATGATTTTGACCAAAAGATGTATTTTTCTTTGGGATCTTTATCATTCCACTTGTACGAGGACCAATTCTTAGATTGTCTATAGGGTGAATTTGGTTAGTGAAATATTCTTTACATATTTGCTTAATTGCATTTATTTTATATAACACATTTATATGTTCCAATACATGAATTTACTCAGAATTCAGAGTAGAACATTTTATGTGAGTTTTGTGTGTTTGTGTGTGTGTGTGTGTCTGTGTGTGTGTCTGTGTGTGTGTCTGTGTGTGTGTGTGTGTGTGTGTTTGTGTCTGTGTGTCTGTCTGTCCCCCCCTTATCACTTTTGATCCGCTCAATTTACAGAGCCCAAATTTTCAGAATATATAAACAGTTATAGGCCTACAAAACTTTAATACTCAGAATAGTTAATTTTTGTTTCAGTCAGGGGTTATCAACTTTTGAAATTTTGGTTTATTATCCATATATCTCAGAAACCATAAAAGCTAAAACGCTGAAAATTGGTATAAACATAGAAAAATACAAAACTCAAAAAAATTCTTTCAAAAAATTTCCAGGGTTTCTCAAACATTTTTTATTAAGAATAATATTTTTTTTATGATAAATTTATGAGTTTTACTGCATATATTTCCAAAGTTTTTAAAAATATCGAAAAATGCTGAAACACCCCAACTAGATAATTTAATTTTCTATAAAAAATATTAACATTGTAGTAGTGCATCTCAATTTTTTTTTAACAATTTTTATAAAAATTGAATTTAGTGACGACATTGTTTCATACAATTTGTCGCCTATACACAATAATATATGTAAGAAGACTTAATAGTTTGATACTTAAAAATCTCCAAACATACATACATACATACCAACATGCTGTTTTCATATTCTGGATAGGAGAAAAGGAATGATCTCCATACTGTCCTATCTTGACATACATACCTACATGTGTTGTATAGAAAATCAAATATCCTAATATATTCATTAATTTGGATTTATGAGTTTATAGTTTGGTACTTATTCTTCAACTATACATACTATCGCTATCGACAGTTGGATCTCATGTGTTACATGCAACTAGTTATTAATAAGAAGATTAAATATATTATATGTATGCGATAGTGTTGATTGCAGAAATGAAACCAAGTATCCAATACAAATGGTATATGAAGGATGTGTATACAATGAAAACCAATAAATAAAATATACTGATATATTTGTAAGGAGCGTAAGTAGAGGAGTGTTATATTTCAATGAAAAAAAACGAAGGGTTCGAGAAAATTGACATATACCTTCATATGTGTTTCAACAAAATAAGAGCCGCGATAAGTAACAGATGAATGACTAAAAAATAAATTAAGTGATCTAATTGTATCATTGATGACCGGATATCTATCGAATAGCCTTAAATGTGTGGAACAAAAATTTAATATTAGTTATGGTAGGAAACATAATAACCAAATTCAATCGAAAATAATATAAATCGATAAGATTGATAATATTTGACAGAGTAAAAATTGATTGAGATGTATTTACTAATAAACAAAAAAAAAATCCTTCTTAATACATACAAAAAAACACATATTGATGAAACAAATATATAGAATAAAAAAAAAATTAGGTATAATTTTCGTCAAACATTTTGAACGAGCTTCCGGTTGCGCAGAGCGCAAATTTGTGTCTTTTTGCTTCGTTGGTTTACGTGCAAATCGCCCCCCTTCTCGGCTAAAAGTTCAAGTTATTTGGCGACAACTATATACGCTATAGGTATTATAATACATATAGAAAGAAAGAAATAAATAAATAAATACAGGACAAACCAAAAAAATAACAAATGAGTTTTTCACACAAAAGAGACAAGAGTATGTACGTATTATATGTATATACACACATGCATACATACATGCACACATATATACAAGAAAAAGCAACAAATATATATTATGAAATATAAAAATAAAATCATTATTGTAGTCAGTATATAATTATCGTCACTGACCCAACACTTTGTGACAGTCTCGGACATTGGTGCCCCTGTACAGTCTTTTTGGTCGAGTTAGAGTTATTCCATATTCTCTCAAGGTATGCGGCGATTCGATGTCTGATGACATCAAGAAACTCTTGACATAGTCCCTGCGCAAGCATGGATCAATGCATGGGCCTTGATTGTTTCTGCTTATACCAATAATAAGGACATGGTGTGATGGTATGTGTGTATAATGACAGAGAGATATAAACAGTCGAATACTTTGCGGTAAATAAGGTCTTTACTGGTGCAGCAAATAGTTTACCTAACATTTTTTTCATTTTTTTTTTCATATAATATTTGAAAAAAAAATCATTGACCAGAATCATTCATGAATATATTATATTTTTCTTAACGATAATAATATAAACAAAATATTTTGATCGAAACGTGTTGTGGAATCTTAAAAAATTTAAATCCTGCTGATTAGTTTACTGTAAATGGAATTCATATTTAAAAAATATTTATTTATTTTATTTACGAATATTTCTACGAAAATATTCACTATTTTTTAATAATTGTATTTATTTTGGAGTTATGAAAAATTCCGTGTTCTAATAAATATTTCTCTGAAATTGCTTTCGTATTTATTTCAAATAATTTCCTCTAGTGTTATCCTTTTCAGATCTTCTTCCGTGTGTTATATTAATAATGTCGGTTTATTTCTCCGACATACATATTATATTACCATGTGTCAAAATCTTAATTGCGAGAATATATCGTGGAAATTCTACCCTAAACATAAATCCCATTTTGTCACATATTCGCAATTATGCGATGCTTGCATAAAGTGAAAAATAATTATCGCTTGTTATATAAATTTCTATAAAATTTTATCTTAATTTGTTTGTCATTTATTTATTTTTACAATATATGAAAAGGACTGACAAATCTTTTAATTTTAATACAACACAAATTCGTTAACTCACTTTCATTCACCAGTTAGCCATCTACATACATGATAAAGATAATGATTATGATCACTCAGTGAATTTTTTAGGTTTAAGAACCTTCTGTCACAACATATGATTTAATATTTTATTTATTTTACAAAAACATGAAACAAAACATTTGTTTTACACAAAACAACATAGTTGTTTCCACTTTCGTAACAAAGTTAAAGCTTTTCTCTATCATATCCATATTCTATACCCGGGGACCTACTGTAAGTCTTCCAAAAATTTAAAAATTATAGTAAATATAATGATGAACACTTCCTTGTACCCTGCGCAAGTGGCGAGTTTATTGCCGTATGGAAATTTCTTCCAATAGAAGCAATATTTTCGTGAGAAAGTCCCCGAAAGAATTGAATATAAGCTCTGTCTCATAATCTTTGAAGCACTTCGTGGTATGGCTCCTACTTACCTCTCCGAACTGTGCATTCCGCTTTCAATAAATGACAGACAATCATCACTTCGTTCTGCTTCTTCATCCATGGTTGGGAAATTAGTTGAAATAAACAGGGTGCACACAACTAATTTCGGTGATCGTGCATTTGCTGTGGCAGGACCAAATGCATGGAATAAGCTCCCACACACCCTCAGACAAACCGAAAATATATCTTCGTTCAGAAAAAAACTAAAAACGCACCTTTTTCGCAAATCTTACCAGAGCCAAAATGATACAACGTAATCAATTTTTCAGCGCCCTCGAGGTAAGATATTCACAAAAACGGCGCTATATAAATTATTCAAATTTATTATTATTATTATCTCCTCTGCTGGGAATCGAACCCAGGACGCCCGCACAGAAAACGAACGGCTTAACAACAGTGCCACGGCCACTCATAATTAACTCGTAACTAATTCAAAATAAATATCATAATATTTACTTTATCAATAATATTCTATAGGATCAAATTATGTATTTTCAAAAATCAACGTAAAAGAGAGTATTATATTTAGTGGATATTTCTTATGTAACAATTTATAACTTTGTTTGCGAAAATTCACTCCATAACAGTTCCTTTATGTATGACAGTTTCAATTGAAAAATAACATATCAATGTGATTTTATCAAGCAGTATGGTTTTATTGGCTTTTGTCAAATTTATTTCATAGATTTTTTTTTAATCTAAGACGAAAATAACTTTTATATTATTATTAATACGTATACATTCTTAGAACAGATCAATTTTAAGGGTTCTCTTAAAATATATAGGTATTAGAAAGGAATTTCAAAAGCAAAAATTATGGCATTCGCTAAACAATCGAAGGTGATTTGTAGGTTGTAGATTTGGTTATTATAATGAAAAGATTTCGAAAGCTGATTATTTTTTCATATGGGATGTTTGACCTAAAGGGCTTAAAAAGTACGATCGACAATGATTTTGTCCTTGTGAAGAAGATTGGGGAAGAATAGCATGTAAAGAGGTGGATTATCAAAATGTCCGATATACACAATAGAAGTTATGAAATGACACAGAACAAATATGTATGGTATTTACTATACCAGCTGAAAACAAAAAAAAAATATCCAAATACACTGTATGTATCTCACCTCTGAAATAATATTGTTCATAATACTCTCAGATCGTCCATGTCCTGCGTAAACTGATGTTATTTCTTAGTTTTGTGATATCAGTAGCCCGCCGCTATTGGATATTCTCCAAACTTGATGATTTTCAATAAATGTAACTTATCTTCATTTCCCTTTGGCTCTATCGTTTTTTTTGTCTTTCCTTCAATCAGTATCTCTTATATATAAATTAACACTTACATATGTTGTACCTACTATTGAACTCAAACATCATATTTATTTGTTTTTTACTAATATGTTTCAATTTTAAATTTGTAGTTACCTACCTATTTACTATTAGAAATAGCCTAATAGCAACAAGTCCGCCACATTTTTATAATGTGAATATATAAAAATGTGGCGGAATTGAATTTACCTTTCTTTTTTGCAAATCTCCGTTTATTTATAAGTATGTATTTACACTTAAGCTTCACCCCTATTTTTCTTGTTTAAGTTATAATCCTCAGAATCGTTCTATGTCCTTTCCAATACAATGATCTACCCTCTGTAAGCATTTTATTTTCACAGTCCTGAGTCCTGACTTATCTTGATTTGCTGTGAAATATTACACTTAGGGTCGCCGAGCTTTAAAAGTAATCAAGTTTTATGATG
Organism: Molanna angustata; assembly: GCA_963576475.1. NCBI lineage: Eukaryota > Metazoa > Arthropoda > Insecta > Trichoptera > Molannidae > Molanna > Molanna angustata. Next base: position 25,935,691 of record OY754973.1, on the reverse strand, counting down.
TTCGACAGTTGTTTCCCTAAAGGTTTGATATTTAAATATAAATGTGTTACCCTCCTAATAATGAAATTCATTTGGTGAACTCGATTTAACTGTTTTATAAATATCATATTTCTATCGGCGTTCAATATGTAAAAGGTAAATAAATATATTGATTTTATTTCATAATATCAATTTAATTTTAAGTGATACATTTTTTTTCTGAATAACACTTGTTATCTTATCATATATTAATTTTATCAAATATCATACGAATTTGAAGAAAATAAATGAAATAATATATTATGTACATCATATATCATTCAATAATATTTATTGTATACATTTGCCTACCAACCTCACTAAAACTGCTACCATAAAACACATCGTCACAAAACTACAAAAAGCACATTAAAGCAAGGATGAATAACACCGGTTCAGATAATATCAAAAACATATGTAATGACACCTAATCAAATATAATTAACTTTCATTTTTTTCTCAATATCAATTTAATGAATAATTAAATTTAAGAACTTTACACATAATGTACTACTTATGTCACACAACTGATCAAATGTACTGTTGTGCATTAGACTTCTAAGTGAGATGTTCATTTTACCCTCGCAATAACTCACTTATCAACAAAACACATACACAAACTTATATGTACAGTACACATATACTTATCTCAAAGTATGTAGCTGAACATTTGATACGAAACTTTTCCATGGGACTATACACTATGCTAGTATTTTCTATTATTTGCATTGTATAAATAAATACATTAGCACCAAAAAGATGCAATTGATAATTGCCTACAGTAAATACTAATGAATATGTTATGAACGCATCGACTTATTACAAAATATACATACGTTACGAAGTTAACATTATTTTAATGCGTACATCAAATCAAATAAAATTTTATAGTCTGTTTTGACATTTAACTTTGTCAGACGTTAAACAAAATTGACATCTTGCTTGACAATGATCTATTTGACGATAGCTTCATCCGTTGTCAATCTATTTGACTTTATGAAAACTGCGACGAGACTGGCAGGGGACGTTATTTTCTTTTGTTTCTTTGTTGAAGCGTTCAAAGCCAAAGATTTTAATTATTATTATCAGCTTTCTTGAAACAAGCGTAGAAAGCGCTTGGGCTGACAGTAAAACTCCCCAAGTCCGTTCCGTCTCCAGGTAGATAGAACATCCAGCTTTTCACCGTTCATCGATGACCCAGTTTGTGACACCATATTCAATACAGCCATTGTCCATGACCCAGATTGATGTTCACGACTATTATAGATAGGTACATGCATAAGCGGAATCCTGCTAAATGAATTAGCACCTACACTTAACTCAATCAACCGTGAAAAAAAAATTATTAACTAAAGTGTTTTACTTTTATATCAGCGATACATATAAGATTTATCATATAATATACATCTTAAAAAAAGTGTCTCTAGAAGACAAAATAAAAAGTTCATACATTCGCGGAAACTTAGGAGCTACAGGCATTAACAATAAATTAGAAGAAAGACAATTGAGATGATTTGTTCACATATTAAGAAGACTCTAGGATCACATCGTGAACCAGGCTATGGCCGTAGACATCCCTACTTGCGCAAGGTGCAAGGAAGTGTTCATTATTATTATTGTTACTATCCCCCGATGTCTACGGAATAGGGGAAGACCAAAAATTCATGGGATGGCGCAAAGGTGTACCCAATTGGTGAGACGAAAATTGACATCGGAGGCGGCCCAGAACCGAAGAGTGTACGGCCTGAGGACGAGGAGAGCTGACTCTAACAGTCTTCATTGACGATAAGTTTAGAAGAGGCCAGGGAGAAAAAGGTCCCATTGGACATGAGGACTTAGTGATCTCGAAGAACAATTACAAATCCTTCAAACGATTTTGCCATAGATACGGTGCCTTATTATCCGAAGATTCTCACTGACTTGTCTGTTTCCAGAGATCTTGGTCACTTCTCTGATGCCTTATATATATAGATCTGAAGTCGCTGACAGTCCTCTAGTATGAATCTCAATTTGCACTTGTTGGTTGTTCTTTTTGCACCATGGTGCCGAGATTTCTAATCTAGAGGGCTCCATAAGCTACTCTTCGTGCCTTGCATTATTTTTTTTTGTCGTTCATTCTAACGTTCTGCGAAGGGGCCATTGACAGTCCCCATATGCGGAGCGGGTGTTGGTGGGAGTAGCGAAAATATAAAATTTGTTGCAAAATACGTATAAATATCTATCTATTTGCGGCATATCTACCTGCAGGGAACCATGATTCAACAGAAAAGGCGCTTTGATGAGGATATCGAAGACAACTTATGGCAGAAAACAAAGTAAATGGATCACTTAGAACAATTATGAATGTTCGCAACATGTCAAAGGATGCCAAAGTTTTCATTCATAACGCAATCGTAGTGCCAACCTCGACATATGAAAGTGAAACCTCGAAATGCCAGAAGTCGCAAGAAAGCAGAATAAATGCATTTGAAATGATATAGTTAAAAAAATTGTAATGGAACGATGTATGACAGGGTATGAGATGAGGACAAGCAAAGAATGTAAGATGTAATTAATAGAATGAAAGTTGACACATTAAGACACATTGGAAGAATGAATGAATAACGCCTGACTAAGAAAATTATACAAACTTGACAGGAACGGAAAAGAGGTCAACAGCGCCCAAAAAAAAAGATTTTATTTTATTGAAAAATAATAAAACAAAAAATATTGCAAAAAAAATGTTTCTGAGTCACGCCAAGTCTAATTTCTACTCTTGTCGGCGAGTTCTCAAGATAATATCTATACGTATTCTCTTATAATAACAAACAACATTACAGAAAAAAACACTGCACAAAAATGGTCTACCAAACATACACTCCTTCCTTTGTTCCAAAACTTATCTATTTATTATTCTATAAATGAAATAAGTAAAAATCGTGTGAGATCTATTAATTATATATAAAGCCATTCTTTGACAAGTCTTTTTACATTGTTTTTGCTTTTGAATTTCTTAATAGATGTCGGCATCATATTAAGCAATTTAGGTACAGTATATTCTAACGTTCTCTTTCCGTATTTATCAATATATTTTAGAACTACATGTCCATCGTTTTACATCGTTTCACATTTAAGTGTAGTGAAACTTTTCGTTATTGTTGAAGAGACGATGAATGTGTGTCAAGATAGAAAAATGTGGCGTTTGGTTCTTTCTGCCTACCCCGTAAGGGACATGCCATGATGGTATGTATGTAGGTATATCAATGGAGTTTTATGCAATATTTATAAATTAAATTTATTAATGAAAATAAATTTAGTCACAGTTATAAACCTTAACAAGAACACGTGATTTAAATGAGACACAGCTAGCTAAATTTAAATAATTACAAATAATAATAATATAAATAATAGGTACTTTGTGAGATTGCTAGCTGTGTCTAGCGTGTTAGCGCTAAGGTTTTTAAAATTCAGCCTCGAGAATTAAAATTCAATTTTTCAATATGAACATTCACTGTGTTAACGGTAAAAATTTTAAACTGTTCAATATTTCATTTTATTGCTCATATTTTTCACACAAGTACATAGACGATTATAATTCTTTTCAATCACCAACAACATAAATTGACAATTCAATTGTATTTTCAGTATTACATTATTTACAGTACCATCAATAAGTTACAGTAAAAAATACAAATAACATGAATGCCTATGTTAATGTTTCCAATTGAGTCATATTGATTTATTTATTTATCTTTTTGTACACAATATAAACAAATGTATTGTACACTGGCGGGCTTATTGCCATTAGGCAATTTCTTCCAACCATATCTAAGATATAACTAAAACAAAAAAATGAGAATACTTCATAGCAAAAAAAAAGGAAAGGGTAAGGACAAGGAGAGAAAATCTGGAGCCGGTGTATAGGGATAAATATTCCTTCTGTTTTTTCTTGAAAATATAAAGTGAGTTAGACGACGTAATATCCGGACTTGAGCTATTCCATAATCTTGCTGATTGTACTTCGAACGAAGAGCTGAGAAATTCCGTATTATGGATAGTGTTGTACGTTTAGCAGATCGGATTGGAAGACAATGATTGGATAAATAAGTGAATTTATTTTTGAGGTACTGTGGCCGGTTTGGAGTCGAGAGAATATTGTACAATAGTGACAGAATTTGTATATTGCGCCGACGGCGTATCTTGGGCCAATAAAGAAGATTGCGGCAAAATGATATGTGATCAAATTTATTCAACCCAAATATAAATCTGATACATTAATTCTGAATCTGTAATTTAAGGCCCTTTTATTGATAATACAATGGAAAACTATATAAAAATAAAGTTACCGTACGATAACATTCCTTCAGAAGATGAAGAATATATTATGAAACAACCGGAAAACTTTATTTTATAGTTACTTGCGCAAGTGGCGAATTTCTTCCAACTAACCAGTGTTTCCAACCTATCTTCTGTTCATCGTAGCTGTGATAAGTTTATTTATACTAGTGGTATTTTCTTATTGTAATAGCCTACCCGACATTCGTGCCCGAACGTTGGCTTGCCTGCTATAAGCTGGTTCAGTTATATATGGGGTCACCAGCGACAGGTTTGCATTACCTTATAAAAGAAAGCATGCATCAGTCTCGCCACGCGGTAAAATTCAGAATGGTTTAAACAATGAATTATTGGGTATAAAGTTATACTGTTTGCATTATACAAGGCGTACATTTTTTTAAATGTTTTTTTATTTTTTATTTCCACGGTTTTGCTTCTAATTTAGAACCTTAATAATCATAGGGCCCACTCAAAAAATATATCAAAATCGATTTAGCCGTTTAGGAGTTCAGTGACATACACACGTACATAATATATAGGTATATAAAGATGAAAAGACTCATACACTACGCATTCATCAGCGGCATTTTAAATATTATGATAAATTATGTAGAAAAGAGATGTTGTTAAAAATATTATGATACATTTTCAAGGCAACGAATGTTTGTGTTTATAATATACAGACAACAATTTAGAATACAAACAAAAGTTCACTGTAGATAATGAATGTTTTTTTCGTAATATAAAAGTCTATCGTGAAAAAAATGGTTGTATAGCAACGTTGTTTACTGTCCATTTTCTTCGTGATTTCTTATAAAACGTAAACGCGGCTTTGTAATATTTTTTATTTATTTTATCTTCTGTACACATAATTTGTGCACTGGCGGATTTAATGCTAAACGGCAGAGTTGATGATGATATACAAAACAATGTGTAGAAAACAAAAGAAAAGCAAAAAAAAAAGATTTTCCAACTGTCGATTTGTTCAGGAGAACTTTGTTCTCTTAACATATTTATTTATTTATTTTATTAACGGCGTTTGCCATTTACAAGAATAATTCAAAAGATACAAAATATAGTACATAATGTGTGATAATGTATATATATAAAAAAAACAAACATATCCAATCAATAAACCATGAAAATACAGCAAGAAGAAATCAATACAAAGAAAAACTTATAAAAAATACATATAAAAATACATACAAATAAAATTTAACCAAAAAATAAAGAGAAAACAAATGAATGTAAGTATAAAATGAACAAATAAACAATATAGGTAAAGCAGGTATGAATAATGAAGAATAAAATTAAACACGATCAGTGGAATTTAACCCGTAGGGTATTTCTGTGATTATTTATATTGCCTATAAACAGATCAATATGACTAGCATATTCATTGCTCAACCTCTGAATTCTGTTCAGTGCAGAATTGTGATGCGCTAGTGTGCGGGAATTGTCACAATAAAATTGGTTTGTATCGCGAGTACCCACACGCGGTACATGAAAGTTGATGCGCATCAGTATTTCAGGGCTGTCCACGCTATGCATAATGATTTTAAACAAGAAAGACAAATCGGTGAGTTTACGCCTATCTGAAAGCTTTAACAAATGCATTGATTTTAAAAGAAAGTCATAATTTAATCTTTCGATTGGTATACCCATTTTAAAATTTACAAAACGGAGAAATTTATGCTGAATTTTTTCTATAGAGTCCGAGTGGACTCGATAATAGGGCGACCATATTGAAGAGTTGTACTCGACAATGCTTCTTACAAGTGATGTATAAAGTAATTTTAATGTATACAAATTTTTGAAATCTTTGGAAATTCTTAAAATGAACCCCAAAGTTTGAAGTCCCGTAGTGCAAATATTATTTATATGTTTAACAAATGAGAGATTTTCGTCAAACGTTACGCCCAAATCAAGAATTTCTGCCTGGTATTTTAACTGTATATTATTTATGGTGTACGTGAATATAATGGGATTTTTAATTTTGAAGAAACGTATATATTGACACTTCATAATGTTTAAGTAAAGTTTATTTTTTTGGCACCAACTGTTAACATTATTCAAGGCAGTTTGCAAGATTAAGCAATCGCTTATATTATTGATGATTCGATATATTTTCATGTCGTCCGCAAAGAGAAGTACTTCAACATTTTCGAGAATATCAACTATATCGTTAATGAAAAGTATGAAAAGGACAGGTCCCAAATGGGAACCTTGCGGGACACCAGACGATGCATGAAATATATATGATGTGACACTATTTATCCAACTGTCGATTTGTTCAGGAGAACTTTGTTCTCTTAACATATTGACAATGTTTCAAGCCAGAATACGCGAGAATTGTATGGAGAGGTCTACTTTTTTCACGGCTTTTCCAACTTTGAAGTCAAAAAACACCAACTTAGAGGCTTCGCAGCATATATGTTCCATACACGGATTTACTCAGAATTCGGAGTAGAACATTTCGTGTGTCTGTGTGTGTGTGTGTGTCTGTGTGTCTGTGTGTGTGTCTGTGTGTGTGTGTGTGTCCGTCCCCCCCTTATAACTTTTGATCCGCTCAATTTACAGAGCCTAAAATTTCAGAATATATAAACAGTTACAGGCCTACAAAACTTTTATACTCGAAATTTTGAATTTTTGTTTCAGTCAGGGGTTATCAACTTTTGAATTTTTATTTTATTTTTCCATATATCTCAGAAACCATAAGCGCTAGAACGCTGAAAATTGGTACAAACATAGACAAATACAAAATCTCAAATTATTTTTTTCAAAAAAATTCCAGGGTTTCCAAACATTTTTTATTAAGAAAAATATTTTTTTTATGATAAATTTATGAGTTTAACTGCCTATATTTCCAAAACTTTTACAATTATTGAAAAAAGCCGAAACACCCCAACTAGATAATTTAATTTTCTATAAAAAATATTAACATTGTAGTAGAAGATCTCAATTTTTTTTTAACAATTTTTTTAAAAATTGAATTTAGTGACGACATCGCTTCATACATTTTGTATGGCAGTCGCCTATACACAATATGTAAGAAGACTTAATAGTTTGATACTTCATCTCCAAACATACATACATACTATCATGCTATTTGCATATTCTGGGTAGGAAAAAGGATCTTCCTCCATACTATCCTATCTTGACATACATACCTACATATGTTGTATAGAAAACAAAATATCTGAAAATATTCAACTAGTTGCATGTAACACATGAGATCCAACTGTCGATAGCGATAGTATGTATAGTTGAAGAATAAGAATCAAACTATAAACCCATAAATCCAAATTATTGAAAATTTTAACACATGTTGGTATGTATGTCAAGATAGGACAGTATGGAGGTCAGTCCTGTTTTCCTACCCGGAATATGAAAACAGCATGATGGTTCTGTATGTATGTTTGGAGATTAAGTACCTATCAAACTATTAAAACTTCTTACATATTGTGTATAGACGACTGACATACATACAAATTGTATGAAGCAATGTCGTCACTAAATTCAATTTTTATAAAAATTGTTAAAAAAAGTTTGAGATGTGCTAACACAATGTTAGTTGGGGTGTTTCGGCTTTTTTCGATATTTTTGAAAAATTCGGAAATATAGGCAGTTAAACTCATAAATTTATCATAAAAAAAATATTTTTCTTAATAAAAAATGTTTGAGAAACCCTGGAATTTTTTTGAAAAAATTAATTTGAGATTTTGTATTTGTCTATGTTTGTACCAATTTTCAGCGTTCTAGCTTTTATGGTTTCTGAGATATATGGAAAAATAAATTAAAAATTCAAAAGTTGATAACCCCTGACTAAAACAAAAATTCAAAATTCAGAGTATAAAAGTTTTGTAGGCCTATAACTGTTTATATATTCTGAAATTTTGGGCTCTGTAAATTGAGCGGATCAAAAGTTATAAGGGGGGGGGGACACACACACAGACACACACACAGACACACACACATACACAGACACACACACAGACACACGAAATGTTCTACTCCGAATTCTGAGTAAATCCGTGTATGGAACATATATGCTGCGAAGCCTCTAAGTTGGTGTTTTTTGACTTCAAAGTTGGAAAAGCCGTGAAAAAAGTAGACCTCTCCATACAATTCTCGCGTATTCTGGCTTGATACATTGTCGATATGTTAAGAGAACCAAAGTTCTCCTGAACAAATCGACAGTTGGATAATTTGTATCTATGGGTTTATAGTTTGGTACATATTCTTCAACTATACATACTATCGCTATCGACAGTTGGATCTCATGTGTTACATGCAACTAGTTATATAATAACAGTACAAAGCAATGATAGAAAAACAAAATGATAAGGAGAGGAAGAAGATATGAGGTTTATCATTTATAATTATTTTTGCTTAGAGCTTTTTGATATCAGCTTTTCCATGAGAAATAAATATTTCAAACTCATCATTCATTCATACCATCACGGTATATCCCACAATTTCGGGTAACCAGCGAAAGGTGTGGATTATCATAAAAAAGTGGAAGAGATGCGGATAGTCTTAACAAGACGCGGTACAGAAGGGAACTGAATTGTGGGTGTAGGGCGGGCAGTGATTGCAACAATAATTATATGTCACATTCTCAAACATAAAAAATGCAACAATTATTTTAGTGTCATATTGGCGCCAACTACTAGTAAGTTGGAAGAAATTTTCATATGGCAATAAATTCGCCACTTACGCAGGGTGCGAAGAGGTGTTTGCATTTATTTAATATAGATATAAAACTGATAAGTGTTATTTATTTTTTCACAATTTCCAGGATTAGACTCAACCGTTTCAAGCTTCTATTTCCCTGGCAAATTTGATTATAAGAAAATACTTTAGACAGTCTAATTACCGCAATTTCTCTCGTTATTTTGTGTATCAAAATACCGACAAGAGATTTCTCCCGTAACACGATTAAATTATTTTTCTTTTTTCGATTGAATTTTAGACGGAAAATTTTAAATTTCAATCTTGCAGCAGACAAATCAAACCTATAACGGATTCTCGCCAGATGTCGCCGCCGTGACAAAATATTGAGAGAAAAGTTGTCGAAGATATATGTATGTACTCGTATATAAAAAAACTTTGATTTTAATGCGAAGAAAAACATGCACATACCTAATCTCATTTTGAATTCGCATATTGAAGCTGAAATATCCAATTTCTATACCATTGTGAGTTTCACATGTAACCCAAGTTTTTATTTTACGTTTATTTTTTTTTTAATCTTCACCACTGATAATTCAACCCGAAATATTGGGATGAATTTGCAAATATCAATATCTTGTTAACAAAGACTAATAACTATTTCCTTTTCATACCGCTTTATTTTCATTTCTTAAAATTATTTAAATAAAATCTATTTTAGGTAATCATTTTTTGTCATTATTTTGAATAACTATTTCTCCAAACTAACTAGTATTTCCAGCTCAAAGAAACTAATGACATGAGAAATATTTTGTCTTATCTGCTGGGAATCGATTCCAGGATACAGATGCAGAAATCAAATGATTTACAACTGATTCATGGCGGTTATTCAAATTATTTAATTGAGAACCATTTTAATTCATCTTTTGAGGCACAAAAATGTTCTCCATAATTAGTAGCTTTTCTCACATAATTTTTGGTTATATTGACGAATGAACTCACCAGTAAACGACATAATATAGGTAGGTACGAATATTTTATGGAGTCAATGATATTTTTATGACAGATTGTTAACATCTCAATAGAGACGAAGTCGGAATATTAAAGAACTGGGAAATCAAGGCACCTTCAGGGCTTATGACCTATCATCGCCTGGTTTACGTGATCACTATACGTGCTTGCGCAACTTTCACCAATAATGCCTTTTTATAGAACTCCCTATCAATCCAATTTTTTAATGTTCTATATATGCTATTCATCAAAATCCTTAGACTTTTGAATATGCTGTAACACCATCGCCATCTATGAAGTGAAGAAGAAACATTTTTGTAACGCCATCTATTGAGAAAATTAGTTGTAAACAATGAAAGTAACAGTCCTTATACATGAGGTGACTATGCTTTCGTATTGATGTAACCCCTTAACCGCGCCAGAATTATTAGTTCATTATTTGCTTGTTTACTTACTTATTCCAATGTATCTGTAAGTTCAATATTTTATAGTTGCATATTTATTTATTAATAAATATGCAACTATTAGTTCAATATTTTATTTGTTGCTCTTAGAAACATTCTTAATTCGCAGACATTAAAAAAAGTGTACATTTTAATTTTTTTTAGTGTACATTATTCCAATCGATTGCATCATACGGCATAATAGGATGGGGAGGTGCTGCGTTTATATATTTTGAAAGATTAAATAAGGTTCAAAAATTAGTGCTACGAATAATGGGGAGATACCCTCCTCAATATCAGATTGAAACTCTTTTCCAGTCTATGAAAGTCAGACTATGACAGCTTTTCATCAGGGACGCTTTGAGTCATTTTTGGGATGATTCATCGAAAACGAAAACTCAAAATAATATACAAACGCGGGCAGCACTTTCGTGCAATTACAATATTTGCACAAAAAAGCTATACCTATATAGCACCTAAAGTCTTCAACATACTGGATCCCTTTGTCAAGACAATCAATAGGAAAACACTTTTTAAGAAGTATGTGCAAATTTGGCTCTACGACATTGGTCGGGAAAAGACGGAGAGCATTCTTTATAACGAATATTTGCCACATAATATATGATGTAAATAACTTTATTATCCCAATCTCAGATCTTTTACCCCGCCTTAAATCAAATATGCTTTTCAAATGGGATGAAAATTGGTACAAAACAAAAAAATATAAGGGTGCTTATCATGCAGGTATCCAACAAAAAATTTCCTCTAAACCATGGTTTTATAATAGATACATATCTAAACGATTAATATCATGTATTTCTAGAATGAGAATTGGCCATTGTTCAATTGCCTCCCATCTGTATAGAATTAGAGTTCTAAATAGCCCACTTTGCCAGTGTGGTGATGAGGATGAGACAATTGATCATGTATTTTTTAACTGTAAAAATAATTCCGCCTTCAAAAATATATATGTACAAACAATTAATTAAAACTTAATATCCAACATCTTTTGTCTCTTAATAATTCACGTGTACTGTCCGTTATTTCAAAATTCCTTTCATTGAATGACATAAATTTATAATAAAATTAACTTTTCTCCTCTGACATGAAATAATTGGCACATAGCACTCTCTACAGGGTGAATTGCCTTTAACAAAAAAAAAAAAAAAAGAACAAAAGAACTCAGGGATTGTATGGCGTTGGCGGACTAACATGTTTTCCTATTGTGATTTTCTTTTTTTCATACCCTTCTTGTTCTAAACTGTCTATAAATTTAATTTTTGTTTTTTGTTGTTTAATATGTTCTGTTTTAATTATGAAAAGGCATAAGTTGATTGTTGTTTTTTTTCTCTAATTTGTAATGCACTTTTTTTATGTATTTATTTTTAATATTATTTCTCATTGCGTTATTGTATGCTATTTATATTTGAATGCTAATTTTTGTGTATGTTTTGTTAGCTGGCATTCACTGTTAAAAGTATCATTATTTCAAATTGCTTTAGCCCCGGCACAGGTTTTTTACCTAGTGGGGCATTGTAGTTAAGAATAATATTTGTCAATTATGTATGTATGAATAAATGAAATGAAAATGAAATGAAATATACGCTAATATTGATTTTTTCCCCTGTGATATAACTATTTTTTACATCACAATGGAGACGAAGTTGGAATAATGCAGGAGAATAAAAATTAATAACAATATCGGTACGCATGGATATATGAAAATAAAATATATTTATTTAAGATTTTTATATGTTTGTTTATAGAACCTTTTCAGAAAATCTGTTTGAATTCATAATACAGGGTGGCTCAAAAGAAAGTTTTTATGTAGTGGATCGATTAAAAAAAATTAGCCGTGTATTGAAAAAATGTTTATTGATTATTAAAGTACACAATTTGGAAATTTATTTCTTAAAAATAATATCGTCCAAATGTAGACCTTCGCGTTCGCAGCACTCATTTAATCGAACAGTAAAATTACTTATGACGGCTCGGCAGGTGGATTCAGTGATGGCTACAATTTGTGGTGGATATTTTCTTTCAAATGCACCAGGGAAGTCGGTTTACTAGCGTAAACTTTATATTTAAGATAACCCCATGGGAAAAAGTTCATGGGGGTTAAATCAGGACTGCGTGGAGACCAATTTATGTCACCTCGTCTGGAGATCAATTTGCCTGGGAAGAGATGTATTGGACATGTGTGACGTTGCTCCGTCCTGCTGGAACCATGTTCTTTGGTTATAGCCAGGAAAGTTTTGCAGTTCAGGCACCAAGAAGTCGTCTATAACATCTCCACATAACGCTTTGATTTCAAATATAAACTTTCTTTTGAGACACCTTGTACAAATTCAATACATTTATGAAACTTGTATGTTCTAAAATTATCTAGTGTATATACCTTCTTCAAATATATTATGTATAGTTTCTAAATACATTTGTCTACACGTCAATATGAAAAGGTGTTTATGTCCCTGAAAAAATATATCTAGACATTTGTCTACGTTCGAGTTATTAAATATGAGATACCCGCCTACACTTTACGTTTTTTCATAAAAATTACTTGTGTAGCATTTTTATTCAAATCAGCTTTTAAGTCATCACATTTTCGCCAGATTTCGGAGAGCGAATATAATGTATTGTGAAGATTTGAGGTTCGCCCGAAAAAAATCTCATGTGCCTTCACATTCCTACTTTTTAGTTTCTTAGCAATTTTTTTTTTTAATATTTCTGGACAATAATGGACAGCAAAAAGGCTGTTGTTGAGCTGCACACTGCCAGGTTATCTTGGAGTTCTACTGGTTTTCAAAAATGTTTAGGGACACACAAATATGGAAAAAATCAGACTACATAACCTTTAAAAAAATTAATAGAATTCAAAGAGGAACAAACAAATAATATGTATTATTGCATATTTGAGTTTTTAAATATGGCCAAAACGAATGAAGAAAGCCTGACGAAGATAATATTATACAAATGGAATGGAATGAGGTGCTGGGGTCATCCAACCAAAAAAATATAGTGACAGTTTGAACAACATCATAAAAGAGGGAAATGAAGAAAGCTTGAACAATAGACGAACATGTGTGAGACGATTCATGAATATTGATGAGATGAACATAGTAAAATTTGGCGTTCGGCTCTGTCTACCTACCCCGTAAGGGACATGGCGGGATGATTTGTATGTATGTTAGTTAATACATACAAACACATCACGACGAAACTCAAAGTGTGCACTCTCTACATGATACCCGTTGAAAAATTGATGTAAGCGCTTAAAAATTGTGAAATCATGACTCTCCACTATTCTATAGTGTGGAGAGTTAAAATGTATAAATTTGATTTCCTGCCCGTAGTGTATCCTGAAACTTGCGGGATTCCCTCGTATTCCGTTTCATTTGTTAGATGTATCGTTTTGTGTATGCTATATAAGTATTTGTAAATTGATTTATTGTTATATTTTATTTCAAAAAAATAAATAAATAAATAAAAAAATGTGATAAAACATCTTTGACTGTTTTAATTTTTTTTAGATTTTTGTCTTGATTTTTTTAATGGGTATAATTCATATTATCGCTTACGTCGTTCCTATTTAGCGCTAGTCACGTCGTACAAAATGTATGGCGGTACTAATCCCACCACATCTAATTTAGAACGAGAAGTGGGGTACAACTAGTGGTGATGATACAACTCTCAGTGCCTATGCGGATTTAAGGTCCCCATTCACGGGCGTACTATTCGGAGTCGCTCCATATGGACCGGCTCCATTTGGAGCGTCGTAAAATGTTCATCACACGGGCTCGCCATCGAGCGTTCGGCGTTTTCGCATCAATAATTTCTCTTTTGTAATTATTGTCAAGTAAAAATAAGTTTTTTGTATAATGTTAACGAGAAAATTGTCAAAGATAAATAATTTGACAAATCATAATTCACCAAACTTAACTTAAACAAGTGTAGTTTGGGCGTTCCACGGGCATGTACAACAAAAGCGAGGGAAAACACAACCAATGGCGTCAGAGTACATAAATGTACTGGCGTATATTTACAAAAGAGTATAAGCTACCCATTGTACAAGCTTCACATTCTATTCCTTTAACAATATACCTACTTTACAAAGAGGTAAACAAACTGGTATATTATAACTAGTTGCATGTAACACATGAGATCCAACTGTCGATAGTGATAGTATGTATAGTTGAAGAATAAATACCAAACTATAATCCCATAAACACAAATTATTTAATATTTTAAGATATTTGATTTTCTATACAACACTTGTACCTATATATGTATGTCAAGATAGGATAGTATGGAGGTCAGTCCTTTGATCCTACGCTGAATATGAAAACAGCATGATGGTATGTATGTATGTTTGGAGATTAGTATCAAATAATTAGGTTTTCTTAGATATTGTGTGTAGGCGATTGCCATACAAATTGTATGAAGAAATGTCGTCACTAAATTCAATTTTTATAAAAATTGTAAAAAAAAGTTTGAGATGTGCTGATACATCTTGTATATTTTTTATAGAAAATTAAATTATCTAGTTGGGGTGTTTCGGCTTTTTTCGATATTTTTAAAATATTTGGAAATATAGGCAGTTAAACTCATAAATTTATCATAAAAAAAATATTTTTCTTAATAAAAAATGTTTGAGAAACCCTGGATTTTTTTTGAAAAAATTAATTTGAGATTTTGTATTTTTCTATGTTTATACCAATTTTCAGCGTTCTAGCTTTTATGGTTTCTGAGATATATGGAAAAATAAAGTAAAAATTCAAAAGTTGATAACCCCTGACTGAAACAAAAATTCAAAATTCTGAGTATAAAAGTTTTGTAGGCCTATAATTGTTTATATATTCTGAAATTTTGGGCTCTGTAAATTGAGCGGATCAAAAGTTATAAGGGACACACACACACACACACACACACACACACACGAAATGTTCTACTCCGAATTCTGAGTAAATCCGTGTATGGAACATATATGCTGCGAAGCCTCTAAGTTGGTGTTTTTTTACTTCAAAGTTGGAAAAGCCATGAAAAAAGTAGAACTCTCCATACAATTCTCGCGTATCCTGGCTTGAAACATTGTCGATATGTTAAGAGAACAAAGTTCTCCTGAACAAATCGACAGTTGGATCAATATTGTGTAGGTATACATCGTATTTAGTAATCTATTGTAGTTTAATACAGATTGATGTAAAGGTTTTTAAATCGACCTTTAATCTACTAGTTGCATGTAACACATGAGATCCAACTGTCGATAGCGATAGTATGTATAGTTGAAGAATATGTACCAAACTATAAACCCATAAATACAAATTATTGAATATTTTCAGATATTTTGTTTTCTATACAACATATATTATGTAGGTATGTATGTTAAGATAGGATAGTATGGAGGAAGTTCCTTTTTTCCTACCCAGAATATGAAAATAGCATGATGGTATGTATGTTTGGAGATGAAGTATCAAACTTTTAAGTCTTCTTACATATTGTGTATAGGCGACTGCCATACAAAATGTATGAAGCGATGTCGTCACTAAATTCAATTTTTAAAAAAATTGTTAAAAAAAATTGAGATATTCTACTACAATGTTAATATTTTTTATAGAAAATTAAATTATCTAGTTGGGGTGTTTCGGCTTTTTTCGATAATTGTATAAGTTTTGGAAATATAGGCAGTTAAACTCATAAATTTATCATAAAAAAATATTTTTCTTAATAAAAAATGTTTGAGAAACCTTGGAATTTTTTTGAAAAAAAATATTTGAGTTTTTGTATTTGTCTATATTTGTACCAATTTTCAGCGTTCTAGCTTTTATGGTTTCTGAGATATATGGAAAAATAAAGTAAAAATTCAAAAGTTGATTACCCCTGACTCAAACAAAAATTCGAAATTCTGAGTATAAAAGTTTTGTAAGCCTATAACTGTTTATATATTCTGTAATTTTGGGCTCTGTGAATTGAGCGGATCAAAAGTTATAAGGGACACACACACACACACACACACACACACACACACACACACAGACACACACACACACAGACACACGAAATGTTCTACTCCGAATTCTGAGTAAATCCGTGTATGGAACATATATGCTGCGAAGCCTCTAAGTTGGTGTTTTTTGACTTCAAAGTTGGAAAAGCCGTGAAAAAAGTAGACCTCTCCATACAATTCTCGCGTATTCTGGCTTGATACATTGTCGATATGTTAAGAGAACAAAGTTATCCTGAACAAATCGACAGTTGGAATATTTATACAAAATTGTAAATTCATTTTGGCGTGCCAGGCCAAAACTGCACGGGTATTGACGAGTGCATTCTGGAGTAAAAGCGAGCCATTTGGAACGATGGCATGCCCGTGGATGAAGACCTTTAAAGACCTCATAATTCACTCGTTTTGGATACTTCAATAAGTGATGTTTTCATTTAATTTCGTACCCTGATCATGCTAAAATGTTAATAATTAATGAATCAATGCTTTTGTACCACCTATAGATAAGCAATCACTATATTTTTATACCAAATAATAATATATTGTAGGAAAAAAGTCTTATACTAAGAAACATTTATAATGAATAAAATATAAGCTCGTTTTCAAGAGAAACGGAATTGATGTTTGCTCAAGTTTAAATTTCTGTATGTCGTGGTTTTGCAGGGTGCATATTCAATTTGTTTTCTCTTGTTATCCATAATATTTATTCTGATAACCAATTCAATGTACAACCCAACAAACTTTTCCATGGAAATCAATAATTTATACTCCCGCATTTTATAAATTATTAAACAGTGAATTTCTTTGAGCGAATATCGTTGAAACATGATCGAAAAAAGATAATTTTTTTATGTTATTTTATCTTTTTTGATTTACTATACCACAAATAGGTCAATAAATGAAAAATTCCAAATTATTTTACTACATATTTCGTATTGTTTTTTTAACATATTATAATTTCATAAACAGCGCATTTCTTTAAGAAATTTATTTTTTGACAAAGTCAAATTAATTTGATATGTTATAAAAAAAAATATATAAAAATACTTGGTTAATGTTCTATTATATTTATTGGATTATTGACGCGTTTCAACAATATCAACGTACAATGGAGTTCTATCAAGAATTGTCGATCGACAAACTAAACTTAGTCAAATTAATTCATTCATATCAAATTAATTGGTCAGCCTTCGTGGCTCGGTTGGTTAGGTATCTGACTGCTGATCCAAGGGTCCGGGTTCGATTCTAGATGGAGACACAGTTTTTAATTGTGTTTTCAGTCTGGATCTGTAAGTCTCCAGAATTTGGCAACAGGATAATGGGTGGGTGTTAAATAATTATTTGACATATCACCTGTTAGTTGCCCGAGAAGCTACATAACATAAAATAAACAAAAATGAAAATCATCATCATCATCACTGGCGCAGTCCGCTACGGTCCCTGGCCTCCTCCAGATATATTCTCCATCCCTCCCCATCGACCGCCAGTCTTCTCCGATTTGTCAGTTCTATTTCTCTTATATCACACAGCACGTCTAGGAGGCAATTCTTCTCCCTTTAAGACATGTTTTTAGGACATCATCCATCTAGCAAACATGTAACGTAGCTAACAAAGCTAACGTAGGCGCTAAATTCATATAAATTGGATTACATTGGGCTACATTTGTTTCATTGGTTATCGAAAATATCTTCAAGAAAAGGCTAAAGCAAAAATATTTATCTGACAACACCTGATTACGTCTTCCTCTCCTCTTCCCTTCCTTATTCTTTAGTTTTCCTATCATTGCTATGAATTGTTTTTATATGCTATCTTTTTTTTTTTTTTTTACTTTTATTCTACTATCTTTATTTATTTTGTAATGTGATTAACTTATATATTGCCATATTACAAATTGTTTTGTATATTTAACATTTACTCTGGTTGGTTGGAAGAAATTTCCATTAGGCAATAAGCCCGCCAGCTTACATATATATGTACAAGAAGATTCAAATAAATAAATAATAAATAAAATACATCAGACAAAATAACATCATCCATAATTCAACGATGAGGTTCACCACCCAATCTGAATGTAGTGTCTTTTTCGTATGGATGCACACGCACGCGTCGTGCTTCCGTGTATAAAGTTATATACACCCGCACAACTGTCGCTGGTTACCCCACTGTTGTATAAGGTTTTACCGATACATAAAGTTATATATATCCCAGGAGAGACGGTGCGCTCTTCGTGAAACGAATAGTCTGCGTCAGTCCGATTTTGGTTTTAATACAATAATATAGACCCTGTTAATTTCTCGCAGTTATAATATATGGATTTTTTACGTGCGCAATATTTCAAATATATATATAATTAAGTGATTTATAATTACCGATGAATTTGGTAAATATACCATTTTTAATTATGACTCTTTGCCTTATTAAAAATATCACACCCGCATTATGCAATGTGCCTTGATGATATTAATAAATGAATATGAATGCCTACTTATAAAGTCAATTGGATGATTTCGATTGGATGATTATAAAATAGAATTAATATTTAAATTAACGTTTAAGCTATAAATAAACACCGACGTTAAAGAGGCCGATTTGTACCAATCACATTGATTACAAAGATGAAAGCGACAGGAAAATTATTTAATTATGAAAAGTTTAAAATTTTTAGCAAATTTTAAGGACGAATCTCGTCCTGTAATGCGAAAATAAATTGGTGTAATTTAATGGCAGATGATGAGAAATATTTACAGAGTGGAAAAAATTCGGAAAATTCCGCCGGTGAAATATTTAGACTTTAAAATTGAAATATTATATTATATACAATGTAATGGGTGCTTCGTACACTTTGTCTAGACAAAAAAAATCATCTATGATAATATTTATATAATACAACAAATTTCATATACAATGATACGAAAAAGTTCATTGCCAAAAATAAATATAAGACTTAATTTTCTTTATGTATGAAAAATGCTTTAAAGGTGAATTGTTTGTCATGATCCAATCTCTACTAAAAAAAAGCATTAGGCGAAAAATAATGCAGTGTTGTTAAATATACACAAAATATATTGTGAAATGAACAAAAAACTGGTCAATTGCGTTTGTCTACGGGCTATACCTAATCATTAAAAAATCACGTTACAACAAAAAATAAATAAAAATATAGTTAACAATTATTATTATTATTATTTTAGCTTGTGACAGAAAAGAATGGGAAGAAAAAAGGATGGGAGAAGAATTAAATTTGTCACCGCAATAGAATAAGATAAAAAAATTAAATAGGTACACAAATTAAAAA
This sequence comes from Molanna angustata, assembly GCA_963576475.1. NCBI lineage: Eukaryota > Metazoa > Arthropoda > Insecta > Trichoptera > Molannidae > Molanna > Molanna angustata. The sequence goes on along the minus strand of OY754973.1, from coordinate 25,915,935 downwards.
TATTAAGAATACACAAGTTAACGCCGCTACGCATTTAAAGAGTTTTCGAATCTTTATCAACATGTAAATATCAACGGGTGTCAAATGTGTCGCATATTTTTATGAGTCATACACATCCTTGCACTCTGCGTATGTGTTTATTATTATTATTATTATCGTTTTTTTAGTATAAAGTTTTTTTCCAATTCGTAACCAAATGCTTTAGTATAAACATTTTTTGAAATCCCGCCTTCAATGTTGAATATATAGTTCCACCAAGCCGACATATTTTTTTTCCTCTTTCGCCGCTAATATAAATTATGAACAAGACATCCCTAGCTTAAGGGGGGGACTGCTGCCAACGTACCAATTTTTCAATTTGATATACCATCATTATTTCTTATTAAATCGTTTTGAAAAAAATAATTTAGATAGTTTGGGTATTCATAAAGAAAAATATATCTTTACTTTTTGATTATGTTCTATATAAATTCTTGTAGAAAAATAAAGGCATACCCCGATTTTCAACGTTTATCTTATATTTTTAATAAAATATAAGGCGTAGTTCAACATATTTGTTTTTAAATTAAAGAAGACAAAAATATCTAGAAAAATATGATGTGACGTTGCATTAATGCTTCAGGTTTAGAAAATAAACATAAAAAACATTTATTTTCCATTCAGCGCCATTGCGAAATATAAGTTTTTTTGGTTTATTAACTTAACCTGATGCATTAATGCAACGTTACATCGTATTTTTCCAGATATTTTGATCTTTTTTAATTCATAAAAAAATGTAATGCTCTATACCTTATAGTTTTTTAGAAATTTAAGATAAATGTCAAAAATTGGGGTATGCTTATTATTTTCCTACAAGAATATATACAGAACATAATTAAAAAATTAATGTAAGTATTTTTATTTATTAATATCCAAACTAACTAGGTTATTTTTTTCAAAATGATTCGTTTCGTAGTGATGACGCAAATTCAAATTGAAAAAATAGGTACGTTGGCAGCAGTCCCCCCCTTAATGGAGAGCTCTTCACAAACTGAAGAAAAAATAGGCACATGTATGCGTTTCTTTACACTTGACACCTAAAACGCACTTATACATACATACCTATTTATATTCTGTGTGTACAGCTTTTATGTTAGTTAATTCCATCTAGGTATGTACCTGTGTGTTTAACTCGTGTAAAAAATAACATTGTCGTCCAGATTCACGTTTGAAACATCATGTATTTGGAAATAAATAAATGTTAATCTCGATTCAAAGAGAATTTATCCTCTCTAAGAGTCTGGACATAAAATGTAGTGGAACAGTCGACCGTATTTTTTTAATGGTCTTTTGTGAATACGTTTCGCCAAGATTCGAATTGAATATCTTAAGAATTTCCTTGATTTTCCTGAACCTTCGTCTTCAGATTTACATAATATGGTACTTGGCGAAATGGTTCTCTACAGTGACATATTTGATAGAATGTTTTGTACCTAATATTCGTATTGAATTCGTTTTAATCTCGTCTATGTATAAGTAAACGTAATGTTTTTTGCCATTAATATACCTAATATTCATAATTGAATATTAGGTATATTAATGGAATTAATAAAATCTAAAAAATAGTTGTCTGCTTTTTATTCTCGTGCCGTGGCAGTTTCAGATTCTCCCGACAATTGTATCATATATCCTGTACTGCACTAAAGAGATCCTCAACTTGAACCTTCCCCCATCGCAGCCTGGACATCTGCCTTCGACTAACTCATCTTTGTCCTTTAGAGGTGGGTTTTACTTGGTTATAAATTATACTTATTTATCAGAAGGTTTTATTTGAGCGTGTTCAATAATCAGTATATAAATCATAGTAATCTCTAAATATTTATTCATCTCAAAATGCAAAGGAATGCTTTTTGGTCATATGAATGAAAGAAATTACTTACTTTTTACTTCACAATTTTATTCACATAAATTAATTTTAAATTAGAACAATATATAATGAAATTACAATGAAATGAATTTCTGAAATTACGGCTGATTAATAATGACTGACGCGTACGTTCTGACACTAGAGAGAACAATGGCGGGCGGATGAAAAAATAGGTTTATATACTCTGATTGGTCGATCTAGAATGTTGGAATCTATGACTGTCGTAAAGTCCATGGAACTCGATGGAAATTCCATGGAACACCACAGTCCCTTTATCTTTCCTTAAAGTACCAGATTGAAGAGGTGATTCTTTATACGAGCAATCCGAATGAAGATGGATAGCCTAGTCTTCACAACATTTTTTTTAAATCTAACCTACAAAAGTTTGATAAAAATAGGTTGGTTCGGTATGTTCGTAGATATAATTGCGACTGGCGTAAGCCAGTTGCATTATATATTTAAAAAAGTAACATTTGAAACACATTTAAAAAAAAACTAAATTAGTATTTTTACCAAACTTTTGTAGGTTATGTTTAAAAAAATGGATTAGGTGATTTCTGCCAGTATAAAAATGTAATTATTTGAAGTTATCGCGTTATACATTAAATCCATAAAGACGAAGAAATTTTGCTTTGTGGAAATAAATATGCAGGGAATTTAATGACAGAAGATGTGAAATTAATTGGGAATGGAGTATTAAGTGATAGTAGGTACAAATCATGTTCGGTGTGGATTAGGTGTCGGAGGGTTGCGTACGTACGAAACATACCTTTGTGACATGCAGATTGTACATTGGTATATTTAAAGAATTACAACAGCGAATAATCTCATATGGATGAAAAATTAAGGAATTCGATACAGCTAAACGTACATATTTACATAGACAATTCGTATTTTTAACGATGTTTTACTGACAAAATATTAGTAAAAACATTGATTTTTAAACCAGATTCTGATTGACATATCAATATCTTTCCATTTAAAAAAACGAGATTCTGATTTTCAAATCAATTTATTTTTCTCGGTGAACAAAAATGAAAATGTATCATAGACTTGATTATATTATTTAATCGAACCGCCATAAATCGCTGCTTCTGTCAGCTCACACAAAGTAAGGAAATAAATTAGGTACTTTTCAATCCTTCAATCATGTATGAGAAAACCTATCGCCTTCAGAGCTAAATATTCCATATTAAAAGGGATAAAGGGGTCTAATACTTTCACCCTAAGGGAACTTACACGAAGCGTCCAAAGAATGGAAAATTTTTTCGTCTCCAATATCCGATTCTGGTGTGAAGAATCGGATAATATTATAAAAATACACCGACTCCGGTCTATAGCAGTACTCTTCTGCCATATTTTGCCAGAAATTTAGTCATATTTCCTCAGATTTTGCCAGAACTTCAGTCGTTATTTACAGATTTAAACGCGTCCCCTCGAGATACGATTGAAATAAAATCGTCAATAATATTCTTCGTACCAATTTTCTTATGGTAATATTCCCAAACAGTATTAAGTTTTTTTTTGGCCCCTTAAAATGAAACGATATTATTTTTTGTTACTTAGGAGTATGAGGTTATTGAAATTGACTTATTTTAGACGAATTTAGTTTGATCAATAGATAATTAGTTTATTTTTATGCTGTTTACAACAATGCGCTTTCATTGTTTTTAGATATTGGCACTCTGACGATGAGCTTCAACATACCGAAACCGACATTACCTTTTAAAATATTAATGAAACTAAAACAACTGTTTATATTTCTATGGTAGAGCTAGCTACGCCCCCTTCCACCCGCTCCGCATATGGGGACTGAAAACGGCCCCTTCACAGAACGCTAGTAAGAATGACAAGGAATGCATGACACGAAAAGTAGCTTTAGAAGCTCCTCTAGACTCGTGGTCTTGGCACAATAGTGCAAAAAAATGACAATCAACGTCGGTGAAAATAATATTCACAGACATGGATTATCGCGAGATTACTTCATTCAGGCATCTCCTATATTTTGTTTCATGGCTTATTTTTCAACTGTTTTTTTTATATTTAATTCTTTTTAATGACACTTTTGAATTTACCTTTTACCTAAGTATTTATTTTAATTTATTTATGCTATTTATTTTGTTTTTTTTTTTGTTTTTGGTATTTTTTTTTCAGGTATTTTATTTTTCTTTTCTTTAAAAATGTTTTGATATGATATGCAAAAAATATTCTGATATGTATTTCGTACATGTATAAATCTAATTTTTTTTAAACGGCGAGCGGCGCTGGCCGATTTACTAATGATATTAATAACAATTAAGCACTACAAATAATAACACACAATTATTATTATTACCATTATACACTTCCTCAAAAGAATTAGCAGATCAATGCGTAAATTGTAAATTATTTAAAAGAGCAAAATAAAATGCAACAAACGCATCATCAAGCTTTCAATTGGGAATAGTTCACCCATCCAGATACTTAACATATCAAAGGATTAGGCTCTGAGGAGGTCTCTACACTACCTAACAACCCTACTGATTCCCGAATATTAACGTTTAAAAAATCTTTAACGATTCTACATGTACTCATTATAACCGATTTTTGCATTTTTATTATTAAGTTTTTCGATAAATCTATAATTTCTAAATTACGGATTAACGATTTTGGAATAATGCCAGTTGCTGAATTAATGAACGGTTATATTATTATTTTACGAGAATGCCAAAGTATTTAAATCTCGTTACCTAAAGCGGTGTATTTTCTAATTTTTTCATCAAAAGTTTTTATAATATTACTAGAATTTGGAATAGCCACGTCGCAAATATATGTTATTTTTTTAATTTTATCATGTATTATTAAATCGGGTCTGTTATGTTGAATTGACCGGTCAGTTAACATTGTTTTATCGTAATAAAGCGAAATATTATTATTTTCTAAAAATGGAATCAGATTATATTCATAATATGGTTAATGTTTATCACGTCAATCAATTTATATTTAATAGCTAAATTTAGATGTATAATTTTTGCTACTTGGTTTTATCTATTCTGATTGCGCGAGAAAAGAACAGCCCGATATTATATGCTCGATTGTTTCCGGAAAAGCCAAACATTTCCTACAACTATCATCTACTACATTTATCTCTTTTATTATATATTTTTGATAATTTTTAATTTTTATTACTATATCCTGGTTAATAACATAAGGTTGGTTGAAAAATTTCGGATGTATAAAATGAATTATTTTATTTAGCCACGAATTTAGAAGGTCATCATTTTTTTTTTTTTTTATAAGGCGCTGGCCGATTTACTAATGATATTAATAACAATTAAGCACTACAAATAATAACACTCAATTATTATTATTACCATTATACACTTCCTCAAAAGAATTAGCAGATCAATGCGTAAATTGTAAATTATTTAAAAGAGCAAAATAAAATGCAACAAACGCATCATCAAGCTTTCAATTGGGAATAGTTCACCCATATTTATATTAATATTATTGTATGTATTAAACGTGTTTGTACTATTTTATTTTGTATGTAGTTGTAAAAGGCTATTTTGCCGTTGATGGAAATAATAAATAAATAAATAAAGCCTGTGATTATGTAGAATGGGCATCAGAGAGTTGACCATGGATAATGTGGAATTTCTATTTTTTTTATAACCATGGCAAAACAATTTGAAGGCTGTAAAGTTCTTCTTCGAGACCACTAAATCCGCATGCCCAATGGGACCTTGAAGAGGCCCACGGACAGCAGCGATGAGCTCCGTTCTGTTGTAGGACACGATTGGGTGAGTGCATTCCCAGAGGATGTGCTCCGAAGTTTGTTCGGGGTGATGGCATGACTGGAATGAGGACGAGTTAACAAGGCGGAATCTATAAAGGTTCTATATGCTATAATAATGGAGTTTCACCAATAATTGTTAGCCAACAAACTTAATAAATTTAAAAAAAAAACAATATAAAAGTTTTATCATCCTATATGGCCAAAGTTAAGTTGTCCGTCGTACGACTATAATAATATAGATTTATCGTTTCTTCTCAAAGCGAATTTCCGTTTGTGGTCCTGAAGTTGCCGTCTGCAATATTATTTTGTTGTTTTACTTCTTGACTATTATGGTAATTTCGTTGACTGTTTCCCGTTAACCTTCCACAGAAAAACTTTATTTATATTCTACCGTCCTATCTGCGACAACAGAGCACCTTTACTTAATAATATAAACTCTTCAGATTGAAATAGTACGCCAGCGATGTAATAAAGTCACCAATTAAAAATGATTTTGACTCTTCACTAAGCCAAGAGGATATACATAGTTGGGAGTAATGAATTCGCAATTTTTAAAGATATTTTTTTATTGCAGATTATCAACTAGTATTATGCTGAGTTTGAATTCTGAAAGTTTCATCACATTGTATATGTCTATATGTGTTTACTGTGTACAATGTACTATGTACGGCATGTATAGACTTAAGTGCAAATTTGATACTTTTAAAATTTTGCGAATTTGGATATCAAATACTCGCTTAGACCCTAATTGATTTTGATGGATATCTAATCAGTGCTATCTCAATAAATTTAACTATCTGATATTTCAATGTGACCCCAATCACAGGAAACTTTAAATTTGATATTTACCTTTATTTTGAAATCGTTTAAAAAAACCCCATCACTTTCATAAAATGGTATTGAAGAATTATCAAGTTTCCATAATAAAATATTTAAATAAAAAATAATTTGACATACTCATTTCATGAAAATGCTGAACATTTTCAATACAAATTTTGATGTATGTAGATATATTACAAATATAAAAAAAAACTTGGTATTACCTACATAGTTCTAATGAAATTTATTTGATTATCGACGCGTTTCGTGCAAGGCACATCGTCAGAATAATGTCATTGTCATCGTCAATGATAATCATCGTCAGAGTTCTATCACGAATTGTCGACCGACAAACTAAACTTAGTTACAAAATTTGAATACTTTGTGAAATGACTTGGTAGTGCAGAGTAAAGCGTTGACCACAACTCAAATCGTTTTTTATCAATTGAAACAACTCGACGTTAACAAACATAATAATTTATACAGGCATTATCATTATTTTAGACTTTAGTATCGAATCATATTTACCACAATAATTACACTCACAATGACTTAATTCAAATAAATTTTAATTTAATATGCATCAATATAGTTTAAATACTCGGCGGATATTTTGTGGTTGCTCATATTAACCGTTTTGGAATGTGAATTTTGCCCTAAACCACTATATTTTGAGTCACTATGCGACATGTTTCGGCAGTGCTGTCCTGCCATCGACTATCGCTAGTTGAGACTAGCCGGTCGATGGCAGGACAGCACTGCCGAAACATGTCGCATAGTGACTCAAAATATAGTGGTTAAGGGCAAAATTCACATGCCAAAACGGTTATAATGCATCACTTCGGTTAGATCAGCTTGTTTTTATTGTGGCTCGCGAGGAACAAATTTCGTTTCTCATTAATTCAATTTTAATCATTTTTCTTCTACACTTCTTCTTCGTGTATCATATCAGATCCTCCAATATTGTCAATCACTCGAGAAAAAACTATGATTTGGACGGTGCAACACAGCGTTCTTCAATAATTTTCTATATAAGTACCATCAACGCTGCTAATTATTATATGTAATCGCCACTTTAAAACGAATTCGTACACATATCAATAAATATTATTAAAAAGCCTGTCCTAAACCTGTCTTTGTACAAAAGATTGACAAAATTTAACTACTCACAGTTTGACAAAGTAGGTACAAGATCGTGAAGAATGATTGCAAAAAGTAGCTCGTTTTCAACAGGGACGACAAGCATTTTGTTGTTACTCAAGTAACAATCAGCACCCGTATTGCGTATTTTGAAAAATTTCATGGAAAAGAAATCATATTATAAATGCAATAAGAATGAAATTTTCAATCTCCTGAACGATTTGAAAGTTCAAAGGAAAAATTTATGAAAAGGGAATAAAGGTTCTGTGTTGTACGTGTTTTGTTTTTCGTGTTACAAATTTTATGTCGTTTTGAAAATATTGAATGTGCGTCCATTTCTATCGTAATTTCTTTTTCACAAACTAAAAACACAATATAACTGCTTAACCCACGATGAGTTTATATACTTACTTACTTTCCGTGTCCAAGATCATCAACCTATATTGTGTCCCTCCAGTGATTTGCAGCCATAATAGCATTCTGATTCGCTTGCCACAGATCCTCCTCAGAGCAACCTCCTTCCACAAATGGGCAGTTCAGCAGGTGTGACTTATTCTGCGTCTCTCCACATTCACATGCCATGTCCTGGTCATCCTCTAGCATACCCCATCTGTCCAGGTTTACCTTGCACCTTCCTACACCCGTCCTTAGTCTATTCAGGGATTTTCTTAGTTTATATAAAAAAAATATAAATTTATTACCAATATATTATTTACCAACCAACTATATTATTTCATAAATCAGTTTTCCCTCAGATTCGATCAAATTTGATTTTTCAACTGGTGATGGAACTTCATTTCAAATTAAATAAAGAAAAAATTTAAATATATATTTAAATATTCCACTATTATTTGACTACAACCTACAACCGGTTTCGTGCTCGACACATTTCCAAGTAAAAATAAAACTTTTATTTTTAATTTTTTTTTTAATTTTCATACATAAAAATCAAAATTATGTGCAAAACTTTCATTTTAACGAATTATTGCTTTTCTTCTTCTCTTATGTTAATCAATTATTTATTTTTTAAATACCTTTATATTTTCTTTTTTTTTTCTTTTGTTTTGTTGTTGTATGACTTTGTGTAGAATGTATGAAGCCGTTAATAATGTCAAAATATCATTTTTATTTTTGCATACGCCTAAAATAATAATGGTTTTAAATTTTATCCACAAACGAGTATGAATTCAATGAGCCTAAGCGCTTGGTAAAAGGTAGCAAACTGAATGCTCTCGAAAGATTGGAAATAAATCGAATTATTTAATGCGGTAGAGAATTAATAAATATTCTAATTTCTGTGTCTTCCATATTTCTTAAATTATATATTTGTTCATTTATTTATATATTATGTTCATTTAATTATATTATGTCCATTATTTTATTTATTTATCTTCTTTGTAGATATTACTGTGACATGCTTCCTATGTATTTCATTGCATTAGTCAGTGAGGTATTATTCCCTAAAATATTTTGCACTAGCCGACCACTCTATAATTAGACGGCTTTTAAACCATAATATTATTAGTTTTGCTAACAATATCCCGGTCGCGTATTTACCTTTTCGTGTTTATTTGGAGGCAAGTACTGCCTCGAATTTGGCACTATTTTACTGCGCTAATGTACTTAAAAACTCGTGTTCAAATTCAAGGCACGTGTCCTCCAAATGCACACGGTTTAACAACGCATACTTTTCCTGTTAATACGTGTTCAATTCAACGCACGCGTCTTTCAATCGTACACAGGTTTTTAAATTTTACCATGCGTATTGATTGAGCCTGACGAGGCTCTGTTAGAGGCATTTTTGTGTTTTTTGTGATTATTTTTGTTTTAATAGATTAATCTACACAAATCTAGATTATAATATCATAAAAATTAATTAAGACATTTTTTTGTATGAGATTGGTACTCATGATTTTTTCAATGAAATAATCACACTTTGCGTCGTAATTACCTGCACAAGATATAGAGCATTGAATTTTACATTGATAATTATCCTTGTCTCCTTCGTAATTTACAATTTTAAAATTGTCCAAAATACCATCAAGTATGTTCTTTAACAGTTCCATATTACTTAAAGACTTAAACAAATTTACTGATTACTACCATATAATCTGTGAACAAAATACATAATGTGACAGTAACAGACGAAATGCGAGCGAAATGAAATAGTGCATGAACTTCATGGCTATATATGTTTGTTACATATTCAATAATTAATTGCCTTGAATTCAACGCGATTTTTTAAGTTCTTTAGCGCAACAAACCAGTGCCTAATTCGAGGCAGTACTTGCCTCGTAATCAAGACGGAAAGGTAAATACGCATCCTGATTACCACTCCCCTCTCATTCACCTTATCCGCAAAAAATATATTAAATATATATTCAGTCTCATTTTGCCTCTGAGGATGCCGGCTGTGTTCAGCTAAAGCGTTTACGCTCATTAAATTCGTACTCGTTTGTGAATCAAAACTATGTACTTTTTTTATAAATATTTCAATTGTTTTTACCATGATATTTGTTTTCTATATAAAATTATTAACGATCTGATCGACAGCGCACCTCTTCTAAGCACACTCCGTTTTCACTGTCCACTTAGGAGAAATAGAAACCAGTCTCTCTTTTATATAGAACCTTCTAAAACTAACTCTATGCTAAATTCTTATTAGGGTACAATAGAAATTGTTTGAGCGTTCCGGAGTTGGATATGTTTGCTTCAAGTTTTTATGTATTCAAAAAAAAAAATTGTGAATTTGTCGAATGTTTAATCTGTGCTCTGTTTTATTGTGCACATCTTTAACATTAACTTTACTTAATTTTAATTTACTATTCTTTATACATTGAGACACGTGTTAATAAATGTGTATTTTATTTATTTTTATTTATTTATAATAAACATGACATTTTACATACAGAGGTTTGACAACACTAATAAAGGTACATATATAAAAAAAAAGATTAAATGCTATACATATTTCAGACAGAGACAATGGAAAGGTACACATACACATCCAAACCATTGACACTCTCTTGCGCTTTGCTGTCAATTAGCGAATTGCTCTCCAATATGCTAGGGATAATCCCTGTGTTATATTGGATGCAGTCTTTGGTTTTGTAAGTTAAACAACATTATTTTTAAGTGGATTCAGCACAATTGTTCATATACTACCTAACATACATCCACAGGCACTCTCCATACTCACGTAATATACTGGACCATAAACATACACACACACATCACATGATTATTGTTAAGTTTTGTTTCTTTTGTTGTACTTATAAAGTAGTGAAAAAAAGTGTCCAAGTGTAATCTTCTTAAAAGAATATAATATACATAGAGCGATATCCCAATCGAAAACATAATATCAAATAAGAAATGTATCACACAAGACAGTACTTATTTGCATGAACTTGTTCATCATTTTACTTTATCATCAAATATATACATTACGTACGTGCTTTTATAATAAAACTATTTCTAGACAAATATGTCCAAGTGATACTACATAATGTACATACACCCTCCTGGATTATGTATGTATTACCGTCGAAGCGAAAAATATTGCTCGAGTGATTCTGTTTTAACCATAAACCTTTGGAAATACTTTGTATTATTCAGACACACGAATAATACATATATTTCTTTTTCAGTGATTTGGATCGAAGAGTCAAGTTTTTTCTTAAAATTATCTTTAAGGGATTTCAAAACCTTTACAAAATTTTTTGTCACGTTTGACAATCACAAACAAAATTTGACAATCCCAGGATGATATTTTAATGGCCCATTTTTTAATGTACATTTTTTATAAATTAATAACTTCATAAGAAAGGGACCAATAATTTTTATTACAGACACACGAATAGTACGTGCATTTCGTTTTAAAATCATCTTTAAAGGATTTCAAAACCTTAACAAAACTATTCGTCACGATGTTTTGCATAAATGATATATTTTTTGCATAAATGATATTTTGGGGTGTGCAATTTTTTTTATCAAATTTTTACAATCCCAGGTTGCATTTTTAAAATTTTATGGACCCATTTATTATTGTATTATTTTTTAATTAACTAAAATAATCTAAACTTTGTAAAACTTTTGATAGATGTAACCATAGAATTGTCTTCCCCTGTATATGGAAAAACATGCAAATTTTGTATAAAATATTTCATTCTATTTTTTAAATCGTTGTAAAGAATAAAAAATCCAGTCATTATTTTTGATATTGATTATTAACGCAATTACTTTAATATTTAACTACTAGCTGAATTAAAAAAGGTTTCCATTTTATTCTAGAACTAAGATCTCTGGATATTTGCGTTTTCAGTTTAGTTGGTGATACAGCACACATTAATGAGACCATAAACCACCTTAATTAATACTTCTTATGTTTATAAAAAAATATTAGTCGAGACATGAGGAGATAATACAAGATGATATAATATAATATTGTTATCATCGTGCTTATGAATCCCTTGAAATTATTTGACAAAGAAACCCTAGAGAATGATTTGATCAACGACGCTAATATTATAACAAACGGTTGACCAAAAATAAATTAATCCACTATAAAGCGATGAGTGTCTGCAATTATTTAGTGATGTTCGAATTAAAGTTTTCAAACTTATGCTGCTTCATTATAACCATGAGTGGATCCGGACGTGTTTTCAGAATTATTTTATATTATTACGAATATATTTTTTTATAATTAAATAATGCTTTACGTAAAACGAATATTAATTCTAAAACTGGAGCGCTCCTCCGTAGCTAGAAAATTTCACACCATAATTCATGCATTTTAATGAAAACGATACAAGCAACACAATTTGTTCTCATTTGTGGCGGGGAATTATTTAAATGTGCTTTTTGCCAACACAAAGTCTTAAATAAATGTGACGTGAATTGAATTGTTTGCTTTTACTTGATTGTTCCAAAGAAACAGAATAGGATTTATTAAAGACATTCTTATAGCATACTTTATTCTAAAAAATTAATGAATATTTAAGAATATGTATTGTGAAATATAATTAAAATTTAATCAGTGTCATTATAATAAAAAATATTTTTTATATACAATAATACTGTCCAACATTGTGAAGTCACAAACGTAGCTAGAAAAAAAGTACCTAATAATTTATTTATACTTCCAATATAATATCTTAAATTATCTAAAACTTCAAAGACAAAATGAAATTTTTAAGATAACAAGTAAACTTTTATATTTTTTGTTCAGATAATTTTTAATTGATGCTCTATATCCCTAACAATAAAAAAAAGACCTTTGAACATCTGTATTAGCTGTAAGTCAAATTTAATTAACAATATATTCGATAATTCTCGTGGATATACATATATATGTGTATGTGAATATAAATATATAAAATCTATGTAATTTACTCCTGTCCTATACACATGTTTTTAGATTTATCTTGTTAGAAAAGAAAACTGTAATATTTGTACTTAACCATGTTTATGTTATAACTTACAAAATAATTAAAACATATATATTTATATATTTTGAAGTCCTTGATCGAATACATTGCTTCATACATACGAAATGCAGTTTCATAAATCACTGTTTAAGTTTCCATAGAAAAATGTAAAACAACGTAAAAGACTAATGTTTCAAATTATTATAACCAATTGACTATTTTGTGTACATAGCCACAAAATTACCATTAAAATAATGTTTGAAGCACTTTTTTTATGAAACATAATATTACAACTGCTATTCGATAAATGGAAGACTTTAACGGATCGAGAGTAAACGCCTCTCATCAGAATAAAAAAGTCCAAATGTTTAAAATTCTAGATAATTCACATACTCATTATATTGAAATGCAATGACTTTGTCAACAGTTTTGAATACCATTTTTGCGATATTATTTTGGAACGTTATTTAAAAATAAAATATGAGTTCAAAAATATCCTAAAAATATTTTAAGTAAAAAAAGTAAATTTTGATGTACCACGATTTATTCAATTTGTTATACACACAATTTGTTAAGCATAATATGTAAACTCAAAGATTTTTCAGTAATTTCCACTCGAAGAACTAATGATCAACTTCCTTGAGTACCTCATTATTCTTTGAAACTATGTGGCTTTGTAAAGAGTTTTCGAATTCGTAAAGATGGCATACAAAATAGTGAAACACCAATTTCGTTTTATATAAAATATCATTCTTTTTAAGTTAACAATGACGAAATCAAATTAAATTGATTGCTGTTCTCCATAATATATATTTTTTCCTTTGCGATGGCGTCAGTATGTATAGTTGAAGAATACGTACCAAACAATAAACCCATAAATAAAAACAAGACAATATATTAAGATATTTTGTTGTCTATACACGCCGACGAAAGCGTTCAGCGATATTTGGTGTGAAAAACGCTCGATGCCGGGGGTTGGATGTACCTGAAGTTGCAGATTATAGTGTTTTTCACAACATTCCCACTGAACGCTTTCGAGCGGCGGCGTTTCAATCTGAAGGTAGCATAGGGCGTTTTAAATGTCAAATTTCATTTATCATACAAGTCTCTTTTTAGGTTATATTTTCATCGAAAGACAACATTTGGGCAGTGGAGTAAATAATGACCCCTGATATTTATCGAAAATTTTTGAATGATATTTTTATAAATTAACCTCTTTGTGAATACAAAATGTCATCATAAATAATGTCAACTGATATAATTGATACCAAAGAAACAAGTCATCATTCCACAGATAAAAATAGTCAACAAATACTATAACTGTCAGAGCGTTTTTCACCAGATAATTTTACCAAGCGTTTGGTGCGTAGACTCGGCGTTCAATCTGAACGCCACAGAGTGTCTTTCGAGCATCTGCTTCCGGTCATTATGAATGGCTTAAAGCGTCAGTAAATGCACTCGGCATTCTATGTGAATATCCGGGAACATCCGATGCAATTTGATTTTCAAAATTGACTACAAGGATTTGTCCTTTATTCCCGAATGAAATTCCAACCATGAAATTCCCGAATTTGTTTTAGAAGGTCTGTTGTTCGCTACAGGATCATTAATCACAAAAACCCTTCGATCTGCCGATAACCGTCCTACAATAAGGCAGACCATTCGTCAGGTGATAGAGTTTAGTCGCCATCCTCAGTCATAAAGCCAAGGAGAACAACAAAGAGGGTTCTGTTAAAATTCATATAAATGATTTGACAAGTGGAGAGTGAGAAATATAAATTTTCATTGAATAATAAGCATGTGGAATGAACCGAATTACTAAACATTTTCTAAGAAATAATTTGTTTTAATGGCCTATGTAACTAGTAATGATTTAATAATAATGCATATTTTTTATGTTGAAGATTGAAAAAACGTAGGCTGCAAAACTTTAATGAACTTTTCATGGAACAATCGACAAAGTTGTATAGCAATGGAAGCAATGGAAGTGCTTCCAACTATTATCTACTGCAAAACCGTTTCCAACGATAATTTTCAATTACCATCTGCTCTTATTCGATAAAGCCTTTCAGGAGAGATAAGTTAGTAAATATTCTACCAGCAGAAGCGGTATTTTCAGACATTACGGGTTTCCCAAGACTCATACCAACTTTTGACACAGTCAGTGGCTGTTCCCAACGTTATAATTTATGGTAACTATTATTATATTGTCCTTTTAACCACTATCAACAAGATTGTGATTTGATGATATCACCAAATCGATCGTCTCTGTATGAACGAGTTGATAAAGTAGTTATTTTATTTTATTTAGATTTTTTGTTCCCTCGCACAATAGCTTTAAGGCATTTACAGTACAACAGCTGTTCGTAATCTTATTGAATATATTTTTTGAATTACTGAACTCGCCAAAAGAAGACGTCGGCTTCAACATCTAAACCACATATGTACGAGCGGCAGATGTACATATGTGGTTTACGTACTATACGTACATAAGTATAGTTTCACTATAAATTAAGAAAAATAATGGTTCCACTACAAATTAAGATAATCTAATGATACCACATATTAAATGAAGAACCAAAACAAATTGTTTTTCATTACTTACTTACTTTACGGGTCCGGACCTTAGATCTTGCCACTCCAATAGGCGGCGACGGATATCGTCTTGTCGTTCACGGTTTTTAAGTCGTCTATGCTGCATGTCGTCTTCATTTGTTGGGATATTAGTTGATGGGCGTCATCCTGATCCTCTCCGCAGTCGCAGCATGTACATATCTTCTCCCTCCAGAAATAGCTACCTCTGTTGGTTCTTTTTACATTTAGTCACCCCCACTCTCAGTCTGTTAAGGGTCCTCCATGTTGGAAAGTCCAAACCAAACGCGGGGTTCACTTCCTCAGATGTTGTCATCCAGAGTCTGCTACCGAGTTGTTGCCTCCATAGATCCTCTCTATACCGTTTTTTGGAGGTTCCCAATTCCGTAGTAGATATAAGAAAGTTCTTTCTGGACGGCAGTCTCGGTACAGCCATCTGGTGGTTGTAAAGGGGGTGTCTAGGGTCATTTATCTGTTTTTCGTTAATTTCTAAATTCTCTAAATCTCGATAAAAAAACACTTTTTACTCCAACATTTCAATAGTAACTATATGTTTATTTCGCGAGAGTCTCTTACAATAATGTCGATTTAACTTATTTTATGACTGTATTATCATACCATCTGTAAATATTGTCGAAAGATTTATCTCAGAATCTTGCACAAAATAATATTTTAGGTACAACTCAAAGGATCTGTAAATCGAGATGTAATATTATTTTTATGTTAACATTGAAGGGAACTGAACCGGGTGATTTTTTGACAGAAAATCATTGTGTGAATAGAAAAACCTTTTTTTTTGCGAATGTTAAAATAAAAATCTTTCTTTAATGCTCTCGGGGCTGAAAGGGAACTTTTGACGCTCGAAGACAGACTATATTATTTATATTTTATTCCGCTTTTTGGTTTTGTTACAAAATATATGCAAATCCTATTTTATTACAGCGTGTTTATTTTATATTAAAGGTAAAAAATAGGAAAAAATGTATGTTTTTACATCTGAAAATCTTTTATATATTTAGTCACTCGTATGCGTGTAGTTTTATTAATACATAAGATTTCATTTATTTCAGAAATATTGGTGAAATACGTTGAATTTAAATTATACTCATTTAATCAACCCGCTACACTACACACAGTAGTGGAGTGGATTGCACGTTAGTTACAGATCTTATTTACATAACAAAAACGTATGTTTTAAGTTATGATTCTAATTTAACACAGGGATTACCCCTAGCATATTGGAGAGCAAGCACTAAAGAATGAATATATAGGCCTGATACTAAGTACTGAAAACGTGCGTGATTTGATGTATGCAGATGATAAAGTGGTGATTGCTGAATGTGCGGTTGAGTAACAGTATTTAGTGTATAAAGTGTATGAAGGATGCCTGAAGAACGTACTGAGAATGAATGTGAGATACTGGTATTCGAAAAAACTGAAAGTACAACTACATATATGATAAAAGTAGAGAACTGGGCGACTGACGACTGATAATAATTTAAATTAAGGTATTTTGAAACAAAAGAAATATAACATTCTAATATTTTATTTTATTGAAATAATAAAATAAATCGCATTTTCTGCAAAATAAAGAAACAAAATCATGAAATAACAAAATGTAAATAATAAGTTAAATTAATGAAATTTCTGATATTGTTTCTATTTTGATATTTTTCCTATGATGTAAGGTAAATTTTAATAGCAACAAAATATTTGAAATATATTGTTCAGTTAGAGATGTGCAGTATTTATTTTTTTTATATACATAGTGTAGATTTGAAAAAATCTTTTCACAAATGTATGTAATATTGATCCGAAACTACTTAAAAATTGAAAGGCCGTGTCACCAAGTGTTATTGCAGAAAAGTCTTCTATTGGCACCAATTGCCCGAAATTTGCAAATTCTTCGGAAGGAGTTTGCGACATTGAAGATATTTTTCTGTGCCAAAAGGCTCTTTTAGTGCAGAATGACTTTGCAGTTCAATGAGTTCCAACTGAATATTGATACAAAACTGATTGATATAACCTACAACCTATACTGTACGAGATATGACGATGGTATGTAAGTGTACTTTCCTCGATGTTTTTTTCAACTTGACGGGAATTTTGAAACTGAGGGCGGTTTTTTTTTTCACAGAATACTTAGATCGGTATTTATAGTAAAAATATAACTACGGGTTATACAAGAAATAGTTAAAAATAGACGAAATCGACACGTACAAACGTCAAATGGTCAATTATGAACAAAAACTACCAGCGGCATCTATCATAACTGTCAAATTTAACTATAGCTACTGATTTTGGGCTGGTTACTTTTCTGGCTATACTTACGGGCTAAATGCACAGTAAAATGTTGAAAAAACCTATTTCTGTGGTATTCAGTGGTAACGATAACTATAACTCTAATTTTAACTATAACTAAGGTTGAGAAAACCCACCCTTACTCACAGTCATATAAATCGTTCGCAGGTCACATTTCGCAAAGCATAGTAAGTTAATAAAAAAAATATTTATCAGTGTGAACTAGTTCATAAGACATTAGAGGAGGTCTCTAGCATGCATTT
Organism: Molanna angustata; assembly: GCA_963576475.1. NCBI lineage: Eukaryota > Metazoa > Arthropoda > Insecta > Trichoptera > Molannidae > Molanna > Molanna angustata. The sequence continues at coordinate 25,897,710 of OY754973.1, read as the reverse complement.
TTTAAATAGTGAAAAAAAGAAACGTACTAATTCTAATAAAATTATCACTTTGTTAAATCAGAATATCGAAGGTTTAGAAAATAAGGTGTTGGAGTTGGAATTATTCATGAGTTCAAATAATATTGACATAATTTGCATTACTGAACATTGGCTAAAGCACCATGAACTCATATTTAATTTCAGTAATCACAAAATTGGTAGTTCTTACTGCCGAGTAAATTTCATAAGGGGTGGCTCAATGATACTGTTGAATAAACAAATTACATTTAAGGATCGAATCGATATTGTTAATCATTCTGTTGAAAGAGAAATTGAACTAGCCTGTGTAGAATTAGAGCAGTTAATAATTATATGCATCTACAGCCCACCATGTGCTAAATATTCTAATTTTGAAGACGTTATGGAAGAAATTTTATATAAATTATCGAAATCCAATAAACAAATCATAGCATGTGGAGATTTTAATATTGATTTATTGATGGAAAACTCATTAAGCGATAGGATAACTAATTTGTTTAACTCATTTAACCTAAAACCTTTGTTTATGGAGCCTACTAGAATAACGGAAACTACAGCTACATGTATAGACAATATATTTACAGATGTACGTATCATAAATAAGAGTGTAATTAGTAACATTACATCTGATCACCTTGGAGAAATGGTCAAGATTGAAACACATTGTAAAACAAGTAAAAAAAGAAGAATTACCTTTGTACCAGTGACTGTTGGTCGAGTGGAAAAAATAAAAACGGCCCTTATTTCTGAATTACCTATTTCTTATGGTGATAATAACCCAAACTATTTATATAATATGTTTTTTGCTAAATTTAATAATGTGTTTAATTCAATATTTACATCCAAAACGATTACAGTATCCGACAAAGCAACATTTAGTGAATGGGCAACAGCGGGAATACATAAAAGTAGATTAAAACTATACGAACTTTATAGTGAGAAACAATATAATTTTAGTGAAAAGTTTAATAATAAAGTTAAAAAGTATTCCAAAATCTTTAAAAAAGTCTGCTTGGAAGCTAAATCTCGTTACCTGAGAAATAAAATTGCAAAAAGTAATGATAAAATAAAAGCTACTTGGAATATAATAAATTGTGAGACTGGAACTGTTAAAAATGATAACAAAAACGAATTTAACTTAAAAATAGGAAATGTTAGCATTACTCAAAACGATGTCGTAGCCAAAGCTTTTGAAACGTTCTTTACTGACATTCCGGTTTCTACAACAAAGTCATTAAATTCATCGCATGTTATGGCAGAAACATTGTTGAAGAATAATGTACCAGCATGTAATGAACAATTTTATTTTAAACATGTCAGTAGTACTGATATTGTAAAATCCTTTAAACTTATAAAAGTAAAAAAGACTTCGGATCTCTGGGACATCTCTGTAAACATTATCAAACCTATAATTGACATTATTGCGCCTGAACTAGCTTTGATATTTAATAAATGTGTTGAGTGTGGTGTGTTCCCAAACCTAATGAAATTGAGTAAAATAACTCCACTTTTCAAATCGGGTAGTAGTTCTGACCCAACAAACTTTAGACCAATATCAGTGCTACCGACCTTTAGTAAAATCTTTGAAAGGATTATTCTTGCACAGTTACAAAGTCATTTTCATAAAAATAATCTACTACATAATAAACAATTTGGTTTCACGAGAGGTCGCTCAACGACTGACGCCAGTGTTAACTTGGTGTCGCATATCTTCGGGGCCTGGGAGGAATCACATGATGCATTGGGAGTCTTTTGTGATTTGTCTAAGGCGTTTGACTGCGTACACCATGAAACACTTATTAAGAAATTAAGTCACTACGGCATCGGAGGTGTTGCACTAGATCTTCTCGCATCTTACTTGTGTGATCGAAAACAACAAGTTAACGTGAACGGAAATCTTTCTCCGGGATCTTTAGTTACTATGGGTGTACCTCAAGGTTCAATTTTGGGTCCATTCTTATTTCTTATATATATAAATGATCTTCCTCAATTAATGAAGGATGACCAAGAGATTGTATTGTTTGCAGATGACACATCACTTTTATTTAAATTAAAAAGAAAAATGACTGATTTTGACGATGTGAACAACACATTATCTAAAATAGTTGACTGGTTTAATATTAACAACTTATTACTTAACCAAAAAAAGACCAAATGTATAAGATTTGTTTTACCAAATGTTAAGGAAGTTGGAGCTAATGTAGTGGTTAAGAATGAAAATCTGGAACTTGTCGATAACACTGTTTTTTTAGGAATGACATTAGATAAAAAACTTCAATGGGGTCTCCATATAAGTAAATTGTCGAGGAGACTTAGTTCTGCGGCGTACGCGGTCAAAAAGATACGTCTTATCACGGACGTAGATACTGCAAGACTGGTATACTTCAGCTACTTCCATAGTGTTATGTCATATGGCATATTGCTGTGGGGAAGTGCTGCAGATATAGATACTATATTTGTGTTGCAGAAGAGGGCTGTCCGCGCGGTTTACAATATGAGTCCTAGAGATTCTCTTAAAAGTAAATTTAAAGAAATCAATATAATGACTTTGCCTTGCCAATATATTTACGAAAACATTATGTATGCACATAAAAACTTAAAAGTGTATAAAAAAAATTATGATAATCATAATTATAATACCAGAAGTAGGAATAAACTCGTTGTTCCCACTACTAGGCTACATAAAGTTAATAAATCATTCATAGGTCAGACCGTACGTTTTTATAATAAATTACCAAGTGACGTGGTTGAGTTATCATTTTCAAAATTCAAGAATTATGTTAAACAAAAGCTTCTTAAGAAAGCCTATTATAATATATCAGAATATTTGGAAGATAGTAAGCCATGGGAGTGAATTTGCTCAAGCGTCATCAGGACGACTTTAATATATTTTGTGTTTGTATTATTTTATTATGAAATGTATGTATAGCTTTGCCCATTCACTGCCTTCTGATAATGTTGTTTACTTTTTATTATGTCTTTCACAAGATGCCAATCGAAACTCTTTACATTCCGATTGGCGTCGATTAATTCTTTACTCAATTGTGAAAAGTAAATTTACTCAAGCGTCATCAGGACGACTTTAATATATTTTGTGTTTATAATATTTTATTATGAAATGTATGAATAGCTTTGCCCATTCACTGCCTTCTGATAATGTTGTTTACTTTTATTGTGTTTTTGACAAGATGCCAATCGAAACTCTTTACATTCCGATTGGCGTCGATTAATTGTTTATTTCATTTAATTTTATATGTCATGTTTTTTTTTCCTTTTCTGCTGATGTATTTGTGACATTGTGATGTATTTTGATAATTTCTCGTGATATAATGTATTTTGATATATGCTGATAATATCTATTTTTTGATAATGCAATTGACGAGAACAAGCGCTTATCTCAAGCCTATGTTTTATAATATAACAATAAACAATAAACAATATGAATTATGTTGTCTAAAATATTTTACTAAACGAATATGAAATTTCATTCTATTGATGAAATAAATTATTTTCTTTTTCCTCAATTATTTTATACACGTGTTTGTATTTATTATTGTGTCTACAATTCATTTGTTTTTTGTTATTATTCCATTTGTCTCAAAAGGCGTATATCAGAAATATTTAACACGAGCAGCAAATACAGAATGAATAAAATTAACATTAATATTTAAACGTTTCTATTCCGTGGTTTTCCCAGGTCTTACTTGGCTGACCCCCGTTTCTTCCAACGGAATTTTGATTCTGTTCACCTCAAATTAAAGGTCAGAGACAACGGGGGTCGTTCCCGCCCAAATTTCTCATTCTCTCTGATTAAGATAAAAAAATAATAATAACAGCGATGGTATCTTGAAAATTTCATTTTCTGGCGAAAGTAATTAGCCTCGCTGAATCCCCTCCCTGTTGAAAGCAGACTTTTCATTCTCTGATAATGAATAATTATAAAGTGTACTGCAGATGGCACTATTGTATTTAAATATTTTACTTGCTTCAAAAGTTAAACAAACGTTGTTATCTTTCAATTTATCTCTCGATTTGATTTGATTTTTAATGCATTTTTGGAATATAAGCCATTTTAGTTATTTTTTACAATTTTACTATCATTTCAAGACAGAAGTCACTTCTAACGATGCTCGTCATAGAGCGAAACAGGTGAATAAGAGTCGCGTTATGTGTTAAAACGAATAGAAGGAAAAGTTATAGATATAATATTTTTTTCAGATACTTATAAACTTATTGAGTGTTGAGGTATCAGTGCACTATTGAATTATTACATCCACTATTTTCTATAATCATCGTTTTCTGGTGATAAATCTTTGTAATCAAAATTACAACAGGCAAAATGACATCTCACATAGTTCAACATTAAGGTCTAAATTGGTCGATAGCAGAGCGGTTAGCGCGCTGGGCTAATAATCCAGTGGTCGCGAGTTCGAATCCTGCCTCGACCGATTTCGTTCACCTATAGCATAAGCATTTATGCTTAATACAGGGAATGTAGGGAAAAAAAAGTATGTACTTGTTTAACAAAGACATATTCATTTTTTTGTAAAAAAAATGGTTCACCACCCATTCTAAATGTTGCCTTTTTAGGCGAAACAAGACTAGTACGTAGGCATACACGCATGTGTCGTGCTTCTTTTTATAAGGTATTGCACACCCGCACACATGTCGCTGGTTACCCTACATTGTGGTATCTGCCGTGACTGTAGTTATTATTATTACTAGGAAATAGAGTAGGTATGCTAATATTCCATCAAACTGTTTATTTTCTGTTTTTTTTTTATGTGTGACTTGTTTTCTTTTGTCTTGCACTTAAAACTATTGATGATTATTTTGCCCATTTAATTATGAAATTTGGCTATTTTCAAGGTGTTTCCTTTAGCCTATTCTGTAATCATTGTAACTTTTCAGCAATTTATATAATGTGGCTGTCTAACTTTTTAAATAAAATGAGATTTTTTTTCATTAAACAAAATACCCATTTCCTATTCAAATCAAAATACTTATTAATTCATTACACTACAACATGACGTAAAATCTGACTTCTTAAAGTATCCCACTCCGTAGATCTTTATAATGTCTCTGCTATCTTTCTTCAATTCGTCATACCAAGGATATACACATTTGCATGGACATCATTTATCTACCTTTCTTCAACATTTATTTTTTTGTGTCGAATATGCGTTTTAAGTGTTGCAAAGCTTCTCGTCCCTTAACACATACATTTGGAAAATTGTTCACCGATATTAAAATGTATAAATATATATATTTATTTCCCATGAGATATTAAAACAAAGATTAACTACAAAATGAAGATAAATTGTATTTTGCAGACGTATGAAATTAGATATATAAGTGAGGAATAAATATTTTAAACAAGAAAATTAATGAGAAAATGTGAATGCTTTTGTGAAATAAAATCCTTCGTAAAAATATTACGAGCGTAAGAATATCTTGTTCAAATATTTTACATAAGAACATTTACTTGAAAAAAGTTGTGTTTACCCTTGGGGAATTAAAGTTAAACATATTTCTATAAAAATATTTCAATATATAATGTTTTATTTTAATATTTTTTTATTTTCATTTCGGAAAAGAATAAAGGCTTATTAAATTTATAACCTATCATCAGTTTTCCAAATTATTTTTAACATTAATTGCGCATCATACTTTAAACGAGTGGTGTGGCCAACACCTAAGTCTCCACTAAATAGTAAATGTATTTTTTTCTTCTTGAAAGGTGTTTTCATAATACACCATATACACAAAAATTTTGTCACGAAACTCATAGAATGCACTCTCTACGTGATACCTTTTGAGAAGCTGATGTAAAAAACTCGCACACCGCGAGAAGCTATAATACATAACTACATACAAACCTAACCAACCTATTTATACCGTATGTCCGTGGACGTTCCGTTGCCAGTGAATCAAATTTTACCCATGTATATATTCGCTTTCAAAATATTTCTTGAATATACATAAAAATGACAAAATTATCGTGTTAAATGTATTTTCAACATCGTTTGACAACATTATTGTTCAAAAAAGAATTTTTAAACATCAATTCAAGTAAATATATTTGCGCAACATGCATTTTGAATACTGGCAACATTGCTTTCGATATGTCATAGGTATACCTAGTAGTATGTCGGTTGTCAGTAAAACTGAATACATTCCTTAAGTTGTCTTTGTAAAATTTCTCTGTTTACTTCTTCATTGTTACCTTCTACTTAAAAATGTGTTTAGCACGAAACCGGTTTTAAGTTGAAGTCTAAAGCAAGTTGCATGTAACACATGAGATCCAACTGTCGATAGTGATAGTATACATAGTTGAAGAATAACAATCAAACTATAAACCCATAAATCCAAATTATTGAAAATTTTAACACATGTTAGGTATGTATGTCAAGATAGGATAGTAGGAGGTCAGTCCTTTTTTCCTACCCAGAATAAGAAAACAGCATGATGGTATGTATGTATGTTTGGAGAATAAGTATCAAATAATTGAGTTTCTTAGATATTGTGTATAGGCCACTGCCATACAAATTGTATGAAGCTATGTCGTCACTAAATTCAATTTTTATAAAAATTGTTATAAAAAATTTGAGATGTAAACAATATTAATATATTTTATAGAAAATTAAATTATCTAGTTTGGGCGTTTCGACTTTCTTTGATATTTTTAAAGATTTGGAATGATAGGCAGTTAAACTCATAAATTTATCATAAAAAAAATATTTTTCTTAATAAAAAATGTTTGAGAAACCCTAGAATTTTTTCGAAAAAAAAAATTTCAGATTTTGTATTTGTCTATATTCATACCAATTTTCAACGTTCTAGCTTTTATGTTTTCTGAGATTTATGAAAAAATAAAGTAAAAATTCAAAAGTTGATAACCCCTGACTGAAACTAAAATTCACCATTCTGAGTATTAAAATTTTTCTAGGCTTAAAACTGTTTATATATTTTGAAATTTTGGGCTCTGTAAATTGAGCTGATCAAAAGTTTCAAGGACTGGACGGACAGACACACACACAGACACACACAAAGACACACACAACTCACATAAAATGTTCTACTCCGAATTCCACGCATGGGAACATATATGCTGCGAAGCCTCTAAGTGTAGGTGTTTTTAGCATGCATAAAGTCCACTACGCCATACAATATGTTCCTTCATACACGCGTCTTGGATTTAAACTGCCTCTTCCTTCAAGAGAATTTCATTCTCTCGAACAAATCGACAGTTGGATAATGGAATAATTAAAAAACTTATTTTTAGGTACCTTACATTTATGCAATTTTAAATTCAATGGAAACCTTGAAAATATATTTTTACAACGTTTTAAAAATATCTTCAATAGAATTGTTAAAATATAAAATAAATTAGTTCAAATTATTTTTTACATATAAATTTTTCAATCAAATAGAGCTGATCCTCGGTTTGACTACTTTTTGTGGTTTCGAACTACTTAAGTACATTTTTAGACGAATTAATCGAGTAATGAATAATAATGTTACTTGGAATTTTCCAAAATGTATTAATGGAGCTAAAACGAATCAATTTACCGAAAATTGTTAGACATAGCCATATATATTCGGTCGCAGTTGGAAGTCGACAAAATAAATTGGATGCTGAAAATTATTTTGGGCGATGATAAAACTTGATCTACGGTTTTATATTCGGGCTTTGTATATTAAAGGAATTGAGTTTATTTCATTTTCGATTTCAAATTTCCTTGTTGATATTGGTTTATGGATCGAGAGTAATTGATATCAATTAATAAACGGAAGTATATTGATGATATTGTTTGGTTATGATCGTACTTTTTAGTTTTAATGAAATTGACAGGACAAACAGTTTTGTTTTTTTTTTAATTGCTAATAGCAAAGAAGGTATAAGATTTCTGCTTTAATAGAAAAAAACTGTTCTGAAGCAGCTGCCTGTGCCTACATTTTTTTTGTGAATGTATAACATTATAAATGTATAACAGTAGTGACTTATGGTATGGAGATTTTGACAAGTGACCCAGAATAGTGCCGAATAACTAGGGTCACCCAAAGAGCCATGGAAAGAGCCATGTTGGGAAAAAGTCTGAGAGACGGAGTGCGAAATTACGTCATCAAGCAAAGAACAATAATAGATGATTTTGTTCACCGCATTCTTATACTGAAATGGAGAAGGGCAGTCAACATAGCTAGATACACCGAAGACAGATGGCCAAGAATAATGTTAGCTTGGAGACCGCAAATAACAAACGTCGATAAATCAGATAGAATATTGACATCAGCCGTCATGCTGGTGTCAATTGGATGCTTAGAGCACAAGATAGAGTGGCTTGGAAAGAGATAGAGGAGCACTTCGTCATGGCGTGGATGGGATTAAGCTGAAGATGAAGAAGAAAAAACAAGTAGAATAAAAACATTTGAAAACCCCCTGTTTCCAATACACAAGACTTCATTGTTAAATAATATATCCTAAGAAACACATTACTAAATTATATATACTGTTGGCCATACGCATTGTTTTACCCTGTGGAATTTCTTTAAATAAGTAATTATTTATTATCAAATGCAAATTGAAATAAATGATGTTGTAAGCTTTTCGTTTTAAAATTTCAACCTCAATGAGATGGAAATTTAGTGAGGCACTAAATATTGAATATTTGTATCTTCTTCTTCCTGACAGTGTCCCAAATTACTGTCTATATTAGCTATTGGGTCGGTTCTTTTTGTCCTTAGGCTGTTTACTGTTTACTCTGCGGTTCTGGATATCACTTTAATGCAAGCCGTTTCTTTGCAGGTTCTCGGAGCAATCGTTTATCCAGGTGTTCTCAGGTCTTCTTCTGGATAAATAAAATTCAAATTTAAACCTCTTTGTCGTGTCTATTGTGTTTTTGTTTTAAAACATTAATGAACAAGCTTTTGTATATGAATATTATAAGTGCATCAATATTCAATAAAATTTCAAAGCTTTGTACTGTTAATCTCAATTTATTTTGATCCCGTCTCATCGCATCTTATTCGCTCTTGTTTACATAACCACTAAACACCTAACTGATTCGGGGAAAATAATATTTACCCGTGGTAATCTGTTTAATTTTAAACAAATATTTCAATACTCTTTCTATGATTAACATATTGTTACTTGAAACAATGTTAGTTCGTGCATGCTTTATAATTTACATATATATTAATTTATATATATTTGATATATGTTTACTCTTCACTATGTCCTATTGAAAAGTGGAGATTTGCTTCTTGTACAACAAATCAAATCCATGGATTGAGTTGGTGTACAAATGAATTTTAAAGAAATAATCAGTTGTATTTATTAAAAAGGCATACATACATCCATCGATGAATATCGGGTCGGAAGTATTTAGCTTACCAAATGCTAAGTTTTCTAATCAGAACCTGTAAACCGTTCAAGCAGCCTCAAACTATCATTATGCTGTATTAATCACTAGTCAGATGTCAACTGGAATATTCCTTACTATACATACTATATATATTTAGTGTATTGAAAGAATTCAAAGATTATTTATCAAGGATTTCAAATATAAATTTGGCAAGCATAATAATATTGCATTGCAACCATTGATTAGAAGACGTATGAAAAGCGATTTAATGCGTGATTTTTTAGATGGTTTATTAATCAAGAATTACTTCAAAATATACAGTTTAATATACCCATTAGACGGACAAGGCATTCTGCTTTGCAATAAATAAATATAAGTCATGATATGTTACTATATAAAATACACATTTTTATGGAAACTGTACGAAATATGATAAAAAATAGTATATTAATGTATTGATGTGATTGTGAAATATTCCACCTCGGTACAGGCAAAGCCTAGTGAGGTGGATATATAATAATATGTAAATATTGTATATTAATGTATTGATGTGATTGTGAAATATTCCACCTCGGTACAGGCAAAGCCTAGTGAGGTGGATATATAATAATATGTAAATATTGTATATAAATGTATTGATGTGTTTGTGAAATATTCCACCTCGGTACAGGCAAAGCCTAGTGAGGTGGATATATAATAATATGTAAATATTGTATATTAATGTATTGATGTGATTGTGAAATATTCCACCTCGGTACAGGCAAAGCCTAGTGAGGTGGATATATAATAATATGTAAATATTGTATATAAATGAATTGATGTGATTGTGAAATATTCCACCTCGGTACAGGCAAAGCCTAGTGAGGTGGATATATAATAATATGTAAATATTGTATATAAATGTATTGATGTGATTGTGAAATATTCCACCTCGGTACAGGCAAAGCCTAGTGAGGTGGATATATAATAATATGTAAATATTGTATATAAATGTATTGATGTGATTGTGAAATATTCCACCTCGGTACAGGCAAAGCCTAGTGAGGTGGATATATAATAATATGTAAATATTGTATATAAATGTATTGATGTGATTGTGAAATATTCCACCTCGGTACAGGCAAAGCCTAGTGAGGTGGATATATAATAATATGTAAATATTGTATATAAATGTATTGATGTGATTGTGAAATATTCCACCTCGGTACAGGCAAAGCCTAGTGAGGTGGATATATAATAATATGTAAATATTGTATATAAATGTATTGATGAGATTGTGAAATATTCCACCTCGGTACAGGCAAAGCCTAGTGAGGTGGATATATAATAATATGTAAATATTGTATATAAATGTATTGATGTGATTGTGAAATATTCCACCTCGGTACAGGCAAAGCCTAGTGAGGTGGATATATAATAATATGTAAATATTGTATATAAATGTATTGATGTGATTGTGAAATATTCCACCTCGGTACAGGCAAAGCCTAGTGAGGTGGATATATAATAATATGTAAATATTGTATATAAATGTATTGATGTGATTGTGAAATATTCCACCTCGGTACAGGCAAAGCCTAGTGAGGTGGATATATAATAATATGTAAATATTGTATATAAATGTATTGATGTGATTGTGAAATATTCCACCTCGGTACAGGCAAAGCCTAGTGAGGTGGATATATAATAATATGTAAATATTGTATATAAATGTATTGATGTGATTGTGAAATATTCCACCTCGGTACAGGCAAAGCCTAGTGAGGTGGATATATAATAATATGTAAATATTGTATATAAATGTATTGATGTGATTGTGAAATATTCCACCTCGGTACAGGCAAAGCCTAGTGAGGTGGATATATAATAATATGTAAATATTCTATATAAATGTATTGATGTGATTGTGAAATATTCCACCTCGGTACAGGCAAAGCCTAGTGAGGTGGATATATAATAATATGTAAATATTGTATATAAATGTATTGATGTGATTGTGAAATATTCCACCTCGGTACAGGCAAAGCCTAGTGAGGTGGATATATAATAATATGTAAATATATGTACTTCTTAAAAATGCATTCAGGGATAGTTTACCTTTCGAGACGGTCACGGTCGAGAGTTTAATGTTGGTCACAACCTACTCGATATTTCGACTGTCGATATCGATGTCGAATAAAAAGTGACAGAATAATCATCATATTTATTGATTATAATCAGAAAAACTCTGTATTATACCATATCTAATTAGGATTCTTAAATAATTCGAACAGAAAAAAAATGTGTGTTCAAAAACCCGTAATAAAGTTGACAGTAATACAAAGACAAAAGAAACGAGGGTTTAAACGACGAAGATGAAAAGTAATTTAAATAACTTAGACGGTAATTTGTTTTTGTCTATGGAAAAAATTAAAAGCTGGAAAGAGGATTACAGCGAGTAAATAATTGAGTATACGACTTACTCAAATATAATTGAGGATGAAACATTCACCTTGCAAGTCAAGAGAGAATTAATAAAATGCAGTAATTTAGAGATTGCTTTTGGCGGTTTTCAAAAGCGTCTGAATACCCACCTTTTATCTATGTACATTATTTCTTTATTCTATAGTATTCTTTCCTTTGTCTTATTTTTTGTGTTATTTAACCTTCATTTGTTATTTTTAAAATATTATTTTTGTGCACTTATGCCAATATATTTATACTATAGATACGTCACATAAGGTTTTTCTATTTATGCTACTTCTACTAATTTGACCTTGTGCCATCATTAAAATGACTAAAAAATCCATCCTATCTACATACTTTCCTTTATTATTTATAACCGTGTTCTGAGTCAGCTACCGCAGATAACAAATTATTTGTTCCCGTGTTCTGAGGCAGCTACCACAGTTCTGACGAGCATCCACAGATAACAGACTATTTGTTCCCGTGTTTTGAGGCAACTACCACAGTTCTGGCGAGCATCCACAGATAACAGACTATTTGTTCCCGTGTTCTGAGGCAGCTACCACAGTTCTGGCGAGCATCCACAGATAACAAATCTCGTATTCTGAGGCAGCTACCACAGTTCGGGCGAGCATCCACAGATAACAAGACTATTTTTTCCCGTGTTTTGAGGCAGCTACCACAGTTCTGGGACGGCTTCTACAGATAACAGACTATTTGCTCCCTTGTTCTGAGGCAACTAGCAGTTCTGGGACTCCCAGACATTATCTCTCTAATCAGTCAATAGATACTTGCCAGAGATAGATTGAAGCAGAAAATATAGCAAATTAGTCGCTTTTTTACAAGTGTTAACAATACCATCCAACCCACAAACTTGGCACAAATCATCTTTATCTCGACAAATGCAAACACTCATTTTTACTGGCCAAATTTCAACACAAAGAATAACCTAATATCAGTTTTATTTAATTCTAACATTTTCATTTCTTTTTACCACTCCTTGTTTACCACTAAATGATGGTGTATATGAATAATAAGGACCTATGAGAGGATTGAAAGGGATAATTAACAATATTACTACATGCCATGTTGAGAACTCAATTTCGCCATTACAAAACAAACTTCTTTCATTTATCAGAAACAACCTTTACAAATATTACAAAAGAAGATAAAAAAGTCCATAATTGTAGGTAACAATAGGTTGACAGATAACGCCAAATACAGTCATACCAACTTAACCACGCACTTTTAAATGAAAACGCACTCTAGTCCATAATTACAAATACTAACAATACGACAAAAATAAATACTATGCTAAATACCACTTGCTGAGTTAAAAACATGACTTCTATGTAGTTTCAGGAGAGCACTCCTCCCATTAAAAGTTGTAATGCACCATATTTCACACATATCACACACAACATATCATCAATTTAGTTTTGTTTCGGAAATAAATTGTTTGTTATTGTTGGTTTTACGATATTTTTTTGCGTAAACATAATATAAACTGTTTCTTATTATGCTTAAATTGTTTATGTATGTTGTGTTCATGTATAATATTTATAGAGATGTTATCCATTTAATATTTTCCAGATGGCTGAAATAATAATCTCAAAGCTTTCAAAACATTTTCCACTGAGAAAAAAAAAACAAAATAAATTGAATATTCCTTGGGATTTCCAAACACGTTAATAATTTCTGATACGAAAAACATATTCACAGTTATTTGAATTTAAATCCCTAAGGATAAATGTTTCGCCGTGCTATGCTCAACATATGATAATATAAAAAATAAAATACACTTGTTTGTCTGCTTTCCATTGTAGAACTGATAAAAAATATCGTTTACGGTATATCGGTCACTTTTCAAAATATACTATGTTGACCAGAGACACGTTAATGTTGACTAACAGTCAAATATTGCAAGCCAAGCCAGTCGTCGGAAAAATATGAATTACTTGTAGAAAATATACATATTTTGTTTATAATGACCCATTTTTTACTCCTCACTAACCCAAGGGGATATAGTTGGGAGTTATGATTTCGCAATTTTTAAGGGTATATTTTAATGCAGATTATGAACTAGTATCATGCTGATATTGTACTCTGAAAGTTTCATCACAATGTATCTGTGTGTGTGTGTGTGTGTGTGTGTGTGTGTGGGTGTGTGTGTGTGTGTGTGTGTGTGTGTGTGTGTGTGTGTTTGTGTGTGCTATGTGCTATGTGCTGTGTGCTGTGTGCTGCGTTCTGTGTGCTGTGTGCTTCTCATCTGAATAGTGCTTCTCATTTTTTTAAACTATCAAATATTTCAAAGTGACCCCAAGTTCAGGAAACTAAAAATTTGAAAATTTTAATTTTAAATTAGTAAAATGGCACATCGATTTCATAAAATGACATTGAAGAATTATCAACTTTTCATAATAAAATTTATAATTAAAAAAAATATTTAACAAACTCATTTCATGAAAAAGCTTATTATTTTCCTGTTAGAGAATACTTTATAGAATGAATTGTTAGAGAGGAGTATCACACTCGTTATCGTTGGCCACATCACACTCGTTTTAAATAATGAATATTCCCTTTTAACAAATATATATGCTTCCTCATACATTCTCTAAACTAAGCATAAATACTTAGCTGGATTCGAACTCGCGACCACTGCATTACTAGCCCAGTGCGCCAACTGCTCAGCCACCACCCATCTCATCATCATCATTGACTCTGCAGCCTTGTGTAGGCCCTGGCCTCCTCCAGAATCCTTCTCCAACTGTCCCTGACCTTTGCCGCTCTACTCCAGTTTGTTATTCTGATCCTCTTATGTGTGTATTTACTAATATTATATCACACAATTTACAATTCAAACTTACCACATTTTTTATGGATATATAGAACCAATAGTTCATAATATATGTACCCTGATCAGACTTCTGAGCATATCCACATGATTAGCTCTCTTTGGCAGATTAAGTGCAGTTTCTGTTAGGTTTTAGAGTTCTCCGGACTCTTCGTATGTTCTTTGTGTATTCTTTCAGAGTTTTGCAAGGGGCCGTTATTAGTTCCCATAAGCAGAACGGGTGGTGGTGGCGTAAAAACATTTCATAATATAAAATTAACAAAGGTATATTAAATTACTAATTATGTTTCAAACCTTTTTAAGGCTCTCTTTAGCAGGGAAAATTAATTAGGTATAATATTAAGTAATTGCTGGAGGGAGTAAAAAATGTTACAAAGAAAAAAAAGCAAAAAAAAATAACAAGTTCATTATTTCGCCATTTGTATCCGTACGATAACTATAATAATTCCAAATATTACCTACCTATACCAACCACTCGCATTTGTATTAAATTCATAAGAAATACTTGGTTTTGTAATTGTTAAATTCATTTTGAGACTTTATGTTAATTTTTAAAAAAAACTGTATGTAACCTCAAATAAATAAAAATAAAAAATAAAATAAAATAGTTGCAATCATTTTTAACGGTTAATAAGTAAGAGTAGTTATCTTATTAATTTGCCGTACGAAATTTGGTTATTAGGTTTTTAGGAATTACTCAATCATTCGCCTATGCAAAAATTAATGTTTTGATGTGTCGTTATCCCAACCTAACGATTGTATTACGAAAAATAAGTCTAATAAAAATCCTCGTTTCAATACCTAAAATTGTAACTAATTGTCATTAAAAATAATGAAAACTATGAACGCCATTATCGGTCTTTACTAATCGACTAGATCCAAACAATCGATTGAAAGAAAATATCGTAGTGATTTAATGTTAAAGTTAGTTATAGCCGCGGATGTATAATAAAATAATACCTGACTTACTTCAATTACTCCTACCAAACAATAGTAATATTAACAAATTAGTTACAAAGTGGTTAATGGACAGGGGCAGAGAAGAGTGTGAGAGGAATCTTACTCATGTTTTGATATGACGGATCTCACTCATGTCTTAATATCAACCAACACATGTACATACATACAATACGGACTTAATTTGGACTGACTAAATACTTGCACAGCTACTCATTTTGAATAGGTATTGCCTCGGAACAGGCTTTTGCCTAGTGAGGCAATATATCCAAGTACCTAATATTGATATATTTTTTATTTGTATTGTATTTTGTATTAATATTGCTATGTTATTATGGCTTATGTAATTATTTTTTATTTGGTAATTTTATCATGACGTACCTTCTGTTTCTATTTTATATGTCAATTGTCTGAAAAATAAATTCCAGCTCACTGCCACATTTAGTGGATGTCGTACTCACTTGTGTCATTATATTTTCCAATCACAAGGATTAACTTATCATGTCCGATAGTCCATAGTAAATCCTCTCCAAGGTTGACTTGTACATTTCATCCGACTAGGAATCTATCTGTAGGAATCTATATTATGTCTAGATGTACGCGTCTCTACTTGATTCCTGGATTAAAGATATTAAAGATTATGATAAAAGGTATGTACATCTCCCGTCGCCATTTCAAGCGAAATGATTTTCTGGAGAAAGTAGATATTACGCTTTTGCAAATACTTTCACGAGAAAGCAATCTAGGGTGGTGCTTTATGGACGTCCCCAGCCAGTTATGAGTTTTAGGGGTACTTAACCTTTTCAATTATTATAATAACCTCAACAGATCTAAACGCATACTTGTAAAAGTGAACACTTGAAATATGACCTACTTCGTACTTAGATATTCGTTTCATATAAATAGGTATAGGTACCTAATTATTTTTCTTAACTTAAGGCTTACGAATAAAATTTCATTGGATGATCAAGAAATAGTAGGTAGGTATTTCTCAAAAAAACACTACGAAAATTATGCTATATCTTAAAAATATACTCATTGGATTATTTAAACAATCTGTTCTCAATATAACACAGACACGTCCCCGCATTTAGAAGAGCAATTTGCCGTTTAACTACTTAACATTACATTTATGTGAATTTTTAAGTACCTATTTAGGTAGGTAACTACACTTTCACACCAAAGGCATTCTAACATGTGTATTTCTCTGATCTATCTAGATATCATTGGGTGTTATACATGTATTTTGAGTATATTGTTGTCAATGTATTTTATTATTTCATATTGTTACCTTTATTACCATTATTGTCCGCGATAATGTATGGCTCCGAATGCTATAACACAAATATATATAACACGTT
>OY754973.1:25673210-25875710 GCA_963576475.1 Molanna angustata | reverse complement strand
CTACAGTAATACTCATGATATGATGATATGATTATAAATATA
The DNA here is from genome assembly GCA_963576475.1 of Molanna angustata. Classification (NCBI taxonomy): domain Eukaryota; kingdom Metazoa; phylum Arthropoda; class Insecta; order Trichoptera; family Molannidae; genus Molanna; species Molanna angustata. The sequence goes on along the minus strand of OY754973.1, from coordinate 25,875,668 downwards.
GATATAGACTTATTTGCAAAGATTTCGAATACAAATAACTCAGGCTTCTAAATATCATACTACAGTAATACTTATATATATGATGATATGATTATACATAAATATAGATATAGACTTATTTGCAAAGATTTCGAATACAAATAACTCAGGCTTCTAAATATCATACTACAGTTATACTCATGATATAATTATAAATATAAATATCGACTTATTTCAAAAGATTTCAGATATGTCGCCTTATTTCGACAAATTTCAAATATAAACTACCCATGCAGTCTACTAAATATCCTACGACGTCCTAATAGTAAAATAAGAAATATATATTATAGATGTTAACTTATTTCTACTAATTTCAAATATAATTTCGGCAGATTTCAAATATAAATGACTACATAATGTATTACTTAATATGATTTCAACACAACGTATCAATCATTGTGAGTGTGCTTGCAAAATTTACTGAAGCATGCGTTGCAAATGTATGTATATTTATAATTTTTATAGATTATTTTGATATTCCAAAAAAATAAATATATTTTAAACGGCTTGAAGTTCCGTAAGTATACTTTTATATTACCTAATAAAGAGTATTTATAATGTCAAAAAATAAATATTCAAAAACAAGAACTCTTTTTTCCGTTTATCACAAAATTTCAATTCTTAATTTTTAAAAAGAAAATCTTTTTTTTTCGCATCATTTTTTTCAGAGTTTAAGCCATACAAAATTAATCCACATGCCACTAGTACAAATTTAATCAATGAAAAATCCTAGATTTTATATTGAAAATCAACTTTCATGTATGTGAGAAGCTTACCCCCTGTTTTTTGATTTAAAAGAAAACTCATATATGAACCAAATTTTCCATCCCCTTCATGTTAACATTCCGTTGTTTGTAAACGGTATTTGATAAAAATCGTTTTCTTTTAATTTTGTATCGATGGATTTTCTTTTTTTTCCCCATTTCATTTTCCTTCTAAACCCTCCATATCTTCCATTTCTCAGTCGGTTTGACCTTTCTTTACCCTTGAACGAATATAATAATATTAGGGTGTACCTACAAGAATTTAAATACACGTTGTTCGAAATAATAGACCTTAGGACCTATCGTTTTAAGAGAGTGTTTTGGACAATCGATAAATATATATTCGTATAAAGGGTCTTTAGGTTTCGTTTTAAATAATAATCCATTTGATCATTAATTTACTAATATAATCTGCCCATTTTTCTGACAATCAGCATTTTTCATTTACCCCGAAAAAACGATGGTTTTATCAATTAAAAAAAAAGGCAAGTAAAAGGTTGTTTTTTGTATATCCAGTAATTTAAACGATCTGAATATTATCGTTCTAGCTTTTTAAATTTATTTATTTTCTTTACATTATGAAATAAATATCAACCGATAGCCACACTATCTTTTCTTGTAATAAGTATTTCTAAACCACAATATTATGTAAATAATATTGAACATAAATAGTGGTGAGTGGTGATATAAAAGAAATTATCATCATCGTCATCATCAGTGGCTCCACAGCCCAAGATGGGCCTTGGCCTCCTCAAGGAATCGTCTCCATTGCACCCTATCCATGGCCTTTTCTCTCTAATTCCGCACACCGCACTGGCTATCTGAAGGTCCTTCTTGACTCCGTCCGTCCATTATAGTTTTGGCATTTCCCACATCTCTTCTTCCCTCCGGACTTGTTGTGAGGATTCTGTTCGGTGTCTGGTCATCGTCCATACGATGCACGTGTCCGAACCAGCGGAGCCTTCTACTTTTCATCTTTTACTTTTCATCTTTTACTCCTCACTTACCCCAAGGGGATATAGTGGGGAGTTTTCGCAATTTTGGTATGATTTCGGAATTTTAAAGGGTATTTTTTTGTGGGTTACCAACTAGTATCATGCTGAGATTGTATTCTGAAAGTTTCATCACAATGTATCTGTGTGTGTGCTATGTGCTGTGGGCTATGTACGGCGTGTTCATTTTACTTTATCGATTATAGACTAAAGTAAAGAGTTATCAAGTTTTCATAATACAATAATTAAATAAAAAATAATTTAACAAACTCATTTCATGAAAATGCTGAATATTTTCCATACAAAATTTGAATTCTTATATAATAGAATGATTTGTTAGTGAGGAGTCTAGCGTTAGCCACAACCCACTAGTTTTTCCCTATAAAAGAAATTATTCATTAAAAAAATATAATGTACCTGCATGTTTTCTTTGAAGAATAGTATTGTTTTTTTTTATATAAAACATTTTTTTAAGAACTGAATACCTGTTTGTAGCAACGTCTAAAAACAATTCATTTTAAATGGCTGTTTTTTTTTCAATTCATTGCACCCTAACTCTATTTATTATTTTTTTATGTTTACATTTTCAGCTCATCCGACATAGGTAAAAATGATCTGTCGTGTTTTTTAAGGTCTAGTCATCTCTAGCCCTAAGGTCATCTAAGTTATCCCCACTTAGTGGAACGAGCTAACTTTATTAGTACCTACATATATGTACATACTTACCTTTATACAGTGCATATGTTACACCTACAACATAAATAACTACATATGTATGAAAGCAGACCAGCCCCCCTAGACAACATACCATTAAAGCTAAGCGTTATATCGCTAAGCGATAGTAAATGTATGAAATTGATGGCTGTCACGTGACGTCACAGCCACCAATTCCATACATTTACTATCGCTTAGCGATATAACGCTTAGCTTACATGGCATGTTGTCTAGGGGGGCAGTACTCCTCTCAGCAAAGCTACTGCATATTAAAACATATTATGTAGTCTCGATAGCGATACTATGCGATGATTTATTCTCACATTCTATCCCCACTTACAGGAGGAATGAAATCTAGAGTATACTAGAGTTAACTGATTGATTTTAATGATATAAAATTGTATTTATTTATATAATTTAGGTAAAAGTGCACTTTATGTATATGTTCGTGTAAGAATTATAAGGTCTGGGGGGCAAGTCTGGTTCGACCGGTGAAATCAAAACCCCCACGATTACCCATATCATGGATATAATTATTATAAAGAGTTATATAATATCTTCAGGTGTCATAGAACTCCATATGATAATTATATCCACGATATGGGTAATCACGAGGGTTTTATTTCGCCGGCTGTACCAGACTTGCCCCCCGGAATGCCTGATGTATTAAGCTTAATTCTAAAAATAAAAATATATGAACTATGTAACTATTTTTGAAATAGTCAATATTGGTGGAAATCCATTTAAAAAATATCAAATAACGTAGAACAAAAGTAGTTAAGTATGGAAGAGTTACAGTATCTTGTAAGTATGGTATATGAAGGATGCATAGAGAATGGACTTAAATGCCAGCAAAACAAAGACAATGGTCTTTGAAAAGAGTGAAAGCAGAACAGTGTGTAAAATAAGAGTAGAGAACGAATGGCTCGAGCAAGTCGACGAATATGTATACTTGGGAAGTATATTTCAACGGAACGGACGACTCGATAAAGAGATCGAAAGAAGAGTTATGGCAGGAAACAGAGTGAATGGAGCACTAAGACCAATTATGAATGATCGCAACATATCAAAGGATGCCAAAGTTGCCATTCATAACGCCATCGTAGTGCCAACCTTACCGTATGCAAGTGAATCCTAGACATGGCAGAAGACGCATGAAAGCAGAATAAATGTAGTTGAAATGAGATCGTTAAGAAGAATTTGTAATAGAACGATGTGTGACCGGGTAAGAAATGAGGACATAAGGAAAGAATTTAAGATGAAGAAAGATGTCATTACTAGAATAAAAGTGAACACATTGAGATGGGGAGAATAAATGAGGAGCGCCTGACGAAGAAAATATACAGAGCGGAAAGGAATGGAATGCGAGGTAGGGGACGCCCAAAAAAGGGATGGCACGACCATGTGAACGATATTTTGAAAGACGGAAATGTTAGAAGTGTGAGCAATAGATGAACATGTCTGAGACGATGCATGAATGTGGACGAGGCGAGGGATGCGTGCCAGGATAGAAAAATGTGGCGTTGGGTTCCCTCTGCCTACCCTGCAAGGGACATGGCGTGATGGTATGTATGTATGTAAGAGTAGTATTTTTTTAAATATTGTAAATACCCATATCAAACCACATACATGTCGTATTTGAAATCATTGTAAAATCACTGTAACACCGCCCACACATTTGGCAACATTGTAAATATTTGAAGTAATGTATGGTTATTCTAGTCAAATTTAGTTTCATTTATACCATGATAATACCGAGACACTTCGGTGAAAATTTTCGGTCATAATAAATCGAATCTGTGGAAAAATACTGTATACCATTTTATTTGTTATTATTTAATACTCATATCTACATATATATTGTCTCAATGTTTTTGGTGGGTTCGTTTATTTGCTTAGTTATGTTAACATTCATCTTGTATCGAATTTCACATCACATTAAAAATTGTATGAATATTGAATTTCCTAAAGTTATGAGGGCTGAACACATGTAGGTAGAACACATTCCTACCTAACCATTATTTGATGTACCATCACAATTTCCATTCAATTGATCTAATTTCCACGGGAAAAAAGATCATCATATATATTTCGATTATTTTTTTTATCCACAAAAAGGGAGTAGAGAACATTATTTGTTTTGTTTGATGAAGACAATATGAATAATGAATATTTTATTTCACAATTTGTCGTGAATTTTGTTAATATTATAATTGGTATACCCACAGACAGGCTCTGCCTTGTGGGTATTAACCGTGCACCAAATATAACTGTTTATATATTCTGAAATTTCGGGCTCTTTAAATTGAGCGGATCAAAAGTTATAAGGGGGGGGGGACACACAGACACACGAAATGTTCTACTCCGAATTCTGAGTAAATCCGTATATGGAACATATATGCTGCGAAGCCTCTAAATTGGTGTTTTTTTTATTTCAAAGTTGGAAAAGCGTGAAAAAAGTAGACCCTGCATACAATTCCTTCATACTCGAATTTTGGATTTAAACTGCCTCTTCCTTCAAAAGAATTTCATTCTCTTGAACGAATCGACAGTTGGAAAACTATTTTTAATTTATATGTATTTATCAACTGCAAATGGGTTCGAAAAAAACTTCATTCCCATTTTGTGAAAAGCAAAGACCTTATTACTTTAGTATATAAGGTCTTTGGTGAAAAGAGAGTAAAATTGTTTTGGATTCAAATTCGAATATTTAATTTTCTTTTCCTTTTTCATCACTCTCGAAATGTACCCAATAATTTATCAATATGTCTCGAAATTATCAAATGTTTATTCGTTTGATTTATCAAATGTTTGTTCGTTTGATTTATCAAATTAATGTTTGTTCGTTAAATTTATCAAATAATTGTTTGTTAGGTTCATCAAATGTTTGTTCGTTTGATTTATCAAATGTTTGTTCGTTTCACCAATGTGTAAAATAGATGTTGTTTAAAAATAAAATGATCGAATTAAAGACGAAAAAATTGTCACAAGTAATAAAAGACTGCACTTAAAAGACAACAAGTATTTAAATTAAATGTTCACTCTGTCATTCTTAATTTATATTTCCTTCGTGAGTCTTCGAGCATATTCAATATTCAAGTCTTACTGACAGGTTGTCACTTATATTTGCATTGTGAATGGCAACATTACTTTGATACATTGTAGTAATTTTTTAATGGCATGGTGCTCGATTCACTGTCTTTAAAAAATAGCAATGCTCATAACGTAAAAAAAATAAAAATAATTAAGTCAAAATGTTGTGTTACATCGAATTAATTTCCCATAAAATTAATAACATTAAGATAGGTATATTTATATAGATACCTATTTCAGTAAAAGTCAATCACCCATATTTAAAAGCCCTAATTAATATAACGACATGACATAAGAGATCATTGGCTCTCGAGTCATAATTAATACAGAAGGTATAACGACTTTAATGTAAATTCTGAAAGCTTTTAATGAATTCCTCGGGTTCGCAAATTGAAGTCGGCAAATTATAATTATATCAACGACAAAAAGATAAACTGAACATAGAGATGAATTCAAAAGATTGGATCTCTCGTTTGTATTAACGGCTATTGAATATTATATTTTAATATATTGAGACATGTACTTTTTTTTAATTTGCAATAATTGTTCAATATAGATTTTCCATCTTTTTGTTTTTTTTTATTATTTTTTCTAAAAAAACACTTTTTTTAGAAAAAATAATATTCATTTTAGTGTCGATATTCATTTGAAAATCAATTGATAAATCGATAAAGATTGGACGGTGGCTAAGCGCTTAGCGTGCTGATTTATATCCAGAGGTCTCGTGATCAAGTCTCGCCTCGACCGATTTCGTTTGCTTACTTGTTTCAAGGACATAAAATTTTTAATGTAAATGGAATATTTGTACGGTATGTATAATTAATAAAATAAAACATTGTTTCCCGGAAAATGATCCAATGCGATCATACAAATATTTAATTTATTTTATTTACCGTGATTCTTTAAGTTTACATCCACATGAATTCGTTTAAAAAGAAACTTAAATAAAACGGTAAGCAGTATGTTTTTAAATCTTTTAACATAAGTTACATGATACACTATCGATATTATTGAAAGAACTCTCAAAGTATTTTAAATTTATAAAGCAAAGTCACCGTTAGTTGGAATCTTTGAGAAATAATCTTCGTATTTCTTAATACTCGGAATATAGATATTTGTAAAAGGCTTTTCATGATATTATTGTTGGAATGCTTATTTATTTTCTATCTGACATTTAAGTTTGTTTTATACAATGAAAAATAATTCGTATAAATTTCTCATTCGGACGTAGTTTTGGAGTGTGATTTCACTGTTCGTGTTTTAATAATTAATTTTTTTAAAAAAAATTCTGATAAGTAGGATTATATTTATGTTTAACTAACTTATAAAGAAATTCAATAAGTAAGAAAATGAAGAAATTCAATTTGAACAAAAAATTACTTTATACTCTTTCCTACTTGATTTTCTTGTGTTTTGAACTCTGTGTTCTTTCTCTCAAAACAGATTCTAAATCCAATATCAATCTACGATAAGAACTTATTTACTTGTTTCCTCATTCTTCGAACATTCTTTAACTATTACGATAAACGAACATTCTAATAACTATTTAGAATATTATGTATTTCTTTCCGGATAACTAACAGGAACTATGCCATATATTAATTAAAAATGCACCCTATTACAAGTTACCACATTGTGGAAATTTATGTTATTTATCGTCTCACAATACACAAGTTAAAACTTTTTCTTTACCAGGAATCGAACCCGGGACCTTAGTCAGATATCTAACTAACTGAGCCATGAAGACCGACCTTCATACCTCCCTACCACCTAATTTTACATTATTCATAAGATTCTTAGCGAAAATTCGAATTTTGGATTAGATTCGATGTCAAATGAAAGGCCGCTGATAAACATAAACATGATACTGGAAATATTTTTTTAATCTGGGGGGCTAGTCTGGTCCAATCGGCGAAATCAAAACCCTCGTTATTAACCATATCATGGATATAATTATCATATAGAGTTCTGTGACATCTAAATATATAACAGAACTCCATATAAAAATTATATCCATGATATGGGTAATCACGAGGGTTTTGATTTCGCCGATTGGACCAGACTTGCCCCACCCCCCCCAGATATTTTTATTGTCTTTAAATACAAATGTCTCCGTTGTATTCAATATAAAAATAAGTACACTGCGTCCGATTCTATAACTTTCCGGCTAAAATAAGTCACGATTTAGTCCAATTTCCTATTCTATAACCCATATTTTAGTCCAATTAACTGTCAAAACGTTCTAATTCTAATCGATTAATGAAATATAATTCTAATGACCTTCATTCTAAAATTTTGGAACGTTCCTGTTTTAGTTAAAAAAAGATACTGAATTAGATGTAATATGTAGATGTTAAAAAATAACTTTTTTTCAATTTGATTTCTTAAATTCCTAACTAAAAATGAAATATTGATTGCAAGACTGATTATAATCATAATATTATTATGTCTAGGTACTTGAAGGTTTCGTTAATTGGATATTATTTTCATCCCCAAAGTCTGTAGCCATTACGATATTAATGAAATTTTATTCATAATGAAAATAATTAATTTACCACCATCATCTGACTTCCCACAAGAAGAAAAGCGATTTAATTACATTTTCAATACAATTATAATTTTCCCCGTAAATTTACACGTTATCAAAGAGGTATCAACTTAAGTATCCACCACGTTTATTTTTGACTACGTCTCAATAACGATGAGTCATTTTAATAGGACAATTTGACTGTCCTATCACTAAAAATAAAAAAAAATAAAATTTTCGAATCAATAACCTCTTCATTTTCTAAGGTTTGCTACTTAATAGCATGATTTGAATAAAATTCTACTCTATCGTTAAAATAGTATAAAAGCTACTAATTCAATAATATATATGTTTGGATGGGTGGATGGCAGAGCGGTTAGCGCGCTGGGTTAGTAATCCAGTGGTCGCGAGTTCGAATCCTGCCTCGACCGATCTCGTTCACCTATAGGACAAGCATTTATGCTTAGTTTAGGGAACGTAGGAAGATGTATATGTACTTGTTTAACAAGGACATATTCATTTTTTTTATTTAAAAAAAAAAAAAAATATGTATAAGTCACAAGTTGAATAGCTGTTCAGCAATCACGAACTAATTTTTCACCATACCATACCATCACGACATTTCCCTATTTGGGGTAGGCGGAGAGAACCGAACGCCAGACTCCTCTCTCTTGACATACATTCCTCGCTTCATTCACGTCCATACATCGTCTAATACACGCTCTTCTATTATTCTTACTTCTAACATCACCATCTTTCAAAATCCCATTTATGTGATCGTGCCAACTTTTTCTTGGCCGACCTCTATTTTTCGTTCCTCTTTTATCAGAATTGTATACTTTTTTTGTCAGAAAGTCATCACTCATTCTTTCTATGTGGCCGAACCACCTTAGGGCATTTATTTTCATCTTACTTTCGATATTTCTTTCAATCATACATTCTCGTCTAATATCCTCATTTCTTATTCTATCATACATCGTTTAACCACACATTCGTCTTAGTGACCTCATTTCAACCGCGTTAATTCTACTTTCATGCGTCTTCTGCCATGTCCATGTCTCACTAGCATACATTAGAGTCGGTGCGACGATACCATTGTGTACCGTGAGCTTTGCTTGCCTTGAAATAATTGGGTCTGCATTATCGGTCTGAGTGCACCATTCACTCTATTACCTGCAGTTACTCTCCTTTCAATATCTTTTTCCAATCTTCCATCACGCTGAAACATGCTTCCTAAGTATAAATATTCATCGACTTGTTCTAATTGTACATTCTCCAGTCGTATCTCGCATTTTGTTCGTCTTTCGCTCTTCTCAAATACCATCATTTAAGATTTAGTTGCATTCATTCTCAATCCATTTTGCATGCATCCATCGAATACAATTTTAACCAAATACTCCAAGTCTTCCACGTGGAAGACTTGGTTTATTATATTTACAATGAAAAAAATAATTTCTTCTAATAATTGGTACATGTCAGGCCTACATTAAATACATTTAAAAGTTGGGAGATGGATTAATAGAGCGGTGATAGCCCAGCGGTAAGGTCGTTGCCTCACATGTGTGAGGTCCACGGTTCGAATCCGGGCGGGGCACGCACCTCTGGATGAAAAAAAAAAACAAAAATCTATGTGCGGATTTATATCACCAGCTATGTGTAGCCATGATCCAATTTGTCTGGTTCCCCTTTCTAAGGGTTACGTAGGTCAGATGGCAGTCGCTTCAATATAATAACCAGACTCGCCAATTCCAGGATCATGGTCAAAGCGTACCCTGATAGAAACGGGACAAAAACGCTAAGGGAGAAAGATGGGAGATGGATTAAATTTGTTACTGCTTCGATATTTATTTATTATTTATCTATTTATTTATAAATTTATTTATTTTTATATTTATTTATTTATCTATTTATTTATTTATTTTTATATTTATTTATTTATTAATTAATTTATTTATTTATTTATTTATAGATCTATTTATTAATTAATTAATTAATTAATTAATTAATTAATTAATTAATTAATTAAATAATTAATTTATTAATTAATTAATTAATTAATTAATTAAATAATTTATTTATTTATTTATTTATTTATTTATTTATTTATTCATTCATTCATTCATTCATTCATTTATTTATTTATTTATATATTTATTTATATATTTATTTATTAATTTATTTATTTATTTATTTATATGTATATTTATTTATTTATTTATTTATTTATTTATTTATTTATTTATTTATTTATTTATTTATTTATTTATTTATTTATTTATTTATTTATTTATTTATTTATTTATTTATTTATTTATTTAAATATTTATTTATTTATTAAATTCATTCACTCTGATTAGTTTGAATCTCATGCTAATGGTTTGGTTATTCTAAATTTTTCCACTGCGGAAATAATATAATGACATAAATACATCAGTCAGTTAGATAGTTAAATTCTTTAAGGAATTAATAATTAAAATAAACAGCTTACAGTGATCTTCGTCTGAGTATGGTTGGTTGGAAGAAATGTCCTAATGGCAATAAGCCCGCCAGTGTTCAATATATATATATAATTTTTCGATTTTAGAAATTAACTTTGTGCCGTCATTACAGTTATAAATAATATCATTTTATTTACACCACTAATGAGAACTTTATTATATCATTATCACTCCTTACTGGTGTAAACAAAGTAATTGTAAAAATAATAAATAATGAAATGTATTGTTAGTATTATCTACAAAAAGATAAATAAATAAACGGGCCTCCAAGTACGTTAAATAATATTCTGATATAAATCATAAATTACCGAAAAAACACACTTTATCCCATTCTCTATTAATAAATTGAAAACAGATCTGGATTTGAAAATAACCATACATCATAATAAATGCAACGCCAGCAACTGCCGCGAAATTTGCTCAACACTACGACCAACCTCAAAGATAAAATACCTCGCTATTATTATTGACCAAAACATGAAATGGAAAGCGCATTTAGGTGACTTAGTTAAACAAATAAGGAAATGTATATATATTTTCATAAGACTAAGAAATGTATTAAACTTAAAAAAACCTAAAAAACATATATTATGCGACTGTTCATTCTTTGCTTATTTATGGAATCATTGGTTGGGGAGGAGCATATGACAATATTTTAAACCAAGTTAGAGTTGTACAAAGATTAATTTTAAAGGTTATACTAATGAAAACACGCACTTTCCCCACTACAACACTATTTGACATATTCAAAGTACCCAAAGTTGACAATATTTATAAAAAAGTGTCTATTTTACAAGTTTTCAAAGATAATATTTTACAAAAATTTGAAAAAAATAAGTCTCTGCGTTTCCGAAACGATTTTAAAATACCCAAATGTAATACAGGACAATTCCAAAATAACTACATTTATTTGGGAATAAAATTTTTCAATTGCCTCCCAAATGAATTAAAGCAGATAAAAGAATTTAAAAAATTTAAACAAAAATTAAAATTGCACTAATATTCTAAAATAGTAGTTTTCGATTTTGTTGTTTGATTTGTTTCTATTTCCAGCATTTTCTTTTTTTTAATTTTTGAATATGAGTTTTGGTATATTTGAATAGTCTATATTACTCATTTTTCAATTATTTTCATGTTTTTCCTTTTTTTTTGTTTGAATATGTATTCTGATATATTTTCTCATTTGTATGTTCCTCTTTTTCATTTATTTTCAAACTTTTTTAATGTTTATTTGGTTTTTTTTTTGTTCATGTATGATTTGATTGTAATTACTATTACTTTTATGTTGATAAAAGTAAAAGTAATTAAAATCAAATGAAGTATTTTGCTTTGTATTGATATTTTTTTTATGTGATTCCCTCATAAAGCACAAGATTGTAATCTTATTGATTAGGTACTGCAAGGAAAAATATGTAAAAATGTTATTACTAATAAATTTATATATTGATTTGTATTATAAAATTATTATGTTAAATAAATAAATAAATAATAAATACGTGAAGCTCAGATTGTTGATATCTGAAGCAAATTACTTGAGACATCATTGTTTGAAGAGTCGAACAAGAGCGCGCTTTGTTTTTCTAACGGTAATTTATATAAGTATTATCCAACTGTCGATTCGTTCATGAGAATTCAATTCTCTGAATGAATCGACATTATTAAGCCAAGATGCGTGTTGAAGGAACATTTTGTATGGCGTAGCGGATTTTTTGCATGCTAATTACACCAACTAGAGGCCTCGCAGCATATAATATGTTCCCATACATGGATTTACTCAGAATTCGGAGTAGAACATTTTATGTGAGTTTTGTGTGTCTGAGTGTGTCTGTCCGTCCCCCCCTTATAACTTTTGATCCGCTCAATTTACAGAGCCCAAAATTTCAGAATATATAAATAGTTATTGACCTACAAAACTTCTATAGGTACTCAGAATTGTGAATTTTAAACCATAATAGCTAGAACGCTGAAATTTGGTATAAACATAGACAAATACAAAAACTCAAATCAGTTTTTTTTTAAATCCAGGGTTTCTCAAACATTTTTTATTAAGAAAAATATTTATGAGTTTAACTGCCTATATTTCCAATTTTTTCAAAAATATCAAAAAAGCCGAAACACCCCAACTATATAATTTAATTTTCTTTAAAAAATATTAACATTGTATTATTAGCACATCTCAAATATTTTAACAATTTTAAAATTGAATTTAGTGACGAAATTGCTTCATACAATTTGTATGGCAGTCGCCTACACACAATATCTAAGAAGACTTAATAGTTTGATACTAATTTCCAAACATACATACATACCATCATGCTGTTTTCATATTATGGGTAGGATCAAAGGACTGACCTCCATACTATCCTATCTTGACATAACTTTCCATAATACAATACAAAATATAATATAAAATATAACATAACATGAAATATATAAATGGAATTTATTACCTCACTAGGCAAAGCCTGTTCTGAGGTAATACTAGGCAATAAGTAAGCAGAAATTTTAGCTACGTGAATTCTTAACATATTCTAAGGCACAAAAAATATAAAAAGTACAAATAATAAAGTACAAAAGTACACATTCTAAGACATAAAAATATAAAAAAGTACATATAGAATACAATAATAGGTACATGAAAAAAATTATCAGGTGTCTTTGTGTTTTTGCTAACGTGAGGGTGTGTTTGCGTGTGTGGATATGTGTAAAAGGGTGTAAGAAAAGATTTTGATTGTAAATATACCTCGTTACATACCTCGGTACATGTGTTGTATAGATAACCAAATATCTTAAAATATTAAATAATTTGTATTTATGGGTATATAGTTTGGTACTTATTCTTCAACTATACATACTATCGCTATCGACAGTTGGATCTCATGTGTAACATGCAACTAGTCATTATGAAGATATGTTTTTTTTTTATTTTACCTATACGTAAATATTCTTAAAATTCAACAACCATTTCGGAAGACAGATACCTTATTTATTTAAAATTTAGTGGTTTGCTGAAAGAACATAAAATAAACGAGTTTAAAAATTTACGACTCGCAAAATCACCGGAAAGTTTTCTTAAAATTGGGTCGATAGAGGAATAGTACTTGCCCAACAATGACAAATATTTTTCGGTCGAAATTAATATCTCCAATCTTCACAGAAAATTACAAAAACTAAAAGAGCTAAGTAAATCAAATTCTTTATCCCACAAAGTAATTCAAATTATAATCAAAAGAAATTTATCTTACATAATCGTTTATATTTCACTCATAATGCGTAGATACCACATTTGTGAAATATGTCACATCAAATATATCATACGACATTGAATCCACTCACATGAACAAATCGCAACGAGCTAAAATAATTAAAGATGTGCAAATTAAGCGAAGTTCAAATGTATTGATCCAACTCAAATGTAACTGAATTAACATTCCCTCATCTGTAAATTTCTATGGATAGACTGATAACTATATTTAGACTGTCATTATTTATTGATGCAATATTATGTTTATTGTATTGATAAGTATATCTCAGAAAATCTTTGTTAAAATTTTATGTACCTACTTGATTTAAAGGCTTTGAACATCGGAGTTTTCATTCTTCGAGATCTAATAATTATTCACCTGATGATCTTGTCGCATAAAAACGACGAAACGATCACCCTATAAAAGAAGATTTACACCATAATACAATGGAAATCTATAGTCATGTTGTTGTCTCTTTTTCACAAATCAAAATATCGATGTTAATTTCTTAAATCAAATAAATTCTATCATTTTTAACGTCACTAATTCTATATTTTTTTTTCTAAAAGTTAGATTATACAGTTATGTTTTTTATAACATATTATTTTGAAACAAATAATTGTGAATTCTTTTATACGTTTTTGAAAGGAAATTTAATTTTTATTATTGTCTTATCTAAATGTTTTATCTTTGTTATTTGCATTAAATACTCAATTAATAACCAGGAACTCTAGTTTTCGTGATTATTAATTGCGCTTGGGCAACGTTCACCAATTATGTATTATTATTGAGAACTCTATTTATATTTATATATTAAGTTCTATATTATATTTCAATTGTGAAAATCCGTTTGTTTAAAAATAATCTGAAAAACACCATCACCTATAGGTCGTATGACCTGTAGGTGCCTTGAGGTCCTAGTTCTCCTATAACATTCCAACTTCGTCTCTATTGAGATGTGAAAAAAATGTCATAAAATATCATTGAATAAATCTAATGTTTGCGTATATACTTCAATAAAAATATTCGAGTTAATAATATCGCTATCGTCAATATTTTTAACGAAAATATCCATTAAATATGAATATTATCATTGACAATAACATCTCAATAGAGACGAAGTTGGGATATTATTATAGAAGAACCAGGAACTCAGGCACCTACAGGGCTTATGACCTGTCATCGGCTGGTTTACGTGATCACTTTATGCGCTTGCGCAACGTTCACCAATTATGCCTTTATTGAGTTCCCTTATCAATGTTATTTTTGAAAGTTCTATATATTTGAATAAGTGGAAACATTTCACCTGAATAATACGAAATTATACTATTGCCATCTATGAGGTAACGAAGAAACCTTTTTGTTACGCCATCTATTGAGAAGTTGATTTATTGGTTAGTTCCTGGTTCTTCAATAATAATATCCCAACTTCGTCTCTATTGAGATGTTATTGTCAATAAAAATATCATTTGACTCCCGACAGGGAAAAAATCCAATGTTTGCGTATGTACAATTAAAAAATATATTCGATGAATATTATGAATATTTGTTTTATTAAATTTAAAGAAATAGATTTTACTCATATCAGAATTGATATGAGTAAAAGCTATTTGTCAAAAAACTTTTATTAATTTAAATTATGATAAAGAAGTTAAGTAACATTTTAAAACTTCAACGATTAGTGTTATTTTACTTTGCATTAATGTCGTTTCGAAGACTCGATTATTAATTCACTTCGACGATGAGTAAATGAACTTTACCAACGAATACTTCTAAATAAATAAAATGTTTTTGTAGCTTCCGATAAATTAACTTCCAAAGTAAATAATTTACATTTTGCAAAGTCATTATGAATAGCCAAACTCTTCCATTCACTATAACGGCGTTCTACCTTCTTTATACAACTTCGTCCATAGCTTGACTTTTTAATGTAACATTTAAAATTACTCTGAACCAATTTCTATTAAACTTAGGTATACATTATATGGCTGTTCCTCAGGCTAATCTTCTGGCACAATAATCTTTTCAATATAAAATGTTTAAAATGCTTGCATCTAAGGTAGAAAAATATTAATTTTCCACTTTCTTCTCACAATATCCGTATTTTACTAACTTTTATTGAAACCAGCAACACTGTTATTTAAAATTTTCCTAGTTTCTTAGTTATTAAGAATCTCATCATTTCAATTGTATGTAATCCCTCCATGATATTTCATAATTCCTCTTCTTCTTATATTAGATCGTAGATCTGTTTTTCGAGAAAGCTATTCCTGTGAAGCTGAGGTGCAGCTATCCCTCCATATCTTCGATGGTCGTCCGAATGAATGGGATTCGAGATGCGTCCATCCTGTTGACTTGGTTCGTCCAGAATCTTTTCCAATCTCTACTCCATCGTATGATGTCCTCGGTCTCACAGGTCCGCCTAAATTCGGCATTGCGAATTCTGTCTAGCCCTTTGCGAATTCTGTGTAGTTCTAGCCCTTAAAACCTTCATTTCCGATGTTCGTGGAAGGTTTTTGGTTCTGGTCGTGTCGGCTCTTGTCTCTTCCGCGTATGTTATGATTGCTCTAACACATGTCTTATATATTCTAACCTTTCTATCTGTTCTTATGTATTTGTTATGCCAGATGATATTTTTGAGACATCCTGAACTAGCGGCTGCTTTATTTGTCTGTTATCTAACTTCTGAGTATATTGTGTTTCATAAAAATAATAATTGAATAATACATAAAAAAAATATTGTCTCTGTCAGGTGATACAGAATAAAACCACATTTTGGAAAAACAATCGTGTTTTGTAGAATTTCGTTTACTGAAAAACTTCATTGAAAATCAAACAATATTCATAGCAGACTACAATTTATTTCAATTTGTAGGAAACAAAATATCCATTTTAATGAATATTTATTCGAATGTTTGTTTCACGAGATTTATATTTAATTTATTGTTTGAAGTGAATATTTCTTACTTAAATAATTTTTAGTATCAATTTTGAAAACAAATGGTTGCGGCCAACCATTGACTCTGTATATCTATGCTATTTTTGTCGTTCAGAAAGCTTTCTGCGAAGGGAGCTATTAATGTACGCGTATGCGGGAAGTTAATGTTTATCCAATTTATAATTTTTTATTAATTTTCATTTATTTTGTTTTTAACCACAAATGTGCTAATTAATATGACTGGATTCAAAGCGACTGCTTCTTCTCAGGACTGACGGCAACTGCTGTCTCGAGGAAGAATCAGTTGATTTAAAACTGGTCATTTTAAGTAGTTAATTTGTGGTATGAAAAAAGTTAATTATCATAACAAAAATTGTCAAAATTTCAAGAGTGTCACAATAATATATTCTAAAGATATAATTTATATTTATTTTTATTTTACACAATTACTCTTATACATTTTATAAATCCTTATGAATGGCTCAATGTTGTACACTTTTTTATTAATTTTAGGGTTTTTTTTATTTAAGATATATGTACTTAAATATATACGTTATAGAAATTTTATTACAGAATTTCTTAAGGCTTCTTGATAAAAACGAATCAAACTAAAACGACAGTTAAATTCTTCCTGCTACAAAAGATTCTTTTATTGCCAAGTCCATTAAAGTTCATTGTTATTCGAGGAACAATCCAAGTACCCAAGTACACATCCTTTAAATGAAAAATATTCAAACAAGATTAAACCTGATTGAAAGAAACTGTAACAAAAGTAATAGAGAGTCTACAATAATAATTCTTGTTGAGTCGAATCCCCGAATAGTGCCTTCCCAGTAACGTAAACACATCAATTACGTGTTACCAGCATTTTTCTTCGTCAGTATCTACAGAAAAGATGCTAACAACATTTTTCTTGAAAGGATTTTTGCAAAATTTACCCTAATCGAAAAAGGCAAGTAAGAATAAACATTGAAGTATGAGTTGGAAATTAAATAAAAAATATTTTTTCAAGAAAATATAAAATACTTAGTTTTATATTATATTTTTTCAAATATTTTTGTCTGTCTATAAAATATTATTTTCCACATAATCCAACTGCCGATTTGTTCAAGAGAATATATTTCGCTTAACAGCCAATGTTTCGAGCCAAGATCCGCTAAATTTTGTATGGCTAGGTCTACATTTTTAATGGTTCAACTTTGAAGTAAAATAAACCGACTTAGAAGCTGCGCATCATGTTATAAATATCGATGAACTCAGAATTTGGAGTATTACATTTAGTGTGTGTGTGTGTGTGTCCGTCCCCCTTAAACTTTTGATCCGCTTGATTCACAGAGCCTAAAATTTCAAAAAAATATAGAAATTGTTGGGCCTACAAAACATTTTACTCATAATTATGAATTTTGCTCCCGTCAGGGGTTATCAACATTTGAAATTTATTAAATTTTTCCGTATATCTCAAAAATCATAAAAGCTAGAACGTTTAGAATTTGTATAAATATTTAAAAATATAATAACTAAAACTTCTTATTTTGAAAAAAATCAGGAGTTTTAAAACTTTTTTATTTTAAAAATATTTTTATGACAAATTTATGTGTACCTTTATATCCATTACACCCTAACTAGATATTTTTTATGAAAAGTATAAACATTGTAGTAGTACATACACCTAAAACTTTTTTTGACAATTTTTGAAAAAAAAATAATTAATGTAGTGACGACATCAATTTAGCCCGTCGCTATATTTAACCTAGTAAACAAAGCTTTTTGAAATATGTAGTTAGCAAATTTTCGATATATTGAAGCTATTAGTAAGCCAGAGAGAGACCTCTACTTCATCCACGCGACACTGACGCGGTGGTTGACGTCCTCGTTCACCTGGGTATCTGTCGTCAGCATGAATCCTAGGTATCTGAAGTGCAACACTTTGGATAGTTTCAAGTCGTTATCTAGAATTATATCTTGACCAATGGCATCAGTACCTCCGAAGTCACGTCCCATAAACTCAGTTTTTGTTCGGATTACTCTCAGTCCATATCTTTCGAGCTCTTTCACCCACGTATCAAAGGATTTATTCTTATATAAAAGTAAATAAAGATTTAATACCCCTGGATTCGCTCCTGTTCATTAAGGTGTTTCCCCTTCAGTTGTCACAGGAACATCTCTTTAGAATCTGTGGTTTACTTCCATGTATGAAGCATGTACCCAGTACCCACTGTTTGTCTCTCTATCCTTAAGGGACAATCATATAATTAATTGTCTAGAACTGACATGGGTATTTCAGACCCATTGGCCATTTTCACACACTCGGCGCGATTAAACATTGACAGTATTGTCTACTATGTGAAGATTACATATTTATACTGCTGTTTAGACTCAAAATTCTTTTGTTGGTCTATGCCTAAAACAGATCGTTTAGATGTGCTTTTAAATATCAAAATTAAATCTCTGAATATACTTTTTGTCAAGTAATCAAATCTTATTATTTCTTTGCTGTTTGTAAAGAAATATTCCATACTTCAATTCTTCGATGCGTTACAGCCCTAATCGAGCCTTGGCCTCCGTTAACTTTCGCCTCCATCCCATCCTGTCCTCTGCTGCCACTTTTCAGCTCCTCTCCTGGAGAAACTGAGCTGCATCTTTTCTGACCTCATCTTCCCACCTGGTCTTCCTTCTTCTCCCACCCGGGTGTTCAGTCATGATTCGTTTTTGCATCCGTGAAGTTGGCATTCGATGTACATAATGTACATGTCCAGCGCATCTCAGCCTTAATAATTTCATGTGCGTTGAGATACTTGGGGCCTGGTATATGTTGTATAACTCACCGTTACGTCTAATGCGCCATTCATCGCCATCCTTCACGGGGCCGCATATTCGACGTAGTACCTTTCTTTCAAAGGTGTCCAACATTTCATACATCTTTGCCGTTATGATCATTGTCTCGCATCCTTTATGCCATCCATATTTGTTTTACGATAGACACTGCGAGATTTAAAAACCGGGAGCAATGAAAAATATGTTTTGTTGGCTGCCGTAATTCTTTTTCTTATCTCAGCTGGATCTTCATTATTTTCGGTCAGACTGGAGCCCAGATAAATGAATTGATTCACTATATACTTCAAATGAGTAGTTACTACTATCACCCCACGAAATATACCATACTATCACGCCATTCCTCTGTTTGAGTTAGGCAGAGAAAAACGAACGCCAGACTCCTCTATCTTGACATACATTTCTCGTTTCATGCATCGTCTCAAACACGCTATTCTATTATTCTTACTTTTAACCTTTACACCTTTCAAAACTCCATTTATGTGATCGTGCCAACTTTTCCTTGACCGACCTATAGTTTTCGTTCCTCTTTTATCAGCCTTGTATACTTTCTTTGTCAGACGATCATCACTCATTCTTTCTATGTGGCCAAACCACCTTAGGGAATTTATTTTCATCTTACTTACGATATATCTTTCAATCAATCATTCTCGTCTAAAATCCTCATTTCTTATTCTCTCATCCATCGTCTTTCCACACATTTGTGTTAATAACCTTATTTAAACCGCGTTAATTCTACTTTATGCGTCTTCTGCCATGTCCATGTCTCACTAGCATACAATAGAGTCGGTACGACGATACCATTGTATACCGCGAGCTTTGCTTGCCTCTAAATAATTGGGTCAGCCATTACAAACCTTTACTCTCTACAACCTGCCGATACTCGCCTTTTAATATCTTTTCCAATCTTCCATAACGCTGAAACTCTTGTAGGAATGCCAAGCTTATGTGAGCATTGAAAAATCTCTTAGAGGACAGTTCTCCATTTATAGGGGAGTGAAGCAAGGTTGCGTATTGTCGCCGTGGTTCTTTAATATATACATTTACTACTGTGTGAGAGCTCTAAAGAATGATAACATTGGCTTGAAATTGGATGGTGTGATTGTATGCGATTTAATGTATGTTGATAAAGGGTGGAAGACTTGGAACGTTTAGTTAAAATAGTATTTGATGGATGCTTGCAAAATCGATTGAAAATTAATGCAACTAAATATAAAGAAATTTGCGATGGCGAATTTATTGACATTTCTTTATTTAGATTCAATAAAATATGCAAGATTTTAGTTTATACCAAATTATGATTTTAATTTTTGTAGGAGCTAGTTTATACCAACTTACCACTTACTTACCTACCAGATACTACGAGAAGTGATGGTACCTACTACGCAATTCACACTATCTATTAATGTATGACATCTATTCTATGAATTGTCTAGATGATGAGTCAAGAAAAAGCAATCGAGCATATTTGCAATAATTCAACTTAAGGAGAGATATTGAAATCCACTTTCTTTAACGTTGAGTTAATATTTTAACCGAAAGATTCTGCGTAGATAGACACTAAAACGTCATTGGTTTTTAACTTCTTTGTGTACATGACAATACCCATACCATGAATCAAAAACATTATATCGAATTAAATTATGAATGCGAAAAAGGAATTTGTCTAATTTTATCAAATAAAATTCAAGATGTTTCGTTTACTGTCTTAAATTCAGTGTCCCTAATACAAATCGAAAAATAATATTTGTACTTACTTTGCTAATGGAGAAAAATGAGAAAATTACTCATATAAATATCTTACAAAAAATATAAATATTGAAACCGCCCATGAAATTGGCGGTATTCATCAGAAAAAAATCAATTGAAAGAGCCATAGGCTATTTATTATTCAAGATATTCAGACCCTATTTTAACGAATTCATAAAAAGAAAACGCTGGAACAAATTTACAGAAATGATGACACAGCTTATTTCGTAAAGAACACTTGTAAATCGCATAAAAAGTATATAATTTATGTAAAACAGTATCATGGGATTATAAACCAATCTATTGGTAGGACAATTTTTATAAAACTTTTGGACAATTTCAAAATTTGGGAATAAGAAATAACTTCATGAATATATTGAACGTATGCTAACACATGGATATATGTGACTTATTTTTCTTTGCCTACCTCGAAATTAAAAAGAAGAAAACAAGTATCGTCTCTTTTGACGCTTACATTCAATTATTGAATCTTAAAATCAAAAATATTTTGTGCTGGAGATGAATGAATCACTTCATTTAACACTTAATTACCATTCTATGTTGCCGAAATCTATGCTAACTTACGTGGATTACGTGGCAACGAAATACAAGTTCCGAACGAACGCCTGCAACTCAACTATTGCGGTACTGAGAAAAGTTTTTCCTTTGTCTTTTTTAACGGCACTGGCCGATTTACTAAGGATATTAATAATAATTAAACACTACAAATAATAAAACTCATTTATTATTTCCATTATACACATCTTCGAAATTATTAGCAGATCAATGCGTAAATTCTAAATTATTTCTTCTTCTCTTCCTCTGGTTTTAGGCCGAAGGCTTGTTCTTAAGTGCACTTTACACGGACACTATTTTCAACGCGACCCGGTTTCCAACGCTTAAAATAGCATCTAAAATACAGGTTACTCCAAACATCGCTTTACACGCAACGCTTAAAACAGCATCCAAAACAAAGGTTACTCCGAGCAACACTTTACAATACTTTACATAGTTTACACAATTATATGTGCAAAATTTTAATATAATATAAATATATGTACTCATATCGAAAAATTATATAATAAATGTTTAATATAATATAAATGTACATATTTCGAAAGGTTCGACACTTTCGAAATAAACAAAATACATCTCGAGCGAATGTCACACGTAAAAGTCAACGCAAACGGCAGCCGTCGGTAACGATGACAGCGAATAATTTTACAGATTTCTGTTTTACCAAAAGGATGAAAATCGCGTTGAAAATAGAACACGTTCTATTTTTTTGCTCATCGCGTTGAAAATCCCGTCGAAAACCTGAAACCCGTTGAAAATAGTTTTCGTGTAAAGTGAACTTTACAGTCGGAGACTGCCTCTTGTGATCTTGGTGTCCAGCTGTCACTCCATCTTTTTGCTGGTCCCCTCCTTGCTCTAAGACCCTCTGGGACTTCCTAGGAGACAATTTTGTGTAGTCGATTGTATCCCATTCTCGCGATATGGACATCTAAATCTCGACATCTAAATTATTTAATAGAACAAAATGAAATGCAACAAACGCATCGTCAAGCATTCAATTCGAAATAGTTCACCCATCCAGATACTTAACATATCAAAGAATTAGGCTCTGAGGAGGTCTCTATACTACCTATCAACCCTACTGATTCCCGAATATTAACGTTTAAAAAATCTTTAACGATTCTACGTGTAGGTATTAATTATTACCGTTTTTTTGCATTTTTATTATTATTATTTCGATAAATCTAAAATTTCTAAATTAGGGCTAAAAGATTTTTGAATAATGCCAGTGGCTGACATAATGAACGGTAATATGTATTATTATTACGAGAATGCCAAAGTCTTTAAATCTCGTTACCTAATGCTTAATTATTATTAAAATCCTGAACATTTATTATTGAATATCGTTCATAACACACGTGATGTGACATTGTAAAATATTTCCGTGCAAGTAATGGAGAAACAGTCAACACTGAAATTGATAGATGTAGAATTTTCAACTTAATTAATCCCCCATCGCTGTTCTGATGCGATAACCCCTCAAATATTAAGTATTTAATAATACTTGTTGCATGTAACACATGAGATCAAACATTCATTGGCGATAGTATGTTTAATTGAAGAATACGTACCAAACTTAAACACAAATTTATAAACTCTTAGTTTATAAAGTCGGCTTTCGTGGCTCAATTGGTTGGGTATCTGACTACTGATCCAAGGGTCCCGGGTTCGATTCCCGTCGGAACTGTGAGTCGATAAATATCGTAAGTCTCCAGAATGCAACAACTTGTTATTGGGTGCGTGTTAAATTAATATTTAACATAGTACCTGTTAGTTGCCCGAGAAGCAATATTAAATAAATAAACTCTTAAAACAAAGACTGACCCAAACATTTGGCAACATTGTAAAATCCACTGTTATTCCACCCACATAGGTGGCAACGCTGTTAATGTTGTAGTGTAGGATGATTTTTGTTGAAACTGATTAGTTTCATTTTAGACCTTGATAATGCCGAGTCGCCTCGGTGAAAACCTTCGGTAAAACCTTCACTATAATCTGGAAAAATACTTACGTATATATTTTTTCATTAATTTGAATATGATATATTTTACAGATTTGACTCAGCGGCAAGTTGGTTGGCTATTATGCCGGCTGTTCAAGTTCGATTTTCAGCAGAAGATAATATATTTATTACTAATTCATTATTTTCAGAATTTGAAGTTTTAGATATTCGTCAGCTATACCTCAAGAAATTAATCATTTACTAACATAAGCTCAATATTACACAATATACTCGAGTTGAAAATTCCTACAATATTAGACACAGATTTGTACACATCCCCAGAACACATACTACGATTTTATTTTACCTCGTATTTTAAACATATTTATAAAAGAATTTATTGTTCTGAGATATATAATATAAAGTCACTAAGTGCTATGAAAAATAAACTATCTTCTTGGATTCTCAACAAAGGTAGAATGAAAATATATACATTGAAAATATATTTTTTTTAAATTATTTATTTATTTATTTAAACACTTTATTGTACATTACTTAATAGCTAGTACAAATGGCGGACTTATTGCCTAATGGCAATTTCTTCCAGACAACCATCTGTGACAGTTATGAGACAAAATGGTACATGTACAAAAAAGAAAATATATATAAAACCATAAACATATTACATTTAAACACAATAAAGAAAGAAGAATATAAACATGTACATCAATGAAAATTAAACAAATCATAGATAAGACCTGTTACAACACTATGGGAGGGAAGGGAAAAAAAAGGAGAGGAGATATGACTAACTACAAGAATAGGGAAATAAATGGGAAGTATGTAGGTTAAGAAATGGAAAGTATGAGCGCGCGTTTTAATCTAGTTTTGAAGGTACCTAACGTTGGTGCAGTTCTAATGTCAAGGGCCAAGTTGTTCCATAACCGGGCAGCATGGACAGTAAATGATGATGAATAGAAAGCCGTGGCATGTGATGGGATGGCGAGGGTTCTCTCTTCTCTAGATCGAAGCGGGAGTCCATGAGAGGCCAGAGGTTGAAATCTTTCGGTAAGATATGATGGAGCATTAGGGTTGTTCAAAATGTTAAACAGAAGACAAAGAGTGTGTTGATCTCGGCGCAGACGGATAGGAAGCCATTTGAGTTCCTTGCGAAAAAATAATATGTGATCGTATTTGCGAAGATTATATATGAAACGTATGCAGACGTTTTGTAATCGATCTAATTTGTTTAGAAGTTCCTGAGACAGATCCAAATAGCAAATATCTGCATAATCGAGAATGGGGAGAAGGAGAGTTTGTGCGAGCTTTATTTTGATGTTGGTTGGAAGAAATTTTTGAAGTTTTTTGATAGAATTAATACTATAGAAAAGTTTTCTGCTGACTTCACTGACTTGTTCAGTCCAGGAAAGATGTTGATTGAAGAGAACTCCTAGATTTTTCACTGTTTTGGATATGGGTATTGCTGTGCCATTGAGTACAGGAAGGGGAATAGTGTTTGAGGTAAGTTTAGCCAGATGTTTTGTACTCCCTATGATAATGGCGTGAGATTTGATAGGGTTAAGAAGAATACCATTTTCAGTGGCCCATTTGCTTATGTAGTCGAGATCAGAATTCACAGTTTGTATGGTATTATTTATGTCATTAGCTAAAAAATCTGTGTAAAGTTGAAGATCATCAGCATAGATATGATAGGAGCACCGAAGGCCTTTTTGAAAATTATGAAATGATATAAACCGTGATTATTATATTATATTTTGTATGTTTGATTTTATGATATGTTATAATTATGTGTTAGACACAATGGGATATATAAGTATGGACTGTGTCAGTTAAAATGAATGTAAAGCTATTCCGACACAAGCACTGATTAGTGGAATAGTTCTTATCCACTTGATGTTGGTACTGATAGATTTTATTCATTTTGTCAGTGCCAACATATTATACTAAATTGTCTATTTTCAAATTTTTTGTTGTACCTACTACATATGTTTCACTAGATATTATATTGTTGCAATTTTTTGTATGGTTATTGTAGATTTTGAATAAATAAATAAATAAATTAGTTTTTACGCGTTTGTAAGCTTTTTAAAATATTCATTCATACCATCACAGCATATCTCACAATATGTCCACTTCTGATTCGTTTCAGAATACGAAAACGTCAAAATCAACGGGCGACCGTGGATAAAAGAATTTTATCCACGCGATGTGACGTAATGAGTTCCGGATAAATTTAGACGAATCAGAATAGGACATATTGTGGAGTAACCAGCGACAGATATAACTGAATCAAAGTTTACCTGTCTCGCTGTATCGCATTCAAAATCTGTATCCGTACTCATGTCAATATCCGTAGTTTTTACTATTACTAGTATAATTTTAACGGATGTGAAATTGATTTTATATTTAAAACTGACAACCATGGCATCATGGTAACTCGTTTTGTTTATGGAACCGTCCCGAATTCAATTTCCAGCAGGAGATTTTTTTTTCTAAATTATTGGTCGCGCAATAATTGCTTGTCTGCGTTTGAAACACTTCTTCTTCTTGTGTCATAACAGGTCTCCCCGACGTTGACGACCACCATAGAGAAAGCCTTCCTGTCCAGTGCAGTGCGAAACAGCTCCTCCGCAGTTCCTATACCGGGCCATTCGCGGATGTTTCGCAGCCAGGAAAGCTGCCTCCTTCCGACCCCTCTACGACCCTCAATCTTCCCCTTCTTGTCATGTTGGATACACTAGTAATAAATTGCATTTCGGCATATGGACTAACTGTACGTTGCTTTAAGTACATCCATGATTCGGCAACCACTCGTGCAAGATATTTTTGGTATGAATATAAATATATGATTATTGTTTTTCCTTGCTTTTTTATGACAATACATTGTTATTACAATGATTAATATGAACACATATATAATTCCACGATTTATTTTATTTTTCTCCCGACGACCGTTTCGGCTTATAAGGCCATAATCAACTGGTGTTGAATACACAGTTCACATTTTTTTTTTTAATTTTGTATAAAAGAAATGTGAACTGTGTATTCAACACCAGTTGATTATGGCCTTATAAGCCGAAACGGTCGTCGGGAGAAAAATAAAATAAATTGTGGAATTATATATGTGTTCATATTAATCATTGTCATAATGGAATTCTACAAATTAGAAGCCGTCACAATCGAAAGATTGAAAAGTGCGAACATTGTTATTGTAATTTGATGTCATGTTTCTGATACCACTCACTGTACACAGCACGACATTTTAAAACAACACATACATAAATATTTAATTCATTCTCGGAACCCATCAGTGTTTTAGTGTCGATACTATTTTATTGAATTTTTCAAATACATAGCTCTGTATCATGACATCAATTTCAACACAATGCAGATATATTCAATATTGATTTGTTTGTAACGTTTTAAATTATTATACTACTGAATTGTTTAGAAACTTCGAAACATATAAACTCAAACGCATCACCGTTATTACTATCCACTACTATGGAATACTAGAGATTCCTAATTTAATATTTAGCTTGTTTAAAATATCAATTTTTCAACAGGTGTCATGCAAAAAGTACATAATATAATAAATGTATATTCTATGAAGTTTTGTACCCTCTGTACATACTTATGACTTATTGCTTTTTTCCATGGACATCACAGTCTATTTGTTCTTTATGATTTTATCTATGAAACTTTCAAAATGCTCTACCCATCTTTGAAAAATTTGATATATTTTTAATTTTCGTTCAAAAATTTATGTAGTTAATATTTAAGAAGGTACTTCATAAAAATACATTTTGTATTTATCAATCATTCAAAATGAAAAACGTATACACTGACTATATTTTGGAAAGTCTAAAGTTAAAATATTAGTCACAACCCACTTGTGTATAAACTTGGATGTACCGTAATAAAACAAAATGATACCTGTAAATAAGGATTTGGTTGGTTAGAAGAAATTGCCCATTATTATGGCCCATAAGCCCGCCAGTGTGCAATATATTTATTTATATTTTGTACCAAAAGATATATAAAATAAATATATATTAGCATACTAAGAAAGACGTTAAATGAATCCGTTTATAAATAATTCCAACTAAAATACACTTCAAAGAATTAGAAATGAAAGTTATTTTTTTATCATATAGAAAAATGAATTTTGCATTTTCCCATTACACGAGCATTACTAATTTGTTATAATATCATTGAATAAATTATCTAAATTAAAATATTCAATTTTTATTGGTCGATTTAAAATTGAAAAGCTAAAAGGCGTTCGAATCACACAAAAATAAGTAAAACGATCTGTACGATTCGAGAAATATATTTTTTACGAGTGCTACGTACGCTTAATCCAACATCGGCAACATGTCTGAAAACATGATCCTTGTATGTGTAATAAAAACTGCCCAATGCACTAAGTTCCATGTTAGTAAGGGTATCTATCGTTTGCTCATGAAAATAGTTTAAATCCGATTCAAAGTATCGGAAAATCATTTTTTGCTTTATTAGAACAAACCTAGGAAATTAGGAAAAGGACCAGAGTAGCGGACGTCATGGATCGCGTAGCTACATTGAAATGGCAATGGGCGGGACATATTAATAGACAGGAACCCGCAAGATGGACCCCTAAAATATTGAGATGGAGACCTTGGGAAAGTAAGAGAGGCGTCGGAAGACCTCAAAAAAGATGGTCTGACGACATAGCTGCTGTGGGGGGTAGAAATTGGCTGCAAGCAGCAACCGATAGAAGGAAGTGGAAGAATATGGAAGAGGCCTATATCCAGCAGTGGAAGACAGAGGGCTGAAGAAGATGAAGAACAAACCTAAGATGAAATAAATAAATTTAATTTTTTGATCGAAAATTCTTGATGGTGTTCCATTAAAATTTCTTAAAATTTTTAATAAACATTGAAAAAAACGTTTATAACTTCATTCCACTGTTTATTTAGACTACAACCTATAACAGTTTTCGTGTTAAGCACATTTTCAAGTAAGAAAAAATAAATAAATCTCAAATATTCAATTTGATTTTGTGCCCTCTATAAGCGCAAAAAAAATTATGTTCGTCGCTGCTGTGAAAAGGTTCATTTTAATTGCCGACCACTCACTAATGGAATGTTGAAAATACTTTTGAAGTTTTTTTTTAAATACAATTTTACATATAAAAAATGTTCGACCTGGCTTACAAAAAAGAGAATACAAGGTCGGACATAAAACTTCCCTCGGATACGACCCAAATGCGAAAAATGAAAAATGGATTAGAAAAAAAAACCTGTTGAGATTGAAGGATACCTGTGAGTCCATTTCGCAAGAGGAGCAGGCCTCTCACAACAGACCTACATAAAAGAATAAGAAGAAAATTATTTGATTTAAAATTATTACTAAATGCGATATTTCGGAGTAGTAGCACTCTCAAACCAATGTGAAATTTTTTTAACATTTCAATCCTCACCAAGCTGGAATAAATCTTGGTGAAAATCTATCCAGTTTGTCATGAATAATGCAGAGGAGACTCGAAATGCAAATACTGCACACCAAAATGGTTTTCGTGATAAAAAGATGACCCATGTCGGTGCTTAATATAAAATTCAAATTTGTTGAGAATGAGTTTTACAGAATTCAAAGACAAAGGAATTGAAAAGAAAGTCTTACTTTTCGCGTTCTCACCGACTACTGAAGTTCTTCTGAAGAGATCACTTCAAAGAATAATTCCAAAATATGCAACTATCCTGTTTCTGTTCTGTGTGTCGCCCAGGTTTTTTTTTTCCTTTCAATCACCAAGTCGTGTTGGAAAATATGAAGTACCAGATCAGTCCTAAGGAAGGTGTCTTTAAAATGCCTTTAGATATTAGTTTTAGTTCCTCATAAGACTGTGTCTAATTTTTTGCAGCATCTGTTTTCAACAAACTTTCTAAGCGAACAGATATTATTTTTTTACACTTTCAATTCATTTCATCATTCTTCGTATCTATTTCATATGTCCATACAGTATGAAACTGAGAAAAATGAGAATGATTATTTAAAAAAATACATATTTCGTCCCATTTACTTTGATACTGGAAATTGGCATTGGACATTGATATGAGAGGAATGAATTTTCGAACTTCCAAGTATTGGATTTTGTATAGAAACATTTTAAAAAATCAATTAAACTATCAATTATTTATTTTTCAAATGGAGATAGAATACTCCAACCCTTAGCAAGTGATATGTTGACTCTACAAAATAACAATTATCAATCCTTTTAGGATCAATTTCTTGTATAATCTTATTAGAATATACATAAATATATTTAATAACCTTCGTTTCTTATACATCTATCGTAATGATAATTTTAACTCGTTGGCTCAATATTGTTTTCATGACTTACTTTATTATCTACTTTTTATAATGTTGCTTAGTATAATTAGATATTTATCTGATGAAATCATCTTTATAAAAAAATGAAGTACCCTTATAAAATCTACTCAATCCGTAAACAGAAAAGATACTTAGCCACATCATTAAATATATATTGTTAAATTACATCCAGAGAATGTACTAGCGGTTGCTTTGAACAAAAAAACAAACATTTTAAAAATAATATTATAAGTCTTGGCAAAAAATCTCAAAGGAAAATATCGCACTAACTAAACCATAGACACTGAAAGCGAATAAAATTCCCCCAAGAAAACTGAACAACACACCTGGGGTAACCTTGATTTACCAATAAAAAATTGCTTATTCTAATTAATTTATATTTATTTACATAAATTATTCTACTTTAACTCAGTAGGTGTATAAAAATGTTTTCAGAAATATCTTAAAACGAGTGAGTTGTGGCCAACGCTATACTCCTCACTACCAAATCACTCCACAAAGTATTCAAATTTTGTATGGAAAATTTTTAGCATTTTCATGAAATGAGGTTGTAAAATTATTTTTTTATTTAAATTATTTATTACATAACTAAATAATTCTTCGATGTCATTTTATGGAAATGATGTGCTTTTTTAGCAATTTGAAAATAAAAATATCATATTTTATGTTTCATGAGTCACTTCGAAATATTTGACAGTTTAAAAAAAATGAAAAACACTATTCCGATATCCTTCGAAATCTAATAGAGTCTAAGCGAATATTAGATATACAAATTCGCAAAATATGAAAAGAATCGAGTACTTTGGTCTTTGATCGATAAAGTAAAATAAACACGCCGTACATAGCACATAGTACACGACACACATACAGATACATTGTGATGAAACTTTCAGTATGCAATCTCAGCATGATCTTTTTTTGAAAACCTGCAATAAAAAATAACCTTAACAATTGCGAATTCACAACTTCCCACTATATCTCCTTGAAAATTAGATTACGTCCGTTTAGTTGTAATGTGTTTTGGAAAGGGAATCGATACCTTCGCAAAAAAGAATTTATCTATTTTAATATTTATGTAGAGTTTAATGACTTTGTTTTGTTTCATTTGTTGAGGTCCTTACGAGACGAAACGTTCGCCCTATTTAAAGAGGATTCAGAATAATTAATCTTGTTTTATTTTATCTGGAGTTCTACAATCTAAACGTTGTCTCGATCGCTAAAACGAAAAATAATATTTATGTAAATAATGGTCACATTAAAAATACGTTAAACACAATGCCTATTTCGAGTACTTAATAAATAAGATAAGCTTCGTCTAAAGTTTGCGGTTGGCATAATATTTAAAACATCATTTTCCATCAAAAACACGAGAAATAATGGGAAACTTGAGAATTTTTTTTAATGAAATAATATTTAGTTTAAAATTCAAATTTATCTCCAGTCTAATTAAAAACCTGATTTAGGTACCGAAAATACGCTTGTCATTACACAAACATTTTTTTTTTTTATTCTTCATTTCCAAATTCTGAAACTCTTAACGTGTTATTAATAAACGTGGTTCAAATAATATTGAACTACGATTAAACCCTAATTAATTCTCTTATCCAACTGTCGATTCGTTCATGAGAATTCAATTCCCCAAATGAATCGACTATTAAGCCAAGATGCGTGTACGAAGGAACATTTTGTATAGCGTAGTGGACTTTTTGCATGCTAAAAACACCAACTTCGCAGTCATATAGAGGCTTCGCAGCATATACATATGTTCCCGTACATGGATTTACTCAGAATTCGGAATAGAACATTTTATGTGAGTTTTGTGTGTGTGTGTGTGTGTGTGTGTGTGTGTGTGTGTGTGTGTGTATGTGTGTGTGTGTGTGTGTGTGTGTGTGTGTGTGTGTGTGTGTGTGTGTGTGTGTGTGTGTGTGTGTGTGTGTGTGTGTGTGTGTGTGTGTGTGTGTGTGTGTGTGTGTGTGTGTGTGTGTGTGTGTGTGTGTGTGTGTGTGTGTGTGTGTGTGTGTGTGTGTGTGTGTGTGTGTGTGTGTGTGTGTGTGTGTGTGTGTGTGTGTGTGTGTGTGTGTGTGTGTGTGTGTGTGTGTGTGTGTGTGTGTGTGTGTGTGTGTGTGTGTGTGTGTGTGTGTGTGTGTGTGTGTGTGTGTGTGTGTGTGTGTGTGTGTGTGTGTGTGTGTGTGTGTGTGTGTGTGTGTGTGTGTGTGTGTGTGTGTGTGTGTGTGTGTGTGTGTGTGTGTGTGTGTGTGTGTGTGTGTGTGTGTGTGTGTGTGTGTGTGTGTGTGTGTGTGTGTGTGTGTGTGTGTGTGTGTGTGTGTGTGTGTGTGTGTGTGTGTGTGTGTGTGTGTGTGTGTGTGTGTGTGTGTGTGTGTGTGTGAATCTAAAAATTGACGTATTACAGAGGTCTATAGTCTTAAAGAACACATTGAAATTGTTACAAGTTCTATGGATAAATGTATTCTGTAAATAATTTGTTTTACATATTGGTAATTTAAATAATTATTATTAAAATTAAATTATACATTACTTTTGAAATGTTAGGACCAATTGTGTAGAAAACAGTTTAATATACAAAAATAAATCCACAAAGTCATCTCTCGATAAAATAATAATAATAACTTTATTCCAGTCCGTGAGCAGGGGGGGTGAAATGCTACACAGACCATATATTTTACATACAAAAGTAAGAATAATAAAAAAAGAAAAACAAAGAATGAACAGAATGAGAAACAATGGAAAAAAAGATAAAAATCAATCTAGAATATAGGAAGTTACTAAAACAACCTGAGCTGCGGAGCTGCCCAGACCTGGAATACCTCTTGACCAGCAACAGGCTCAGATCAAGAAATCCCCCGCTAAAAACAGCAAAAAATCTACATGACTCCAACTTTTGCATCATGGAGACATGGAGAGCCAGATGGTAGGAGGCCTCGGACCCGGTGAACCACGGCCGGTCCTGCATATCAATTAAACCGCCGGGATTCGATCAGCCACGTAAAGTCTGGACAGCCTTAAATAGAATCCGAACTAGACATGGCAGATGTGCTGACTTTTTTCACAAATGTGGCTGGTTGGACCCTCCTAGATGCGACTGCGGGCGGATAGACAGACCATGGAACACATTGTGTCAGTGTGACCTCAGGGCGTGCGCGGGAGATTTTAAGGACTTCTTCTTGTTGAGTGACTCAGCGACGAATTATATTTTAAACAATGACATTAAACGTTGACAAGCAAGCCTACTTGTGCTTATTACTATTATTTTTTGTATCTAAACTTTGTTTTGTTATGATGTGTATGTGATTAACCCATACGATAAATAAATATATTAAACATTGACATTAAACGTTGACAAGCAAGCCTACTTGTGCTAATTACTATTATTTTTGTATCTAAACTTTGTTTTGTTATGATGTGTATGTGATTAACCCATACGATGAATAAAATAATCAATCTTATTATTGAATACACTGCAATAAGTCGTATATTAGCGAAGCGGTATATTATCTTACCTCAATATCTCAAAGATAAATTAATTCACTTCTATCAAATAAGGGACGTCCACGTCGATCTGCTGAACGTATCTATTCCACGGAACGTATATTACTAAATTTTTCAACACTTTATTTGAACTATATTAAGAAATAGTTTCAGTCCTGATATTGCGTCGTCTATCTCACTAATAATATTCAAAAAAGACTAAATCAAAAATATCTATCTGATAATTCCTGATTCCTATTTCCTCCTCTCTTCCTCTACTTATCATTTTGTTTTCCTTCCATTGCTATGAACTGTTTTATATTCAATCTTTTTGCCTTTTTTTCCTTCCCCTCTGTAATATTTATGATTATTTTAGTCATGTGATTAACTTATTGTCATAGTACACACAGTATAGTATATTTAACATTATATCTGGTTAGTTGGAAGAAATTGCCATTAAGCAATAATCCCGCCAGTGTGCACATGATATGTACATGTACAAGAAGTTACAAATAAATAAACAAAAATAATTATATTTATATTAAGCGTGGATTAATGATGAAAGGTTGCTTTAAAGTTTATTTATAGCAGACATGTTTGGTCTCATTTAATATATGCAAAATAACATTTTACGCCCTCTCTCACTTTCCTTGCTTCTTCTTGTGTAATCTACATGGTCCTCATACACCTTGACTTACTCCCTTAATTAGTATTTACCCTCTGACAGACATAATTTAATTTCACCAAAATTTAATGAAATACTCACCTTTCTGCAAATATTACGCGGCGTAACTTTTGTTTTTTTTTTTCGTCTTCATTTGGCATCAGTATTTAAGCAAAAAAAACACCCTTGTCTTTTGTGAATCTGACAACTTTACACCCTTGTCTTTTGTGAATCTGACAACTTTACAACCTTGAATTTTGGTTTGTCTTCACCTTTTTTATGCATTATTTCCATCTTTGTACTAATGATGAATTTCCTCCCTCTTTTTAACTTCGTTCATATTCTCATTCTGTTCACCATTTTACTGCATTTCCTCTCTTATATTCACTATCTTTCTTGCGCGTATTCTATTTAAATAACTGTCCGATATTTGTCTCTAAGCTTGGTTCTAACTGTTTTAGATCTCACCGTTGAAAGCACATGAATAGATTTGATCATTCGCCCTTTACATGCCCTGTCCACGCAAGCTGACTTATTCCAGTACGTCAAGCAAATTTTCAGAATATGGAAAAAATCTCCAAGTTTCAATCATTTAACCAAGATTCTTCCAATAATAATTTTATTGTGGTATAGGGGACAACTTTGAAGGTAAAAAGGTCACATTTAAAAATAAAAAAATGAACTAAGAAATACAGCGACGGTAAAAAAATCTGGAATTATTTAGTAGTGTTTCTTTAACATTAGAAATAAAATATTTTCTCTAGATATCAAGAAACTGTATTAATTTTATTGAGGCTAAATAGATTTAATAAATGATGAAGTTTGGTGCTGGCAGAGCGGTTAGCACGCTGGGTTAGTAATCCAGTGGTCGCGAGTTCGAATCCTGCCACGACCGATTTCATTCTCCGTTAGCACAAGCATTTATGCTTAATTTAGGAAATGTATGAGGATGTATATATACTTGTTTTAAGGACATATTTATTCCTTTAAAAAAAACAAAACTGAATCGAAAAACATTATCAAATTGTATTAAATACCGGCTAATAATAAAAAAACCTTATAAGAAATTATAAAATCGTGTTTTATTAAAGTTACCTTTAAAAAAAATAAACAAATAATAGGTATGCACAATTTATATTGTGGCGATCTTTGTTAGAGATTTTTCTGTTTAAAGCATATTTTTGGTTACTCTATAGAATGTATTATATCTCGTCTTTACATTGAAAACCCAAACAAAGAATTTCAGGCACAAGCTAACCGCAGCTTTACAATTTACTCAAACACCGCTGTAAAAAGGAGTGACCATCATCTGTAAA
Source organism: Molanna angustata (assembly GCA_963576475.1). Classification (NCBI taxonomy): domain Eukaryota; kingdom Metazoa; phylum Arthropoda; class Insecta; order Trichoptera; family Molannidae; genus Molanna; species Molanna angustata. The sequence goes on along the minus strand of OY754973.1, from coordinate 25,839,900 downwards.
GCCTGCCGGATCAAAAGCTCTACAACGCGAAAATTTAACAATAGGTATTGAAATACTAGCTGGCGAATTCCCACTTTCATACAATGTACAATAATTTTATAATATAAATTTTAATGTTTTACAAACTGGTTTAAATTATTCATGATAAAAACCATCAAAGTCTATATTTGATCACCTCATTCACAAATAATTAAAAAAGTATGTAGATATATTACAAATATAAAAAAATACTTGGTATTAATTCAATTGAAATTTATTTGATCATCGACGCGTATACAATCCAACAAGTACCTACTAAAAACGAAAACTGCAATAAAAAAGAACGAGGAAATAATTGGTCACAGGAAGAAGGAAAGGGTATGCGGGAAAAGAAAAAATTGCTCGCTCCCAGCAGCATCAACGTCGGCGTCGCCAGCGCCGATATCAAACCCGATCTGTTTTTTCGAAATTAAGATCCGAAATATGTCCAAACTCTGAAATATGTCCAAACCCTGAAACATGTCCAAACCCTGAAACATGAAAAGAATAGTCCTCGCAAGATCGTCGTACAAATTAACTTCTACCGTAATTTATATCAGACCTTCTATATACAAGGTTGTCAGATGCCTTGTTATATGCTTCATAAGAAGAATAATAAAATACGGCTTTGATATGTTTGACTGTTTACAGTAACGAGGATAGAAAGGAGGGAATAGGAGGAAAGGATATCGTTCATGAAGTTTTTTATTCTAAATACTTGCACAAATTGAGACAACACAACATCATCACCTAATTAATTAGTAACAATCATTCCATATTTTGGCTGATTGTAGGTAGGTACTTGTGAACAAGAGACAAGTTTGATACGTTAAGCATCAAAATTGAAACATATTCTTTCTCTGAAAGTTACTCCTGGGAAGCCGACGTCCAGCTGTCCCGTCTCGCTGGTGTTTTTCTGGGAAAGCGACGTTCTGGTGGTATATTGTAGGCCGCAATATATATGCCGCTCCTTCTGTATGTTTACATGGTCTCTCCAAAATCTTCTATCTCTGCTTCACCGTATGGTCTACTAGTTTCGCACTCTGTTTCTTAGGGTCATATTACAGAAAAAATTGAGTTTTTGTAAGCAGTATTTTCGCAGTATGGGATTTTACCTTTTTCTTACATTTTTCTTAAATAACTCCCGTAATACGACCTTTAGCATCTTCCCTGTGATAGCACGTAGGACCTTAACTTCTGAAACTCTGAGCAGATTTTCGGTTCTAGTCGTAGGTATCGGTTATGTTTCTACAGCGATTGTCATTATTGATTATTCAACTTCAACAAATGCAAATATTATGTAATCGAATATTTTTTATTATTGTATATTCGATTAATTACACATTGGTACAAGTAGGTACATAAATAAGACAAAAATGACCTTATAAGTCTGACTAATGCGAAAAATGCATTAGTCACCTCAGGTATAAGAATTGTTGCTCTCATTATTTACAAAAAAAACAATTCTCTCAATAGATGGCGTTACAACAAAAAAAAAAAAAATAAAAATAATAAGAATGTTGTTCATAATTTCACACATACATAGATGGCTATAGTAAAAATTCCTTATTTTCAAGCGAAAAGAATTTCAGTATTACAATATATAGAACTTTCAAAATTGAATTGATAGGGATCTCATTAAAAAAGGCATAATTGGTGAACGTTGCGCAAGCGCATAAAGTGATCACGTAAACCAGCCGATGACAGGTCATAAGCCCTGTAGGTGCCTTGATTTCCCGGTTCTCCTACAGTAAATATTCCAACTTCGTCTCTATTGAGATAATTAAAAATCTGTTAACAAATATTATGTATTTCAAACAGCACCACATAAGTGACGATTCTCATTCGGTCATTTCTGATGTGAAAAATGTCAGATATTTCCATCGACCCAAAATATTATAATGGCATATTCAGTGATCCATGCACTATCTGTAATATAATTTCAAGATACCGACCGACCTCTATATAAATATATAAATATATTATATACCTCAACTTCCCTTCAAACTAACTCATCCATATCATTCCACATAATTTAATGAGGCATTAACATGACTCACTGATTTATATACCTTGGTTGTTCAATAAACTCAATAAACACTAAATTTTTCTTACTAGTATAAATAAATCTGTTTGAGTTGAAAACGAGTCGATTGTGACAAATATTTCATTTTCTTCTAACGAACTCCGAGGCATAGTGGTAAGTGATTTTACATTCGTTCATGTGTCCTGGGTGTGATTCCCAGCAGAGGATTTTCAATATTTTCAGTGTTCAAATTGTGGCACATTTTTTTATAATTTACATTAGCGAAACCCGGTAATCTTCGTATTGCCTGCATAATTATTTCATTTCACATATTTTTGGCATATTTTATTTATTCTCAGGACGGAGGTTGTCATCAGTCTTGAGGAAGTCTTTGAAATTAAATGAAGTAGGTATTTATTTTTTTTTTAACTTTCTGTACATGTAGTTTGTCTACTGGCGGGACAAACGACTATTTCTTCCAACCAGAGTCAATGTTAAATATACAATACATTTTATCGTATGGCAATAATGCTATCCACATCACAAAGTTAAAAACACTCTTTTCAATATTTTCTTCACGTTGAAATGTTATTGTCAAGCTGGAAACAGTTTTACCGTGCATTGTCACTGGGAATACACAAATTTTGAAAGGAGAAGAAGAGGAGAGGAAGAAGAATAAGAAATCAGGTATTAAGAATACGTTCAAATACTGAAAGAACGAGCAGAATCCCAGTACCTACACAATACTTTTTCACCACATCTTTCTTCGTACAAGAAGCTCGTCTTTGGAATCACATCCCATCGCTACTTCAAGTTTCAATACTTCTTGCTTTCAAAAGAAATCTGAGGAATCATTTCCTTACACTTAAAACTTAAATTTGTCTCCTTATCCTATCCTGTCCCCCCCCCCCTGTCGCCTCCGTTTCTTTATTGTTTTTGTTTTATATGTAATTACACCAAATGAATATGGATGGTTGGAAGATATTGCCATTTGGCAATAAGCCCGCCATTATGCACATGTACTTAAATAGCTTTAAATAAATAAAAAAAAGAATATGTTTTTTCTAGCCAATTATAATTAATTATATTTAGGATACACTCATTCAAAGGAATTTCAATTTTCACGGAAGTCCTGGAGTTCGGGGCTTAAAACACTATTGTTTTTTAATAATTACCATTTGATTATTAATTCGTCACATTTATAGTAGGATACAATAAAATATTAACTAGTATTATTATAATTCAATTATTTATTTTGATACTCGTTAATCAAATATCTGATTCGTTTTACTTTTTTGATGTTGACAAAACAATTCATGCGTCAAAGTTATTTTATGAAAAATAAATTGACACTATCATTTCATTTAAAAACATGTCATTAAAATCTTCCTGTCATTAAACACGAAAACCTTGAAATTGAAAAAGAAAATAAAAAATATTTCAGACCATCTCGCTTTTAAAATGACGTGAATATTTTAAGCAAAGACCTAATATACTAAATTTTAAGAAACCAAATCTTTATTTCGAACATATGAAATCAACGCGACACTCGCTTTTCAAAATAATACTAGTTGCATGTAACACATGAGATCCAACTTTCGATGCCGATATTATGCCCTATTCTGATTCATTTCAGAGTACGAAAACGTCTGTAACCAACGGTGACCGTGGATTAAAGGATTTCATCCGCGCGGTGTAATATAACAAAAACTTACACAACTTACGACTGTATTTTTTTAATATGTCGATGGATCTTTTGATAAGTTTCTATTCTCTTTGTAAGAACCAAACATTTTGAACTAAAGTTGTATTGTCTTCTGATTTGCGACTAATAGGAGGAAGTTATACAGTTTGGTTCGTTAACATAACTGCCTTCAGGCTATTTTAAACTCGGCTCTTGCCAAAGTTATACAATTTAAATAATCGATAGTGTAAATGTGGTTTAACGCAGTAATTTATTATCATGAATTCATTAGGGTCTTATTTAAAGTATAAATCTCCGAAAACACTCCGAAATAAACTAGTCTTATTTGAGCCCCAGAATGGGTGAAAATTAATTTTAATTTATGCCTGCGCACGTCTACTAATGGAACCCGCCATTTACATCGAAAGCAATAACGCTCATAAATATTAAATAAAAATGAGACACGAAAAAACACTTATTTCTAGAGGTTTCATATAAAAAAAATTCAGCCGTCGCTGGAGGCAAATCGTTTTAGTTGTTTCCAGATTTGCAACAAAGAGATTAATCTCCAACGTTTTCTGACATCGTCTAGCGTCGCGGTCTCTAAATATAGCGAGATGAAATATATTCAAAAGTTAGCGATGAACAATTTCAGTATTAGTCTTGCAGTCTAGATCATTCAGAAGAGACGGAGACTGCGTATAATATTGCAATGCAAAAACAAAAAATCTAAGCTTAGAATCTAGCAAGTTTTTAGTGCAAAAATCTACCAATTTCGCAAATTGTTAATAAGAATAAGATATACCTGATATTTTGGTAGATACCTAATAATAAATTACCAAAATATATGAAATTAGGTACCTACCAATGTACCTAGAATATGGATAGGTACCTAATTATTAAAAACTGTTTATAAATTATTTTTTCTTTTCGAATGTACTTAGATACGAAGGTGTAAGTATGTAAATTGAAAATTTATCAGGACATAAAACCATGAACCAAAAAAAAAACGTTTTATTTCATTTTCATTGAAAGACTGGATATGCAAGATAAAGAACATGACCAATACACGACGAATGTGAAGACTATGACTATTCTAAGACCGAACTAAAACCATGACCATTTCAGTTTTGGTTTTGCGTCTGTTAGTCACTATCAAACGTTCTTCGACGCACAATAAATTTCCTATGTTATTTTATTTTACTGTTTTGAAAAGCCACAAAGATTTCCTAGTATGCAGAGATAAATAAAGAAACAAGATAACATGTTTTCAGAAAGTTTCAAAGAAACATGTTATTATTTTTGTTAAATTCTTTATCAGACAACAACCATGTATTGTAAAATTATAATGATTTAATACAAAGTGACCTAATTTATGTATATCAAAACTATACTAAAACACACAAGTTAAGCATATAACACATATTTATTGATCAATATTTTTATTTTTATTTTAATTTATTGGAAAATTCACAGAATGTATTACATAACATTATTTACATAATCTTTTAAATTTAAATATATTCCAATTATGAATTTACTCGTGAAATATTACAATTTTAAAAGCTTGGTAGAAAAAAAGTATTAACAAATAAAACAAATCGAACTATGATGACAGAGGAAGTAACAATAACAATTAATTAATTCACAATAATTTGAAAAATAAAAAATAAATATATTAATGATATAGAGAAGAAATCTTAAAACATTGTGTAAAAAATCAATAGAAAAATTGAGATGGAAAAATCGAGATGCACAATCTCTCAAGACTTACGTCATGAATTTATCAAATAAACGGAAAAAAATAAACGGATGAGAAAAAAAAATATGAAGCATTGTAGTTTTTTTTTGGATATTTCGAATGTTGAAAATTTTTAATATTTCATTATTGATTTTTTTAAATATTTGTACCTAGTTTGTGTTGATCATTTAAATAATAAAAGATGAAAGCAAAAAAATGCTATATTAATTAAAATCAGATGAAAGACGTAGTACCATGATTGATATGCAAAAAAATGCTATATTAATTAAAATCAGATGAAAGACGTAGTACCATGATTGATATGATGTGACCAAGTATTTAAATTAAATATTCCAAGACACAAATTTTTGAAGACAGAGAAACAGAAGAATGTTCTGATCCTTTCTGATTGCTTAAGTTCCCTCAAATCCTTATCCAACGATCTCTCTAAATTTCCAGACAACGAACTACTTTGCTCTATCAGATGTCTCATGTGTAGTCTTATAGAAAAAGACTATGAAATTATACTAGCATGGATCCCGTCCCACGTAGGTATAAATGGGAACGAAGTCGCGGATAAGTTAGCAAAACAAGCCTCCAGTTCTGATGCCTCTTATTTTAACATTTCCCTTTCCATCCAAGACACAATTCGTTCCCATTGTAACATTGCCAAAAATAAATGGCAAGACCTGTGGAAAATCACTTCTGAAACCAAAGGAACATACTACTATAACATACAATTAAACATTCCATCTTTTCCTTGGTTTCATAAAAAAAATGTCCAAAAGAGAGATCTCTAATATCTCGAGAATGAGATTGGGTCATTGCTCAATTGCCTCTCACCTTTATAAAATAAATATAAAAGAAAGCCCTTCTTGTGCATGCGGGGCAGAATTGGAAACACTCGATCACGTGTTCTTCGAATGTCCGATGCACTACGAATATGACATATATCCCAACTTAAAAGTCCCTCTACCAGTCAACATGTCGCATCTCTTATCACTTAACTCTCTTGCTATTTATTCCGCAATATCTAAATTTATCTTGATAAATTGTATCAATCTGTAAGTCGTAACATTCAATAACTTATTTTTTATCTTTTCTTCCATTTGGCACAAATCACTCTTTTAAGGGTGGGTTGAGTAATATTAAAAAAAAAAAACAGAAGAATGTGTATAATAATAAGATGTATGAATTTGAATGTTTTCGTTCTGTTAAGTGTGTATACCTTAAGGTACGGTTCCACCAGTGTTCTGAACTGTGCGGCACTGTGCTGCACAGTGTGCCGCACAAATGTTCGCTGCGGTCGACTCATTCAAGCAAACAATAACAGAAAGAGCGCGAACATTTTTAAAATATTCGCACACAGCTGTGAACTTATGTGCGAGCACACGTTAAGAAGGTGACTGCTGCCAACGTACCTATTTTTTCAATTTGAATTTGCATCATTACTACACAACGAATCATTTTGAAAAAAATAACCTCAGTTAGTTTTGATATTAATAAAGAAAAATAAACCTTTACTTTTTAATTATGTTCTGTATATATTCTTGTGAGAAAATAATAAGCATACACCGATTTTAAACATTTATCTAAAATTTCTAAAATACTATAAGGTATAAAGCTTTATATTTTTTTATAAATTAAAGAAGATCAAAATATCTGGAAAAATACTATGTAAAGTTGCATTAATGCATCAGGTTAAGTTAATAAACCAAAAAAACTTATTTCGCAATGGCGCTGAATGGAAAATAAATGTTTTTAGGTTTATTTACTAAACCTGAAGCATTAATGCAACGTCACATCATATTTTTCTAGATATTTTTGTCTTCTTTAATTTAAAAAAAATATGTTGAACTACGCCTTATATTTTATTAAAAATATAAGATAAACGTTGAAAATCGGGGTATGCCATTATTTTTCTACAAGAATTTATACAGAACATTATCAAAAAGTAAAAATCTATTTTTTTCATAAATAACCAAATTATCTAAATTATTTTTTTCAAAACGATTTGATAAGAAATAATGATGGTACATCAAATTGAAAAATAAGCACGTTGGCAGCAGTCCCTCCTTAAATCAGTGGACTTGGGTCGACGCGTACAGCCCGTTCGAAACTTTAATAAACCTTGGTATAAGTGTTAGTGCATATCGGTGATATCGAGTGTACATATACATTTTGATTGTATTAGTACAAGCGCCATTGGCCGATCGCACACACATACTTAAATCAGTACCGCTTCAGACTTCAAATTGATGAAAAGTATAGGGTGTTTTGCATAATAATATTGATTTTAATAAAAGTTTTTTTTTTAATTAAAAGAACATAATAGTTTTTTTTAGTGAAGTATATAATAGTTTCTTTCAATATGTCACAAAATACAAAAAGAGGACGTAGCATACCTCTTTCCCGTCAATCCAAAGAACTCATTTTTAATATGTACGAGTATTTCCGGGAACAATATAAAAACAATAATAATACAATATCTCCGTTAGAACAAACATCAAAAGCGACTTAATTACCTATCTATTGCGACTGTAAAAAATAAATAAGGGAAAAAAATCAATTTACTCCCGATTGTTCTACTTCTTTTTCTTCTCCAAAAAAAAGTGCCTTAAAAAAATTAATGTCGATAGTTTCAACAGTGTAGTTATAAGACGTTGCATACATGATTTTCATGTTACAAATAAAAGACTCCCTACACTGTCGAAATTATTAGTTGTTTTAAAATCAGGCATAAACTTTATGGGTGGAAGAACTTCTTTGTGGCACATAGTCAAAGAACTGGGTTTCAAATGAAAAAAAAACAGAAGACAATTATTAATCGAAAAATGTGATATAGTTTTTAAAAGAATTACATTCTTAGAAAAAATGACTAAATATCGTTCTGAAGGTAGGCCAATTGTATATATGGATGAAACCTACATTCACTCTACCCACCACACATCAGGAATGTCTTGGTCCGATAGTTCAATTGAAGGGTTAATGAAACCAATTTCGAAGGGCTCACGATATAATATTGTTCACGCGGGAGGTGAGGCAGGTTTTATTCCCAATGCTTTTCTGATGTATAAATCTCACCAGAAAACTGGCGACTATCATAACGATATGAACAATACAAATTATGAAAAATGGCTGAAAGAGAAATTAATTCCTAATCTTCAACCAAGATCTGTTCTTTTGATAGATAACGCTCCTTACCATAGTAACCTACTTAATCTTGTGCCAAATTCAAATTCTAAAAAGAAAGTTATGATTGATTGGTTACAGAGTAAAAGTATATAATTTCCTCCCAATCTGCTTAAACCACAATATTGTACAGAATAATACTTTACAACAAGCCACGGAAAAAGGAATTTAAAATAGATGCCATTCTTAATGAACACGGACATACTGCACTTCGATTACCCCCTTATCATCCAGAGCTTTTAATTAATAAAATATGTGGTCCATAATAAAAAGTTATGTGGGATCTAAAAATGTATCATTAACAATGAAAGTATACGTGCTTTGGTAGAAGAAAAAATATCGCAAATTACCAGCAATTATTGGGTTCAACTGTGTCGACATGTCCAAAAAGAGGAAGAAAAATGTAAACAAAGTGATGCTATTATGGATTATATTATGGATGAGAACACGTTTGTTGTAAATACAGGTGACAGCTCATCATCACAAAGTGAATCTGAAGAGTCTGAATTATCGGGCGAAGAATGTTAGATACTAATTTGTTCTCGTCATTTTCATCTGATCACTGATCACAAAATAAAATTGAGACTTTCTGTAATTTGCATAATTATCTAGTTGGGGTGTTTCGGCGTTTTTGTTTTTTTTTTTAATATGTATAAGAAGTTATGTGTGATTGTACCTATGTACTAAAAGTTATTGTGTATGTTTAAAATGTTGTGTAGGTAATTGATAAAATAAATATTTAAAAAATTACTATTTTTTTATAAAAAAAATTGTAACCATCCTGTTACTAACATTTATGCAAGGGACTATTAAAGCTCCAAACGGACTGTACGTGCACATGTTGTTCGCGTACTCAGTCTTGCTTCCGCTACCGGAGAGAATACTTTATTTGTACGCGCACATTTTTTTACAAGATGGATTGGACGAATGCAAAAATCATAAAATTTATTCTAAAAATTGAGACACTTCCTCTACTATGGGATTCTAGTCATATTGACTATAAAAATAGAAACATGATGCAACACAAGAGGTTGCTCAAATTTTTGATTGTGACTCGACCGAAGTCATGAGGAAATGGAAAATCATTTTAGCCCAATACCGAAGAGAGAAAAAGAAAATCTCTGATTCAAAATCTTCAGGTTCGGGGATTTTAGACGTACAACTGAAGCAAGGTTTCTTTCGATGAGTGAACTTGTTCGTGCACACTGTGTGCTGCACTGTGCGCGTACAAAAGTTACACACAGCTATGCCGGTGGAAACAGAGGCTAAAGGCAGTAACAACTTTGTACGTGCACTACTGGAGTTCAGCACAAAATGTTCGTTAGCAAATGTGCTGCACACCATGTTGGTGGGATCTTACCTTTATTGTTGACAAGGCACGATTGATACATACATTACTTTAACAACAAGCCATCTTAAAATTACAGGACTATCACAGCCAAAGAAAAACTAATATCCAAAATAAGGAAGCACGCAGCGAAACAACATCTAAAAATAAAAAGGGAAAAATTACTTATATTGTTCAAATATATCTCCAGTCTATTCTGATATTTTAAACAGCTACTGTAAGATAGACCAAACAGTAAATGAAAACTACAAAGTGTCGTACTTTGAATATGAAGATCAATATAAATTAATAATATGATGTTAATTGAATTTTCTACAGCACTTCATACCGATATGTTCATGCGGCTTCTCAGAATTATGTACATCACCGCTCTCCTCCCTATATTAATGAAGCTTACAAGACCAAATCTGATATTAATTGGATTATATCTGCGGCGGAGGTATCATCACATAAAACAAAAGAGAAAATATTTAAACTTATTTTAAAGGAATATTTTCTCTCCCTTGATAATATTTACACAAATTTTATATTTAAAGATGTCCAGACAGTGAGTAAATTAACTTCAATATTGAATATTCCCTTCATGGTTCAATAACTGACTCCTGACCCACAATGGTCTCGAGTTCGACGAAAACACATTTTTTTGCTATATTTTCAATCTGGATCTGTGAAACTATTTTATTCATAAGTATCCAAAAGGTGGCATCTTGTTATTGGGTACGTATAAAATTAATTTGACATAGTATAAAATTATCGAGTTTAAAAAACTGATGATAGAAATGGGAGTGAAATTTTTAAAGGTATCGGTTTAGCTGGGTGTTGGCAGAGCGGTTAGCGCGCTCGCGCGCTGGCTCAGTCATCCAGTGATCGCGAGTTCGTATCCTGCCACTCACCTATAGCACAAGCATTTATGCTTTCTTTAGGGAATGTAAGAGTATGTATGTTTACTTGATACAAGAACATATTCCTTCTTTTTTTGTAATTAAAAATATTTGTAGACGTATTTCTGCGGAAAAGAGGATAGGATGGTTTGCGTAACCACCAATTAAACAGTTTGTGCTCTGCGCAGTGCACATATTCTTGTAAGATGATTTTGTATAAATAAGTGTTAACAACAATCAAAATGAACAAGTTAAGAAAGATTCAACACACAAAGTATAATACTAAGAAAAAGGTAATATTTTTTAACAGATTTTTAATTATCTCAATAGAGACGAAGTTGGAATATTTACTGTAGGAGAACCGGGAAATCATGGCACCTACAGGGCTTACGACCTGTCATCGGCTAGTTAACGTGATCACTTTATGCGCTTGCGCAACGTTCACCAATTATGCCTTTTTAATTAGATCCCTATCAATTCAATTTTTGAATTGATTTTGAATTGATAGGTATCAAAGGTCATATTTATTTATTTATTTTTATTTATTCATTTATCACACCATTTAAATAATCGTCATTAAAAATAATTTATTTTTATTTATTCATTTATCACACCATTTAAATAATTGTCGGCCATCGTGGCTCAATTGTTTGGGTATCTGACTGCTGATCCAAAGGTCTCGGGTTTGATTCCCGGTGGATACACTGTTTTTAATTGTGTTCTCAGTCTGGATCTGTGAGACGAGTAATATCGTAAGTTTACAAAATGTATCAATTTGTTATTGGGTGCGTGAAAAATTAATATTTGTCATAGTACGTGTTAGTTGCCCGAGAAGTATCCAATAATAATAATTATAATACCAAAACATGAAACTAAATTTCAACCATTTCTAAGAAATATATTTATTTATAAGTCGGATAGCTTTTTTATTAGATTATTTTGATCTCATGGTTATTATTATATCATCTTGCTGGTCCACATGAGAAGTATTTAAGTCTAAGGTTGAGGTGAATTGATAAACAACCATTCAATTTAAAACAAAAGACCTGGGGGGCAAGTCTGGTCCAACAGGCGAAATCAAAACCCTCACGATTACCCGTATCATGGATATAATTATTATATGGAGTTCTGTAATATCTTTAGATGTCGTAGAAATCCATATGATAATTATATCCATGATATGGATACATAACCAAAACCCTCACAATTGCCCATATCATGGATATAATTATTATATGGAGTTTTTTAATATATTTAGATGTCATAGAACTCCATATGATAATTATATCCATGATATAATCATCATATGGGTTTGATTTCGCCGGTTGGACCAGACTTGCTCCCCTTTTTCAATTTATTCAAACTGGGCAATACTTGAAAAGCAAAGAATAATTTCAATTAATTACATGTAATTAATCAATTAATCACCAGCGAAATCAGGTCCAGAAGATTAGCTTGGATTGGACATGTTATAATATCAGGGGAAGAAAGAGCCACAAAACGTATCTTGCAAAATAACCCGGTGGACAAGAGACCCCTGGGAAGACCAAGGCAGAGATTGATTGACAATGTTTCCCGAGATCTGAACGTGCTGAATGCTTGTGATGACTGGGAGTCCACTGCAGCTGACAGGAAGACTTGGAAAGCTATTGTTCAGGAGGCTTAAGCTCTACCAGAGTTGTATGGCCATCGGAAGTAAGTAAGTAAGTAATAACATGTAAATTATTTATTAATTTGTTAAAATTATGAACAATTAACTGTATAAAGGTGGGTATGTTTACATAAAGCAATCTCTTCCAACCAACTAAAGAAACGCTCAGCAAGTATTGGCCATATTGATATTACGAAATTGAGAAAAATTGTAGGTTTATATTTTTAACACAATTTTATTAAACTACACCTGTCTGTCCATACTGAAACTTCCCGACTTGTTAAAGCTCTGTAATAAGTCGAGATATCAGAATTCAGAATGTGTGTATCACCGATGGTAATGCAATATAACGGCCGCTTACCGCCAATACCTCCTATCTTAAATATGCCAAATTTTACAGAACATTCTGAAAACACTGTTTTGTAATTTTATTTCCAAGAAAGAGCTCTATCTTCTATGAAAATTGCTTAAAAAAACAGTTGTTTTTTACAATTCATAACTTTATATTCGTTTTTGGTGTTAATCAACACTTCTGTGTAAGATAGAAGTTGACGGTACAAATTTAATTGAATTTTGAGTTAGGAGGTATTGACGGTAAGCGGTCGATAAAGTATTTTATATTTTGATGAAATTGAACAATTTTGTATTTCATATAGTGTGATTGTTTAACTAGGTACCATTTGTGTCGTTTCATAATAGACTATGTATGTTCTGTATTTGAATATGTTTGCTGCATTAAACAACTGCGTTTGACAATATGTGTTTGACATTGGCAGTCAAAGAGTATATAATACCTTACGGATATTGGCATAAGGTTATATTCTCTTTGATTGGCAGTATGAATGTAAACAAGCTACGGACTGGCGTGAAATATTTTTTTATTCTTCATATCTACGTGAAGAAAATGTTGAAAAATGCATTTTCATTTTTTTTATATTTTCTTGTTGATTTTGGATATTACATCATTATATTGAGTTTGCAACGTAGTTTTTGTTTGAAATATAATATCATTAATTATTATAGTTTTTAAAATATTTTTATATATTCAGTTCATATAGGTAGGTAGGTATAAAATAGGATGCTTTATCAAAAATGAATATTTATTTCCTTTCCGATTAATCATTTTCTGTGTACCGGTTCATTTTTTTATGTTAATCCTTTGTTTTTCTCGTATGTAAATTTAATGGTTCGTATTTCAAACACAAACAGTATGAATATTTTTCCCCGTAAATAAGAACAATTCTGATGAAAAATTCTATTCGCTTTGTGTAATTATCGATTTTTACGCATAAATATATGACAATTTCACAGGGAAATCATATTTTATATACTGGCAGCACACAATAATATTTTGTGTAAATTGTGCAATTTATTATTTAAATATTAAATTGCAATGTCAGCATGGTATCTTTATATTTATTTTATTTTCACAAAGGACAGCACACAGTACATGGATACAATTATTGAAAGTAAATAAATCCAAATATAACATGTACCTCTTTCGTGCTATATCTAATTTCACAATAAGACAATAATAAGTGTGAATAGTGTGCGCGCATGAGAGAAGAGTAATAACAAATAATAACAATAACAAAAAAAATCTTCAAATGATATCACGTCTCAAAATATTCAAAATGCTCTCACGCTCTTTAAAACAAAATTTAACTGCTTTAATTAAAATATTTCATACAACATAAGCATTCTTCACCATACTGCATTAATAGTTTGTCTATCTTAATATAAAAATATTCTATCGTTAGAAAATTTATATTCCTGGTAGTAACATTTAAAATGTATAAAATATTTCATACAACATAAGCATTCTTTACCATATTGAGATTGTCAACATTTCAAGAAGAAAAAATGAATGCTTTCTATGGTGTGGAGAGTTTGGTGTTGGCCACAACCCACTCGTTTATCAATACAGTTGTATTATTTATTTAACTTACTCGCAGTGAATCTCCAATCTCCAAAAATCAACCCTTGTATTATTTATTTGTTCCTGCAGTTCTACATATCGTACTCTTTCAGATTTTGGTGCAGTTTTGCAAAATTTTAATTTTCTAGCTTTGGGTTATTTTTTCGACGTTCTGCCGTGGCCATTTTCATTTCTTATGCAAAACGGATTGTTCTCAATATTGTAATTTATTTATTTAAAAAGCTTTGAGCCATATACATAAATATTATTATCGCTAAACAGACGTAAATTGCCCAACTGTGTTAACCTACATACATTCTGAACATCTATTTTATGTATTTATAAATACGACGAAGTGGATACATCATACTCGCATAAATGTTGAATAATATTTTATTGACAATTTTTTTACATCTCAATAGAGACGAAGTTGGAATATAATTGGAGAACCAGAAACACAAAGCACCTATAGGGCTTACGATCTGTCATCGGCTGGTTTATGTGATCACCTTATGCGCTTGCGCAACGTTCACCAATTATGCATTTTTATTGAGTTCCCTTATCCATGCAATTTTGAAAGGTCTATATATTTTGATAATAGGAAACTGATCGTTTTTAAAATAAGCTTTTTTAACATCGCTTTCTATGAAGTACCGATAAAACCTTCTTGTTACCCCATCTACCTATTGAGGAATTGTTTTTAATTAATGTTCTAGGTTGAAGATATATTTAAAAATGTAGATTGATCGAACCAAAAAAAATATTTTAATAATCGTTATAAAGGTACCAACATCTCGATGAAATTTAGTAAACTATATTGGTAGTACTGAGAAGCGAATATGAGAAGAAATACTTCAAACAATCGTTCTTCAAAAAACTTGATATTTAACGGTAAACAAAATTGTTCTCGACGACAATTACCCGCGCAGAATCAATGTAACTTTTAGTGTTCTAGTGTTTTCAAAGAACTCTAGTATCAGAATATTGGGTAGATACCTTTATATTGTAAGATCAAGGGGGGATTTGTACTTTATTTTCTCATAGCTTAGAATATCTTTTTATCTTTTCTCTCGCATATTCTTTCTCTTCAAAGAATGGCGGTAATCCCGGGTATTTTCAGCTTACCGTAGACTTCCCCCGAATAAAAGTTGTGAACTTATTTCATATGTTACAGATCTGAGATTAGATTGACCGGAAACAAATTTCTCTTAAGCCACAATATTGATTTATAAGGAATTTTTCACCATCTCGATAGAAAATAATTTTATGAGAATTATTTTTTTCATCACAAGTCTTCAATAATTTGATGTGTATGGATGACTCTTTTTGTTTCTTCATCATCATCATCATCATCAGCCATTATTCGTCCAGTGTTGGACATAGGCCTCCCCTTTCAACCTCCATGCTTTCCTATCCCTCGCCACCCTATGCCATTGACCTCCTGCCACTCGTTTGATGTCGTCAGACCATCTTGTTTGCGGTCTGCCCGGGTTTCTGCGTCCAGTTCTCGGTCGCCACTCCAGGGTTCGTTTGGTCCATTGATCATCTGCTGTCCTTACTACATGGCCAGCCCAATTCCATTTTAAGGAAGCTACCTTGTATGCAACATCGGTAACTTTTGTCCTTTCTCTGATCCATTCGTTGCGTTTTCGATCACGAAGACTAATGTTTAGCATCCTCCACTCCATTGCTCGTTTCTTACTGCTTATTAATTATAGATAAGAAAAAAGTGGACTGTATTATTTGCACGGAATGGGACACTTGGCTGCGGCCACTTGGGTGCGGGACACTTGGGTGCGGGACACTTGGCTGCGAGACACTTGGCTGCGGCGGACACTTGGATGCGGGACACTTGGGTGCGATGGACACTTGGGTGCGAGCCCACTTGGTTGCGAGTCCATTTGGTCGCGACGGACACTTGGATGCGAGCCCACTTGATTGCGATTATTAAAATTATTATAAAAAATTTTTTTTCTGCTTAGGAATGAAGTGTTTCGTACTGATTTTTGTAATGCTCTTTATATATATGTACGGTCTAAAAGTATAAAGTAAAAACAAGTTTATAAAGTGAAATTATTTTTCATACTACGAGTATGAAAGTCAAATTTTTTTTTCCAAATTTGTTGTGATAAAAATGTAGGAAATTTGAAAAAGAACCTATGTAGTTAAACATCAATACATATCACGCCGTATCCCTAATTTATGTGATCGTAAAAGTCTTTTCGTGGACGTATTAGGTACATACAATTGATTACATTTCATGATTACAAACACATATATTATCTTTAAGTAAGTAGATAGAAACTTTTTTTAAGAAAAAGAAATTTAAACGGGTTTTTAAATCATGTTTGTATTATTAATCGTTTTCCTATCTCAAATCTGAAGCTACCTAATTGATTAAATCACACTATCGCATTATTGAAGATTTTTTAATTTATTTTGGAAACGACTGTCTATAAACTGTAGAGAACAACATATATGTAGGTACTTTAGTAAATAAAAATAAAACAAGTATTGTACAGAAAATAATATCTAATATTTAAAAAAAATAATAAATTACATTTTATAATAATTTAAATATGTATTAGTAATAATGAAATGTAATGAATTGTATTTAATATGTACAAGAAAAAGCTGTTACGATCACATAAATTAGGGATACGGCGTGATAGTAGGTATGAATTGATGTTTAACTACATAAGTTCTTTTTCTAATTTACTACATTTTTGCTATCACAACAAATTTCGAAAAAAATATAATTCACTTTTCATATAGGTATGGGTATAAAAATTCTCATATTTATAGTATGAAAAATAATTTCACTTAATAACCTTGTTTTTACTTTACCTATACTATTACATTTAAATATCTTTATACTTGTATATCAACTACATATATATATAAAGAGCATTACAAAAATCAGTATGAAACACTTCATTTCAAAGCAGAAATTTTTTTTTTATTTCGCGACCAAGTGGGCTCGCACCCAAGTGTCCGTCGCGACCAAATGGGCTCGCAACCTAGTGGGCTCGCACCCAAGTGTCCGTCGCACCCAAGTGTCCCGCAGCCTAGTGTCCGCCGCAGCCAAGTGTCTCGCAGCCAAGTGTCCCGCACCCAAGTGTCCCGCAGCCAAGTGGCCGCAGCCAAGTGTCCTAGACCGATTATTTGCATGGGTGATTCGTTGCAACCACTGCAAGGTACAAGGAAAGATATAGATGGAACCCTACACTTGCTTGATTATTCCTGTCTCCTCCCTTGTCTGGATGGCCACAAATATTATCTTAATTCACGCGTGCGCGGCGAGAAACAATTATGATTAATTCAGTGAGTGTAGGAGAGCGGTTCAAAACAAAAAAAGTCCTTTAATTATACATAATTTAATGAAATCTATCGAGCCTAGATTATTTAGTATTATTTATGTTTTACTTTGTAATGCCAGCATTCTTTTTGTAATTTCTCTCTAATTTCCCAAATATTCATTATGATGGAAGATGTTATCTTACGAATCTAGGGTTCTGTATGTTTGTAAAGGTTTACGACCCAAAACTATAAATTTTGTTGAAGTTAACGTCAACGCTCCAAGCCGAGACTTTTATGACACATATTGGATTATGACAAGAACTTTGCTAAACATGTGATGGTGGAAGATATTAACTTGATGAAAAAGTTATAATCATAGTTGAAGGTTTCCACCCCTAAATCTATTCTTCCATCTAAATGGAGCTACCCCGCAATGGGTTGAAATTATTTTTACACCGGTCAAAAACATTTGGCGTAATACTTGAGCCAATGTGTGGACAGGCATCATAAAATCGATTTTTAAATTGGAGTGTATGGAATCAAACGCCTGGTCTTGGCAAATTTAAATCACCATCAATCAATCATTGATGTCTCTCCATGAAATATTTTTATGAAAATAATAAATGTATCAAACCTCAATATAAACCCAGAATATATTGACTAAAGCAATAAAATAGTGATTAACAAAATAATCTAATTTTAAGTTTCCTGTGCTTGGGGTCACTTTGAAATATTCGACAGTTAAAAAAATTATGAAGCACTATTCATATATCGTTCAAAATCTAATGGAGTCTATGCGAGTATTAGATATGCATATTTGCAATATTTGAAAAGAATTGAATGAATACTTAAGTCTATAATCGATAAAGTAAAATAAACACACCGTACATAGCATACAGAACATAGCACACAGCACATAGCACATAACACACACACTCACACACACAATCACACACACACACACACACACACACACACACACACACACACACACACACACACACACACACACACACACACACACAAACACACACACACACAGATACATTGTGATGAAACTTTCAGAATACAATCTCAGCATGATACTAGTTGATAATCTGCAATAAAAAAATACCCTTAAAAATTGCGAAATTATAACTCCCCACTATATCCTCTTGGGTTAGTACCTTCCAGAACTATGCAGAAAGTCAATCCTAAAGCCGAAGAAGAGACAAAGTTGGAAGTTGGAAAACCGGAAAATCAAAGCACCTATAAGGCTAACGATCTGTCATTGGCTGGTTAACGTGATCACTTTATGCGCTTACGCAAAGTTCACCAATTATGTCTTCTTATTGAGTTCCGTAACAATCCAATTTTGAAAGTTCTATATGTACATATATGTAAATCATGAAAATCTTTTCGCTTGAGGATTAGCTGAATCACCATTGCCATCTATGAAACGAGAAGATTTTTTTTGTTACGCCATCTACTGAAAAATTGGGTTTGTTTATAATTGGGTTGTTTGTATTATTTTAAAAAATTGTCACAAAAATATCATTGACTCCCGAGAAGGAAATAATCCAATGTTGGCGTATATGCAACGATAATAATATTCAATATTAATTCATTTATTGCGACCTTAGATTATATATGATTCAGATACCTAGTCAGCGCAATGAATGTATGCCATCTAAAACTACTCTGAAACAGAAGGATTTCTAGTATACGTACACCTACCGATACGCACACTTACATAATACGTAGACCAAAGAGTATATAATACCTACGGATAGTAGACCAACCGATCTACCGCCTCACACACACACACATGTAAAAAAAACTTGGCATACATTTGAATTCGAAATTTTTTCTACACGCAGCTTCTGTACATTATAATTTTATGATTGGGACAAAGTTGTGACGCTAGGAAAAATATGAAAATAAATATTAGAAAAAAAAATATAGTTGGTTTATGTTCATCGAAATAGATGATATCTAGCAATAAATTAATTTCATTCCAGTTTATTCAGCTTGTAAATTTTATTTAGAATCATTATATTGTATAAGAGTTTATTTAGGATCAAATAAATATGTGTTTTATTATTGATACCTACTCATAGTATTTACTTATCGGACGTCCTAAAACAGGTTCACCTAGTTGGACGTCCAATGAGACATATAACTATATAATCCAGCGTAGAATAATGAAAAATCATTACCAATATTACGCTATACCTACAATTCTAAGACGGGTGGGAAGGCCGAAACTTCGCTAGCTGGATGGAGTCACAGCCGATTGCAGAATGCTCGGTGTGAACTGGAGGACTGTCGCTCTGCAAAGAAGCGAGTGGCGACTGATCTTGGAGGCAGCTAACACCCACCAAGAGTAGTAAGGCCTATAGAGATGAAGAAGTGTTTAAATGTTTGGAAAATTTAGTACTTACTTACTTACTTTCCGTGTCCGGAACACCATCATATTGGTTGGTGCTCCGGTGGTGGAAGGATTGGCCGGCATTCTGCCGTTTCCAGGGACGCCCGATTGCTTTTCCGAAGTTAACCGAAACTCAATCTACGTGGAGGCTCCTTCCGTGTCCCCGGAAAATTTAGTGGAATAGATCAATAAACTTCTTATGGCAGTACCTATATTTACTCGTTACTTGTACATACAAACATACCTATATGGTTTTAAGTATACAACAATCGCTTGATACTTAGTGTATGTGAGTGACAAGTCCAGAATACTATTCAAATTGACTTTATTTACACATACAAAATAAAGTTTACAATATACAATATAAAATAAACAGTTCTCAAAATATATATCATATATCACAAATATTAACGATCGGCCGAGCCCTTTCAGACCCGGCCAATACAATTGTGCGGGTCACAAGGATGATTTTTTTTCGTAACCTAAACGTTGAAAGTGGATGGGCTCATATGATTGTCATATGATTGTGCGTGTTTCAGACTATCCATTCCAATTGAAATTTTGTATCAATGGCAGCCGGCATTCAGGTACGAACGTGTCAAATTTAGTGTAAAATTGTGCTCCCAACTTTTACGTAAGTAAGTGAAATATTTTTTTTTCCTCTGGTATAATAACAATCGTTTAATAGGCACTATTAATTACTATTTTTTCTATGTGTTGATGATAATTTAAATAATTTTTACTCATTTATTACAGCGGCATGGCCTAACGAACTTTTATGTCACAATTGTGAGGGTGTGGGCCCAAACTGTTATAATATGCAGTTTGCGTGATTTCACTGTTACTTTGATTTTTTGGTTTCATCACAATGAAAATGGGTTTGAATGATGCTGCCATCGAGAAGCTGTTTAATGGTTCTGGAGACGACAGCAGTGATGTTGAACAAGACCAGTTATTACCGGAAAGCGAAGAAATTTGCACTTCATCATCATCGGAAGCAGGCAGTATAAGTGATGAGGACGATGCTCCATTGAGTACATTGACATGGCAAAAAAGGAGATTTAACAGTAAGTCAGTTCCAGAAGATACTCCTCGTACGATTGTGCCTATGAAAACGCCTACAGAATATTCTGAACAATTCTCTACAACACAACTTTAAGAACAAGTTAGGGCCCAAGTTGATGCAACTGTGCAAGTATCGCAATTTTGCAGTTAAATGTTGGGCCCATTAAAATACAATTGTGTGTGTCACAAATGTGTGAGTAAGAATAGAGGACCACTATGACACAATTGTGAGGGATACAATTTTCCAAGATGCAGCCGGAAAATCCAGAAAATGACCTCGGATTCGTCATCTACGACCCAATTTTACTTAAGACCACTCTATATTTTCACAAAAATCTTTGTAGTTTAAGTGCGGGTCTGAAAGGGCTAGGCAAAAGAATGACCCGCTGTTCATTCAATATACGAATGCATCCGACTACGCATTCGGGAATCTCCGTCGACTCGAAGATAAATCACACATATACTGTTAAATTTCAGGGTCCATTGAATTATTCACTATTTGCATATTTTTTCATTGAAACCACAATTTTCCACATTAAAAGCTTGAATATCCGACAATGTTCAATAAAATACAGATTTGTAAAAAAATGTTTGAGGATCGGAGCACGTACCTACGCGAGTTTAAAACCAAAAAACGGAGTTTCAATGTGTAAATATAAATATGAGACGATCTGAAAAGATAAATAACTTTATTCAATTATTATATTTCATCTGCTCGACATTTTCGAGCAGATGTTTGACTATCTAATTGAAATTTAATTCACGCAAATTAACGTGGGCATCTCCTATAAAAAATATTCCAAACTAGTAATTACCAAGCGAAATTAGCCCTTTTTATAACATTTTCAGGGTGAATCTGATATCAAATGACATTTTAAAGATTACCACACTTTGTTTTTGACCAGCCAAGGCTTAACTGCAAACCACGTGACAAAATTCATGTAATTTTAGTGTTTAAATTATCACAAAATCTTGGAAATAAAACGATAGCTTTACGTGTTTAGGGTCGGTTGGAAAAGATTGATGTATTTTTTTTTTTTTTTTAACATGTCTACGTAGGGGACGCCAGCTATTAGGATTTGGGTCCATTTTACTCTGCCGAAGAAGCGCACTACGTAGCGTTGGGAGGGGTTTGCAATCTAGAAAAGAGTTTATTAATTCGGATTTTAAAAAGACCCGGGTTGTACGAAGATGGAAACACAGAATTCGGAAGATCGTTCCACAGTCGGGCTGCTGTGTTAATAAAGGAGTTCGAGAAGCGACTTGTTCGTATATGTTGAAGGTCCACTGTGAATGGATGCTGCGATTGAGTGAAGCGAGTGACTCTGTTGCGAGTGGGTGGAGGAGGGACCAAAGATGCAAGTTCTTCTGAGCAATTCCCGTGGTAGTATCTATAGAATAAACTTAAAATACCGACTCTGCGTCTGTGTTCTAGTGATTGCAATCCATCAGTCAGTGATGGATCATCAATCAGACGTATAGCACGCCTTTGGACAGCGTCGAGGGTATTCAGTAGGTATTGGGGGGCGCCACTCCAGAGGTGACTGCCATATTCAATAATTGGGCGTATTTGCGCTTTGTAGAGTATACAGATCTGGGTCTTAGTAAAATATCTGCGCGCTCTATATAGTACGCTCAATTTTTTGGAGGCGAGTTTCACCTTAGCTTCGATGGAGCCCTTGTAGTGTAATTGGTTCGTTATAGATACTCCAAGCAGGTCGATAGAGCTGCTGTTAGGTAGGGTGCTTCCGTTGAAAGACACTTGCAATTCATTGGGGTTTCTCTTCGCAGAAATTAGACAGGCTTGGGTTTTTGAGACGTTAAATGAAACAAGATTACTTTCACCCCAGGTATTGATTGAGTGGAGGTAGCTATTTATTTTTTGATGAAGGTCTTTCCGGGCTTCTGATATTTCACTCTGTTTAGGAGGTTTGTCAAAAGAGAAATTGTCATGGACTGTGCTGTCATCAGCGTAACAGTGGATGGGGGCGCGTAAGAGCAAGTCATTTATATGTAGGAGGAATAGGGTTGGAGATAGAATGGACCCTTGAGAGACTCCCGCATTAATGGAATGGGGAGAAGAAGAGCAACCGTCCACTACAGTTATGACTTCGCGATCTTTTAAAAAATTCGCAATCCAAGTACACAGAGACTGGGGTAGTCCATAAGAAGGGAGTTTCATTAAGAGACCTCGGTGCCAAACCCGGTCGAAAGCTTTAGAGATGTCAAGGGCGACAGTTTGAGCTTCTCCAAAGCGTTCCATAATTCGACCCCAAACGGATGTCACATACGCGAGTAGATCGCCACAAGATCGATTTCCACGAAATCCATATTGGCGGTCGCTTAAAATTTTGTTTGCTTCGAGGTATGTGATCAACTTGGTGTTTAGTACCCTTTCCATTATTTTGGAGAGTACAGAAGTAATAGCGATGGGTCTGTAGTTAGATGGGTTGGAGCGATCACCTTTTTTGGGAATTGGGTGGATGACCGCTTTTTTCCAGTCACATGGGACAATACCAGTTTTGAACGAGAGTTTGAAGAGTTTAGTAAGAACTGGGGCTAGTTCGGCGGAGCATTTTTTTAACACAAGAACGGGAATTCCATCAGGTCCATTAGCTTTGTTAACATCCAACCCTCGGATGGCGAGTAAAACCTCAGAGAAGTTAATCCTTACTTCTTTCATTTTAAAACCACAATGTGGAACTGGTTGAGGAGTTTTTCCTCCGTCGTCAAGGGTTGAGTTATCTGCAAATAATTTACCGAGAAGATTAGCTTTGTCGGTGGCAGAGTTAGCAATGGATCCGTCATGGTTCGTTAAAGGTGGAAATGAAGATGTGCAAAAGTTCTGACCTATGGAGGTTGACAATGACCAGAATCTTCGGCTACCGTTAGGGCATGAGGAGAGTTTTTGACTTATATGTTGGTCATGGAGTTTTTTAGCCTGATTAATGGTTTTTTTACAATCCTTTGTCATCTTGTTGTATTGCAATAAACCCACATTTGTGAATACACTTATTTGTAAACAAATTGAAGAAATATTGAAAAGTTTTAATTATTGTCTTAAAATGGTTTGCCCACATAAAAAGAGTGACGATCGTCGGATAAGAAAAGAATGAGAAGTAAAGGTTGGCAAATAAAATACTAACACTACCATATAAATATGATTTCAAAGAATGGGAAAGTAAGAATAAAAGAAGAGCGTGTATGAGACGATGGACGTATATGAATCGAGAAATATAAGTCAAGAGAGAAAAGTCTGGCGTTTGTTTATCTCTACCTACTCCTAAATAGGAAACGGCATGATAGTTTGGTACGATAACTACAAATATAATGCTCATCCGATACAGCATTATTTTTATCATACAAGTGAACACTTTCTAATAACTCAATTATTCATATGGAAATTCCCTCTAGAAGATCGTTATATATAGTTATATTTTTTTTAATAATCTTCAAACAAGTGACTTCCCGACCACTATTACTAATTCAGTGTGTCAATTATTGAAAGAATCGATTAAGTAGTTGAGTTGTTTGGAACTCGTTAAATATGCGGACGAAATACAAGACGAAAAGTTTTTGATAAAAACAAACAAAGCTAAACGTACGTATTTTCTATGACTAAAAGAATCTTAAGTCAACGATTTATTTTCGTGCCAGAATTGCTAATTCGGAATTTAAGTGATTTACTTAATGAATATGTGACAGTTACCTATACGTATATATAACGTCTCTTTATCCTTAAAATACTTTCGGTTGAGAAGTCGAGATAAGTTGAGAAATAAGTTTTTATGTGATCATTACAGTCACACAAATCTCTACTTAAATTCACCAGTTTTAAGAATTACGTCATAGGTTTATTATCTTCAAATTCGAAAAAAACAAGTGCGTTGTGGCCAACACTTACAAGATCTTTTTTTAGTCAGAAGCCTACATATGATTTCACTCTTTTCAGCCTTTATTCCTACTTGCTTCGTTACACGTTCATCGTTAATTTTCTCTATGTGTTCAAAATTTTCTCTTCGTGTAGGTAACGAGTTGTATGATACACTTTAAGAGGATTAATTCATTGTTGTCAAATCATCGATACTTATGGCAAGCCTCTACGAGAAGAACATATTCCAACTATCGAGATATCCTAAACTTGATTTGAATCGTTGTGTTTATTTTTTTTATTTATTTATTACAAAAAAACTTATAATACATAAAAAAATACATAACAAAAAAGAAATTAAATCACTTTATAATATGACAAAGTAACAAAATATTCATATGTAACAAAAAACCTATCTTATAAATAGGCATATATATGTAATAAAAAAACAACATTTAAAATCAATAATGAATAATCAAGTAAGTGTATAATACCTACATATATATCAACAATGAATAAATAAAAACAGTTTTCATAGGCAAACCCTCTTTATACCTACATAAAATTTCTTTAGATCGATAATATCCGTATGTCTCTGCTCAGGCAACAGTTCGTTAAACCACTTAACGCCAAGATACGTATAGTGGTTTTGTGCGTAGGCCGTTCTTTTTTTGGTATATTTAGTATCACATTAAATCGACGAGTGGCTCTTCTACAATCCGAAGCATGTACTCTATCGACGAAATACTCCCTGTAGATCTGCTTCAATGCATTTCTCTAATATATAGCATGCAGTGATGGGACATTTGACTCGGTAAAAAGGCTAGTTGTAGGGTAGTCTCTGGGTTATTATTATTGTAACTCAGTGTATTAAATGTTTTTAAACCACCTTGATTTGCTAGTAACAAACACGACAAGTTCTTTTTGTTTCTGATGTTACAGAATACGAAAGTCCATAAATAAATTAAACAACACGTTAAAAAAATACATATCCTTTGTGAAATCACATAGGATTAGTATTCTTCTGCGAATTTTCCGCTTCACCGGAGAAACGGGGTGCTTTCAACCTTTGAATTTGTGCGAAAATAATCTCTTCAAAACCTTTGTGATGACGTATCCTTTCTGTTTTCATGGTGTGCTACAACCCCAAAGCAACAATTTGCCCGAAACAATCTTCAAAGGGTTCTCTAAACTGTACGGTTTATAACTTACACGATATAACTTTACAAGACTGGCATTCTGAGAAGATGTATGAAATACAGAGGTTTGCCATGTTATTAGAATCACTAAAAAAAGTAGATAATACATGAAGCGATATTAGTAGGTAGGTACATTTTCTTAGGTTATGAACGTATATCAAAATATATCAAAACTAATTTTCTCCAATTGTAAATACATTTTTTTTCTTTGTAGCATTTGGGAGTATGGATGTATAGATATTATATTATCTATATTATAATAATATTAATATCACCTCTAATATTTTCGTATTATTTTTTCCTTTTATAACATTAGAAGCAATAATCAGACATTTCAGCGTGATTTTACGAAAAATGAAATTTTCGTTTTAAAACATTTATAACAATAATAACGTGTCTTTATTAAAAAAAAGTATAATTAACGTGATACAAATGCCCCTCAGCCTCCATTGAAAAAAATACACGATATTGTGAAGACAAACAAGTAGGTATGTGAAATTGAAAAAAATCATAAGACTGGCATCCCTGCAATCAATTATATTAAATATTTATTTATTTAAACGTGAGCTACAAATTGTATTGTGTAAATTAAAAATATTCATAAAGTCAACATAATAACTATCTCAGTATAATATCTCATATAAAGTCATATTATATAATTAAAATATTTTACTGTTTAGAAATGTAATAACATTTCTTAAATATAAGTACTAATTTATAGCTGTCGCCAAATATATTGAACTTTTAACCGACAAGGGGTACGATTTGCACGTAAACCATCGAAGCAAAAAGAAACAAATTTGCGCTCTGCGCAACCGGAAGCACGTTCAAGATGTTTCGAGAAAATTATACTGCGTTTGGCACAACCATGAAGGGCATGAAGGTGTGATGTGTAATAATTAACTGAATTTGGTACTCCCGCGAATATGTTTCTCAGCGATTTGTACTAATTTACTGCATTTAGTACTCTCACGAATATGTTTCTTAGTAATTTGTACTAATTTACTGCATTTGGTACTTCCTTGATATGTTTCTCAGCGATTTGTACTAATTTACTACATTTGGTACTCCCACGAATATGTTTCTCAAAGATTTGTAGTATTTTTTCAGCCTGTATAATAATATTGCAAGCCTCTGTATATAGATACAATATATCGGTAAATGCACTTGCTTTGCGCTGGAGAAAACTTATATGAATCACTCTGTATGGAAAAGAACAAAAGTGAAGACACGAGAACCGTCACATTTCTTGCAAGCAACAAATGTATCACTGCAATATAAAACATCTAACATCCATCATATTATTATCTTTTTGGTAGCATCTGCAACTTTTGATACCACAAAGTATCTTGAGTCATGATCAATCGTTGGTATAGATTTTTGATAGACTCGTGTATTTAGTTATATATATATACATCTTAGCATTGTAAGTAACATTATATTGGATTTGATGGGTAATATGATAGGATATTTCATTGCATTAGGAATCAAGTAATGTAGAAATCGATCCACACTTTGCCTGGACGACCAATTTATGTTTAATTTAGGGAATGTATTAGGATATATAATATGTAATTTAGGGAATGTATTAGGATGCATGTTATATAATTTAAGGAATGTATTTGGGTGTACTTTTCACACGGAGATATTCATTCTCTAAAAAAACATATAAAATTCTGAATATGTTTTTTATCGCAATATAGAGAATTTAAAATATAAAAAATTTAACTCGCTAGGTTGTCTTTGCACACCCAATCTGAAAATGGTCTGATAATGTATGTAAAAATAATATTTTTTTATGAAAATATGATAACCGTAATTAAATATTACAATTCTGGTAGAATTTATTTATCTAAGGTTAGTAGATATTTACTTATAATATTTTCAATTTACAACTGATAAAAAAATAATAAGGTTCGGAATAAACTCCAAGTACCAACTGTTTGTATTAGTATATCTGTATGTTGAAAAATCTCCATACAAAATGAATTGTTTTTCTGGGGGTAATTTATTTGATTCGTTCCTTCTGGGAATCAATTTCACGAGTCATGAACTTTCTGCGTTTATTATTAATAATTCAAAGCAAACCATAACAGTTCATACCAAGGACAAATTGCCAGAAATACCTTTTTAACTCAACAGCAAAATACAAGCAAGTCGTAAAAATATATCGCAGTCGTAAAATATAATGTCGGCCTTCGTGGCTCAGTTGGCTAGGTATCTGACTGCTGATCCAAGGTTTCGGGTTCGATTCCCGCTGGAGGCACAGTTTTTTATTTTAATTTTTGTGTTTTCAGTCTGGATCTGTGAGAAGATAAATATCGTAAGTCTACAGAATGTGGCAACTTGTTATTGGGTGCGTGTTAAATAATTATACTATGACATAGCACCTGTTAGTTGCCCGAGAAGCTATTTAAATTAAAATACAATATATACTACCTATAATTTTTTGACAAACTTTTCAACATCTCAAAAGAGACGAAGTTGGAATATTATAGAAGAACCAGAAACTCAAGGCACCTACAGGGCTTACGACCTGTCATCGGCTGGTTTACGTATATGGAATGTCTGCGTATATCCAATTAAAAAAATATTCGATATACTACCTATTTATTTATTTTATGTAGCATCTCGGGCAACTGATAGGTGCTATGTCAAATAATTATTTAACACGCAAGTTACCACATTCTGGAGACTTATTGTCTCACAGATCCAGACTGAAAACACAATTTAAAACTGTGTCTCCACCGGGAATCTAACCCGGGACCCTTGGATAAACAGTCAGATACCTAACCAACTGAGCCACGAAGGCCGACCTATGTTTATTTTGTTTTATTTTATATAGCTTCTCGAGCAACTAACAGGTAGGTACTATGTTAAATATTAATTGCCTTATTTATTTATTTATTTTTTTTTAATTTTATTTTACCAAGGACAGCACACAGTACATGCATACAATTATTGAAATTAAATAAATAAAAATACAAAAATAACATGTACCTCTTACGTACTATACCTAATATCAAAATAATACAACAAAAAAAGTGTGAATTAGTGTGGGTGCGCGCATGAGAGAAGAGTAATACATGTGTGAGTGAAAGAGATATCTAGAAAGAGTGTGAGTGTGTGTATGTGTGTGTGTGAGAGAGGGTGTGCATGTGTGTGTAGACGAACATATATTGACAGATTCATGATTTGGGAAGAAAAAGAAAATATATTGCTGAGGGTGGTTGGGAAAAATAAAATTAATCAGTACCTAATTGTTATAATGTCACGATGTTAGATATAAGTTTATTTTTGAATGTTATATGTGAATCGAAATCGAATCTTATGGTATTATTTGCCGTCTCAAAGATCCAGTCTAAAAACATAATTAAAAACTGTCTCTCCACCGGAATTCGAACCTGGAACCTTTGGCTCAGGTGTCAGATATCTATCCAACAGAGCCACGAAGGCCGACATTGTTCAAACTTACGTCTATATTTTAACAAAAAAATAATTAGTTTTATTTCTAGCAATAGTGTTTGAAGTTTTATAATATTTTTTTATCCAATACAATTTTTTAGAATAAGTAAACACTGTAAATTATCCTTGGAAGAAGTTCAACATAGAGAAACATTTCTGGGAAAAATTCAAAAGTTGACTCAATACATAATAACACTAAAATTTATCCTAGGAGGGAGATATTTCTATTACATATTTCTATCGTGGGCCATTTTCTTATATTAAATTAAATTTTAAATTTGTATAAACACTTAAATTTGTCCCATGAATAACCACTTAAACATAAAAAGGTTAGTGTATATAAAAAAGCAAAATAATGATTGCCTATTCAAATCATTTAGCTCACTCTGCCCCTCTAGACAACGTGTCATTAGCTCAAGAAAAGATAACTCAATGTATGGAAGTGACAGTTGCCAGTCACGTGACAACTGTCATTTCCATACATTGAGTTATTTTTTCTTGTTTCTTTTCTTGAGCTAAATGACGCGTTGTCTAGGGGGGCTGGAAAGTCTATTCATATTATCTTTCCAAACTTATTTCCAACTTTCCAATACATGTAGGTACCTATATTTATTTACAAATATATGTGTATTGGTAAGTTAAAGCATTCCTTTTCTCTTAACTTTTGATTCTCTGCCAGTAAAATCTCCTCTAAAGTAATGCAAACATTAGTTCCACTTTTTCTTTGGTGGATACGAAATCTTTGATTTCAATTACTAACACGAGAGAAGGATCTCTTTGATTGGATAGTCATTTCTGTACTTATTGAATCGTAAGAAATATTCCAGAATATTCCTTTTAATGATGTCTTCCTTGATATTCCTTTTGAGATACAAAATATAGAGACATAATGAATTATAGTTGTTTTTTTAAATTAAATTGTATCCATGACTAAGTAGTATGTCAACAAAATGCAGTTGTTGCACACCTGTTACGTCACTTCTCTACTAAAGATCATTTCTACTTAACTCACGTTTCTATATATAAGTAATCCATTTATTTCCCTTTAAAGCTGCACCAACCTTTTTTTATTCTCTCTTGGTGTGCTTTTGAGCCAATATGATTTGCGTCGAGAAATCCAATTTATATAAGTAATGATTCAGTCATTTAGGTAAACGTGCTGAGGAGGTATAACGTGAAACAATTCGTTCCATTTTCTCAATTCAATTTGAAACTGCGTTCAATTTTCACAAGTAGGTATGTAGGTATACTTACATACATACCATCACGCCATGTCCCTTGAGGGGTAGGCAGAGAGAACCGAACGCCACATTTTCCTATCCTGGCACGCATCCCTCGCTTCGTCCACATTCATGCATCGTCTCATACATGCTCGTCTATTGCTCACACTTCTAACATTTCCGTCTTTCAAAATTTCGTTCACATGGTCGTGCCATCCCTTTCTTGGGCGTCCCCGACCTCTCAATCCCCGACCTCTCAGGTATACTTTATTATAAAATATTTTGTATAAGAAAGAAATGATTGCTTATAAATGGACATCCGAGTTATTTCGTCAAGTAATAAAAATATTATATGCCCACACCACGTAACAATAAGTAAAAGTTTGAAGGTTCGCATGAATAAGATGAAAAATAAACGATATTCATTATATAATGTGAGTAATTTCATCCAATATATTACCAGATTCTGCGTCAATTCTCTAATGAAAAGTAAGAATGATAATAGATGTGGCCTAATAAAAATGTGCAGAACATATCCAATGGTATCACACAAACCTTTGTTATAAACACAAACCACAGTCATTAATACTGTAGCAGACCACATCTCGAAATTTTTTGACTTATTTCATTGAAGTGTCATACCCAGTTGCGGAGTATTGTCACTTGTTTGACGTTGCGGGCGATGAACTCGGCCTAGCGTCAAACAAGTGACAATACTCCTCAACTGGGTATGACACTTCAATGAAATAAGTCTAGAAAGTTCGAGGACATTGAACTTGCTACCCCCAGTACAGCACTATTTAAGGGAGTCTATACCTGTACACATCGTCACTTCATTTTCGTATTTCATATGTCACTTCACGCCGCCGTTACGACCACGCGACCACTGGTCGCTTCTCGACCACGCCGTCTCGCCGACACTTCATCTCTCGACCACCGGTCAACTCTCGACCTCGCGAGCACGATGATACTTCACCATGCGAAGATTCGGACACTTCGAACACACCCGCTAACTCGCTCGTTATACCTACTCATCGTGAGAAAGTTCCTTTGTAAGTTATTTCATCAATTGTAAATTTACCTTTAAGCAAACTATTAATTGTGATCAATATACTCATTGTTACTTTTGACCATTCTTTCTTCTTCTCTCTAAACCACTGTCCTTGTGTTCTTATTTCAAATCATATCCACTTGGGATATAGTAAACTACTCTTTATTGGTAACCCATCTGGTTACCACATATATTTAATAGTAACCCCTCTGGTTACTAAACTACGCTTGATTGGTAACCCATCCGGTTACCAATCAGCTAAAATACCTTATACATAAACTATAGCCATCATATTCGATCCTTTAAATTGACACTGACTAAACAAAAATTCAATGGTAACCCACAAATCAAAGTCATTAACACAAGACATAGTTTTAAATACATAATAAACCATGGCCATCATATTCAATCTTTTGAATCGATTGTACCAAACCCGCTTAATTCTCGAGCAATTTATACAAAGGACAAGTAAACCTAATATCAAAACATGACAATATCAAAATTACTAGATCTTTTATATAACTTTCAGATTCCATATGACGGTCCTCTCTGCATGCTCTACAAATATTTTGCGAGATGTCATATATGTATAAAATCGGTGTTGAATATGGGACCATCTTAGTAACTCATTAATCAGATATCCAATCAACTAATACAAATTCCTTCAAATTCGGACAATATCACATAAACAACGAGTCATTCAACACAATAATTAAAACAACATCATATTTTGTGTCTATCGATGTGGTTATTTATACAAACAATATAATGAAACAGATTTTTTTATCGTAAATAAAAAACTTTTCAATTGAGGCATTGTCTCAACTTAAAATATAATACTCTCGTCAGATTATATTATATTCATCCATCAGCATTCACAAAACAAAAAAGGGATAGCGGTTTGTATAAATTTCCTGAATATGTTATGATTTAAAGGTAAAATAAAATGCCTCAATCCATTTTTTTTCACAAATATATAATTTAAGTACCTGACATATAAGCTCTTTTATACGACATAATCCAAATTATACGAGCTTTAGCTGCTAGGTAGCTAAATAAGTATGAGATTACACGTTGCTTGATGAGATTATTAAATCTCCCAGATATTAGATTATCATGATATTAATAAAGTAAAACGCCTCTTAAATATACAGCGTCAACATTACTTAACGATATTTTGCTATTATAGGAATACATTTTGGCCGTGGTATTATTTATAATGTTGATGCCTATTGTTTATAATGAAAGAGTGTATTAATAAAATTTATTTCAGTCTTTCCCCAGCTTCATTAGGACTGGACCTGTTTCGAAGTTGGTGATTTATAAATACATCAAAAAGAATTTTCCTTTTATTCGTGCTCTTCATTCCTGAAGGTCGGGTCCATCTTGGTAAGGCATTGTTGCCAACCAACGAAACTCTTCCAGACACTTATGATTAAACCCAAAGCTGCTGAGATACCAGTTTTTATTTTACGTGGTCTTTCAAGAGATAATGATCGGCTCAGGAGTCCTTTAACTTTACCAACAAAAACAATTCTTTTTAGTTTTCAGGTTTCCTTCTCGAAAAAGAATTAAAATCATAAAAGTCACACGTTACTTGTATAAAGTTATAGGTATGTGTAATATATTAATTTATTGGTTTAAAATGAAAACCTGACATCTGTGGAAGTTGTCATTAAATGATAGTTGTATTAGTATTGTTCAGAACCATTTGGTGTTTATATTTTATAAACTCTTTGTCAATGAAGTAAATGAGTCTTAAGACAGATGTCGCCTAACTGAAAATTATATATATTATATTGTTTAGATAATTATTTGGCTTTTGTTACTAAGCAAGGGTGATTAATTAAATATGAATTAATAATAAAAATAATTATATGGGAAATTAATTAAATGGGAAAGAATAAAAAGTTGTCTTTAGGAAGTAAAGACTAAAGGAAAGGTATTCTAGAAATAGACCTCCTATAGATAACAGCTGAAACTTAAACTTATATCCAATACCATGAATCTTGAAAAATTTTATTTATTAAATTGTAAATAAAGTGTTTGTTTTATATCAAGTTTAATAAAATCAAATCTCTCATCAAACAAGATAAATTACTCTTTGGAAAAAGAGATAATTTCACAGTAGGAGTACTTCGCTTGTTTACTCTATCCTGGGCTATGGTTTAATTGGTTGGGGTGGAGCCAATAAATTTGCATTATAACTAAAAAAACCCCTAATAGATATCCCAGTAACGATCTCTACAATGAATTTGATGTCCTTAATGTAAGACAAATGTATATTTAAAAAACAGCCATTTATGTTTATAATAATCTGAAACTGTTTCAAGACGCTAGACACACACTTTTATAAAACAAGACTAAACGAGAACATATTCTTAAAAACAAGGAAAATGAAATCTGCCTTCGGACAAAGACGTCTTGTTTTTCAGGGACCTAAAATCTACACTCGTTGTCTGCTTACGTTAAAACACTAATTAAAACTTTTGGGGTAGGTACATAATAATATATGTGTGTTAATATTCTTTTTTTCTTTCTGTGTTGTTTATTCTGTTTATTATTATTTAAAAGGAGCTCTTTTTAACTATGTAACAGTTTCGCTTCTCCCACCACTACCCGCTCTGCAGCATCATCATTATCATCATTGGCACTACAGTCCGCTACGGACCCTGGCCTCCTCCAGAAATTGTCTCCATCCCTCCCTGTCAACCGCCAGTCTTCTCAAATTTATCAGGTCCATTTCTCTTTTATCACACAGCACATCGTCCAGCCATCTCAATCTAGGTCTGCCTCTAATTCTTCTGCCTTCGGGACAGGTGTCTAATACCTTTTTAGGAATACAGTCATCATCCATCCAATAAATTGGACTACATTTGTTTCTTTGTAAATTGCCTCTAGCTCATGATTATACCGTATTCTCCAGGCCCCTCCATCGTTAGTTGGGCCAAAGATTTTCCTTAATATCTTCCTTTCGAACACCAATAACATTTTTTCGTCCTTTTTAGTCAGTCCCCAACATTCTGCTCCGTATGTCAGGACTGGTCGGAGAAGAGTTTTGTATATAAGGACCTTAGTATTTCGCGAGATTAGTCTTGACTTGAAATGTTTGAGTAGCCCGTACTAACATTATTAGCCACTGCAAGCCTCGCTTTTATTTCCATACCCGCTCTGCATATCGCACCTTTATTTTCATAGTGACACTAAAAAAAAAAAAATTTCATCATCAGGGATAAAAGTTTTAAATTTTAAATTTAATATAAAAAAAAATAAAAATAGCAATAATGCCAATTGGTGGCCAACATTTGAAAGAGTGATCTGGTGTTTCTGTATTTAATAGATATCGCTCATCTAATATACATAACTGGTTATGAAAATGAAAAATTTGAAATTTACAATTTTGTATAGTGTCACTATGAAAATAAAGGTGTGATATGGGGACTGTAAATGGCCCCTTCACAGGAAAAAATGCATAACACGAAAAGTAGCTCATGGAGCCCTCTAGATTAGCAATCTCGGCACCATAGGGCAAAAAAACAATCGTCGAATTTGAATGGAAGATTCACATCCGTGGACTTCAGATCTTTTTAAATAAGAAACATCATCGGTATAACCAAGATCTCTGCAAAATATAAACCTACTGGGAATCTAACGATAGTAAGGCGCCATAACTATGACAAAACTTCTTCAAGGCTTTAAAATTGTTTTTCAAGATCACAAAATCCGCGTGACCAATGGGACCTTGAAGAGGCCCACGGACAGCAACGAGAAGCTCCGATCTATAAGAGGACACCATTAGGTGGCAACAACCCCACAGGATATATTCCGATGTTTGGTCTGGGTATTGAATTACTCTTTGTTAATTTGAAACATCGTCGACACTTTGTTAAATTATTTCAACATTGTAAAGTATTTAAATTTTCGAGCAATTTTATACAAGTTAGTTTTCAGCCATTGTTTTTATCGGCTTTGAAACGGACACAATTCATATTTTATTTTCTTTAACTTTGGTAACTTTGGCTGATGCCGATAGCGTTTAATAATTAACAGTCCGTGTGACCACAACACGCCTCGGGGTGACAGCAGACAACAAACTTTCCAATACCATTTCCAATTCCATAAGAAAAGGTTAAATCACAGCAAAGGGCCAATATAAAGTTATTTCTAAAGGGACGGTGATTAAAAGACATTTAAACAAACATAACTCTATTTATAAGTTTTAATATAAATATGTGTGGTTCGGTGCCAATAACCTTGTTTTAAATATGACGAAAAAGAATGCTCTTCGTTTCTCTCTACAACGTGGACACGAAGCATCGGTGACTGATGTAATCAGACAATAAATGCTGTCGATCGTTGTAAATTCCTTGGTCTGGTTGTTGATAGAAATCTACAATGGTCACCACACATCGATCTACTCTGTAGCAGGCTAAATAAAGCGATCTATGCCATCAAAAAAGTTAAGGATGTCTGCGGCCAGGATACAGCGAGATGTGTGTACTTCGCCTATTTTCATAGTATTATGTCATACGGTGTGATGTTCTGGGGGAGGGCGAATGACTCTAACAGAGTTTTTGTATGGCAATAGAGAGTGGTTAGGATTATTCTTAATTTGCGCCCAAGAGATTCCTGCCGTGAATATTTTAAAAAATTAGGCATACTCACATTGGCTGGCGTCTCTATTCAGGAATGTCTTACCTATCCTCGGCGAAATCTCGGAATATCATCGGTATAATACGCGAGGTGCAAACAACATCAGACCTGCAAAGTGCAGACTGGCAAAAGTCGCTAATAGCTTTGTGGGACAGAGTATTAAGCTGTATAATAAACTGCCACCTCACATACGGTCTTAGAAAGAAGGCAGTTTTGAGAGAGAGACGAAGAAGTATCTCGTCGATAAATCATTTTATACAACTGACGAAATGCTAAATGAAAGAGATTTCAATTAGCATGGAGTTTTTTTTTCTTTGTTTATTAATATTAATTTGTTTAATTATAATCAATCAATGACGACTCCGAGTGCTCTGCTTTGGGAGCCTATGGAGGATAAACCAATACAAATACAATAATTTATTCACATATAGGTACGCCCAAAATAATGCATTTATATCAAACAAACATTATTATTATTTTCTAGTAATATAATGTATGTACTCGTACATTAACATGATATTTTTTTTTTGGGAAACAGAAAAAATTTTCAAAATTTTGTGTTTAACATCATTTTTACGAAATGGAACGAACGATACATCAAAAATATAAAACATTAATAAACTACATAGGTTTTCTTGAACAACATTTATGTATGTTGATTAGATTTAACTTTTTGATCGTCAGTTCTTGATGGAATTCCATTTAAATTAATTTATATTTTTAATAAATAAAAATGTAATTCCACTATTCCACTATATATTATGTATGTTGTTCAATAAAACGTATGTGTTTATGTGTGTTGTTTTACAACCTTTACGTATGTATATTTAAGGCCCTTGTTTACGTCTATGACCTTGGGCATACGAGATGTACACAAATATGCACACTTATTACCTTGTAATGTACGAAACACGAACAAATGTTATAATATCATCAAAGCTCACTTCCGGTTTCCGGTTCGAAATGTACGTTTGTATTTAATTTTGTTCCATACAAATCAAGCAAAAAAACTATAATCTGTACTAAAATGGACTCAATTTCCACAATGAATGAAATGAGGAGAGAAATCGTTTCAAGCCTCCAAAATTTTGAGGCGCGACTCGACGCATCGTCAAGCCCAGAGAAAAAATCAATTGCAAGTGACTTCTCGATCTTTAAACATGATGTCCTCGAGAGGCTTCATCGCTTATCCTCGGAAATTTCTAGCCTTATTGACAGAGTAGATGACCTGGAAGCTCACTCTAGACGGAAAATGATTCTAATTCACGGAGTAAAGGAGGTTCCCAACGAGGATACAAACACCGTTGTCACAAACTTCATCAACAATAAGGTACGTGTTACTGACTTACCCCGTGAATTCATTGTCTTCTGCTTTCGCCTAGGAACTAATACAAATGGAACCCGCCCCATCCTTATTAAACTGAACTCCATGGACACCAAACTGAAAATTTTTAACAACAAAAAAACACTGAAAGGCACTAACACGATTATAACGGAATCACTCACAAGGGAACGTCAGAAAGTCTTTAACGAAGCAAGAACGAGGGTAACTGCATCGAACTGCTGGACCAAGAATGGCAAAATTATCATCAAACTGGCTGACGGATCCCTGAAGGCAATCACCAAACTTCGTGAACTTGACGACATCACAACCCAGAAAAATGCATCCCAGCCTCAAGCAAAACGAACTCTACGTTCAAGAAATAAACTTTAATTGTTTTCTACACCGGCTTGATGCTACATCGTTTGATAATAAATTTGCCGTCATATATTTATCATGATTTTTGATATGTCAAACTTTCATAAAAATGTATCACGTAGGTATTCTTAAATAACTTTGTTAACCAATCAACAACTATTTCCGCTTTTATCTATGCCAATGTAATCATACATTAATGTTGCCATTTTATATTCTTAATATCAATATCTGGGCAGGCGTACCAACTTTGACGAATTTAATAAATGTGTTTTCTGTGGTTTATGGATGGCCTGATTGTACACCGGTTTTTGTTTTTGACACATCATGTATTATCTAGTGTTCACACCAATTTAGTTATTTTATTTTAATATTTTGGTTACCATTTTTTATAAATATACTATAATGCAATTGGCTCAAGCAATTATAACTACAAACAAAGCTAACCAAACTATTTTTACCCAACTTTTATAGATTGGATTTAATAAAATCGGTGTGCATCCCGGGATATCCATGGTTTATTACTAACATAATGTATTCATATGTATGCAAGCGGCACCTAAATGTTTATATGTTATTCTTTTTTTTATTATTTAATGAATACTATGTAAATAATTCCTTTATTTCAATGCTGATCATAGATAGTTGCTATCTACTTTCATTAATTTATCATTTCTTACTTCACTGTTATACCTACTACCCATTGAACACATTATTATTTTATTATTATTATTTTTTTTTTCCCCTCAGTGTTATCATAGTATATTCATGTGACTGATGCGAAATTTACAATGAATAATCAATTAATCGACTTATACAAATGTATCTATACAAATGTATCTACATATACCTACTGTAATCTTCAAACCAACCAAGCATTATATAATTATTATACAAACCTACATATATGTTATGAGTCCAATAGTATATTTTCTTGAATAGTTTTTTTTTTTTTTTTGCTGCTTCTCAATGATTCTTTCTATAGCAGTTTTTTGTCATTAAAGTTCTTCTATATAATATACTTTATAATTTAAGTTCTTCTATACACCTACATTTAATTTCTTCTATACATATATAATTGTTAAGTAATTGTTTAGTATCAACCTGCTATACATTATGTTGAATCAATCATCATCCGACGATTCCTTCCACTCTATTCCCGATCACCTCAACCAAATTTCCTCTCCTAACTCCTCCTCCAACTCCTTCAGGAGCGCCGACACCCTTGATGACGATCCCTCAGAGCACTTACAGAACACACTCATTTCACTCTTTACCACGACTAAGAACTTCCACGCCTGTCATATAAACGCACAAAGTATTCCGGCCCACTATCCTGATCTCCTCACTTCTTTCTCTGATGTTTCTTTGCACGCTTTACTTGTGAGTGAAACCTGGCTAAAACCCTCTCTCCCCTCTACTCTCTATCCCCTCAAGGGTTATCACTTGGTTCGTAACGACAGAATCGGAAAGGGGGCTGGAGGTGTGGCTATATACCTACGGTCAGACCTTAATTATAAATTAATACACCAATCTCCACAGCCTTATAATAGCCGACCAGAATTCATATTTCTTGAAATCGACTTAAAATGTGTAAAAGTTTTACTTGGGGTAGTTTACTGTCCTCCGACCATAAACTACTTCTCTGAACTAGAAGGTGTGCTTGAAAACCTTTGCACTCAATATACTCATTCTATCATTATGGGTGATCTTAACACGTGCATCCTTAAAAATGACACCAGGGCCCAGAAACTCCTGAACATCCTCAAATCGGTCAACCTTAAAACCTTAGCCCTAGATCCCACTTTCTATACTCAGTCATCCTCATCACTATTAGATCTCATTATAACATCCGAAGCCATTCCAGTAAAAAAACACGGACAGTTGACTGCAGCTGGTTTTTCTCATCATGACCTAATATACGTTAGTTCCGCTATCCTGGCCCCAAAGATTAAAAAAAAATTCTAAAACGAAGGAACTTTAACAGGATTGACGTCAATAAACTTCAGTCTGACGCAAACAATACCGACTGGACCCTCATATATAACTTAGAAAACATTGACGCTAAAGTGGACATGTTTAATGACCTTCTGATCAAACTTTTTGACCAACACGCGCCTGTAACTGTGATGAGAATCAAATATCGTCCTGCCCCTTGGCTTTCTACTGAAATCCTAAATTTCATGGCAAGAAGAGACAAAGCATTCAGTCGTTATAAGAAACGGCCGAATGAAAACACATTTGAACATTACCGACAGCTTCGTAATCGATGTAACCAAATTTGTAGAAATGCCAAAAGAAAACACATTCATAATATTCTACATGATTGCGAACCTTCTCGTTTATGGAATAAAATCGGGTCCTTAGGTATTGGAAAAGCTAAAACAACTCAGTCTGATATGCGTAATACGTTCGATCTAAACGACTTAAACATTCACTTTGCTAATTCACCCATTAAAATGACTTACCAGACTAAAGAAAACACTATTAAGAATATCCTCGAAACAACTCAGACGCTCAACTCCAATTTTATTTTCTCAACAGTATCAGAATCTGATGTTGAAACGGTAATTAAATCCATATCCTGCAAATCTTATGGATGTGACGACATAAATGTCGATATGATTAAATACATTCTTGCATTCACTCTCTCCCCAATAACTCATATTGTAAATTTTTCCCTAACATCCAGCAGGTTTCCCTCACTATGGAAAAAAGCATTCATAACACCTCTTCCAAAAGTTGCTAACCCAATTGCTACAAAAGACTTTCGGCCTATTTCTATCCTCCCAATTCTTTCTAAAGTAATTGAAAAAATTGTTCACAAACAACTCAACTCATTCTTATTATCCAACTCACTCCTTCACCCGATGCAGTCTGGTTTTCGTGCGGGTCATAGTACAACCACCGTTTTAGTTAAGGTTACCGATGACATTAGGAAGGCTATGGACGCGTCCAAATTAACATTACTATCACTCTTAGACTTCAGTAGCGCTTTCAATTCTGTCGACTTTGACGTATTACTAGCCCGCTTGAAATCCCTTAATATCTCGTCATCCGCTATTCACTGGTTCGCTAGCTATCTCAAAGGTCGAAAACAATGTTGCAAAATATCGCCCGAAGAAATGTCTGACTGGATCACCTTGGAAACTGGTGTTCCTCAAGGCGGAATTCTTTCTCCTCTACTTTTCTCTATATTCATCAATCCAATTGTGAGTGGCCTTCGGTGCTCCTATCATATGTATGCTGATGATCTCCAACTTTACATTGAATTCCCTGTCAACGACATAGAAAGGGCCACACAAACCATGAATTCAGACCTCAGTCATATAGTCAGATGGGCAGCTGAAAATGGAATTCTCCTCAATCCGACTAAATCCCAAGCCATTACCATAGGTAGCCCCAAACATTGTGCTAAATTGGCAAATGGTACATTTCCTCTCCCCTCACTGAATGGCACAGATATACCTCTATCTAAAACTGTGAAAAATCTTGGAATTTTGTTCAACCAGCATTTATCTTGGACTGAACAAGTCAATGAGGTTAGCCGCAAGGTTTTTCGTAGTATCCACTCTCTGAAAAGACTTCAAAAATTCCTTCCAACCAATATTAAAATAAAACTTGCGCAAACTCTACTTCTCCCTATTCTTGACTATACAGACATTTGCTACTTAGATCTCAATCAAGAACATCTTAACAAACTAGATCGTCTACAAAATGTCTGCATACGATTCATATTTAACCTCCGTAAGTACGATCATATATCGCATCTTCGCAAACAACTCAAATGGCTTCCCATCCATCTGCGCCGAGATCAGCACACCCTCTGCCTCCTGTTTAATGTATTAAACAATCCGAATGCCCCCACATATCTGAAAGAAAGATTTCAACCGCTGGCCTCTCATGGACTCCCACTTCGGTCTAGAGAAGAAAGAACCCTTGCCATCCCACCTCACGTTACAGAATACTATTCATCTTCCTTCACTATTCATGCTGCCCGGCTGTGGAACAATTTAGCATTTGATATTAGAACTGCCACATCACTTCCAATTTTCAAATCTCGTCTTAAATGCTCACTCTTCCTCTCAATTCCATAACGAACATATATCCCAATTTCACTTTCCATCCCTTTTGATCGCTCCTCATCCTCTCCCTTTCCTTTCTGATTTCCTCTCCTTTCTGAATTTGTGTAATTTCTCACTTTTTGTTTTGTTTTGCTGTCTTATACTGGTTGTGTTATTATGTATATGCCGAAACTATGTTATGTACTTTTAATCTCAGATGGTTGACTGGAAGAAATTGCCTCCAGGCAATAAGTCCGCCATTCCGCCATGGAAAAAAATGTATTGCTATATTCTTAGATTTAGCTAAAGCGTTTGACACTATCTCACACCAAATTCTAATCAAAAGACTATCTAATATTGGTATCAAAAATAACCTACTTAATTGGATGAAAAGCTATATTACAGGACGAACCCAAAAAGTAAGAGTTGATGATACATTCAGTGAATGTGAAGAACTGCGATTTGGAGTGCCTCAAGGTAGTACACTGGGACCGATTCTATTTACAATCTACATCAACGAGCTATGCAATAGCAAAAGAACGGGACATATAATTACATTTGCGGATGACACAGTGTTATTATATGAAGATAGCAATTGGTCTAATGTACACGGGAAAGCTGAAAAGGATATCAACGAGGTTAAAGAATGGCTAAACTGTAATTTGCTAACATTAAATGTGGAAAAAACAAAAACGATATGTTTCAGTCCAACTGAAACCGGTCAACCAAAAAACCCACAACTGATAAAAATACACCAATGTATATCTCCAAGTACTTTAAATATATGCGATTGTAAAACTATTGATTCAGTCGAAAGTGTGAAATATTTGGGCATATACATAGATAAATTTCTTAAATGGAATGTACATGTAGATTATATTTGCAAAAAGTTGAAAAAACTCATATTTATATTTGTCAACACCAAAAATATCCTTGAAATTCAGGATCTAAGACAAATTTACTATGCACTATGTAATTCAGTGATGCAGTATGGATGTATTGGATGGGGGGGATGTAGTATGACCGTTATGGATCCACTTTTAAAAGTTCAAAAATCAATAATACGAATAATACTTAATAAACCATTCAGATATCCCAGTAATCAATTATTTACTGATTTTAAAGTCCTAAATGTTAGACAACTATACATTAGCAAAATAATTCTACATACTCACAAACATAGACAGGAATATCCGATAGCTACCCACTCATACCCCACTCGTAATTCTCAAAAGTCCATTATTATAAAGAAAAAAACAAAAACCACATTCGCTCAACGTAATTTTAACTTTCTTGGCCCCAAAATGTTTAACATACTGCCTGATGATTGGAAAATGATGAAAAGAGTTGTGCTAAAAAAAACAATAATTGCTTGGCTTATATCCATTGGTATAGAGGAGTCAAATAATATATTGACTGCACTCTAGTATATTCAGATTATTAACTTTGTAAAGCCTACAT
Source organism: Molanna angustata (assembly GCA_963576475.1). NCBI lineage: Eukaryota > Metazoa > Arthropoda > Insecta > Trichoptera > Molannidae > Molanna > Molanna angustata. Next base: position 25,795,986 of record OY754973.1, on the reverse strand, counting down.
ATTTTGTACCATTATGTATGTGCTGATACTGGTTATTGATACTAATTGACAAGTACTACTACTTATCAGACGTCCTAAAACAGGTTTACCTAGTTGGGCGTCCAATGAGACAATATATTTAATGCAGCGTAGTAGTTTGGAAAAATTACATTCCCTCTGTAAATTGTATTTTCATTATTAAAATGTATGATATACCTACTGTAAAATGTAATGTAATTTTGAAATTTTATATGTTCTAAAATTTTTCTTATTGTTGTCACTTGCGCTGTATGTATATTAAATATTTTTTATGTTAAAGTAAATGAATAAATGAATAAATTGTAAATGAATAAATGAATTTGTACTATGTAATTTTATGTATGTTCAAAGAAGTGTTATATAAATATATAAATAAAAGCTGTGACAAACAATATTTATTCGTGACGAAAACGTAAAATTTTGAATAGTAATTAAACAATTTATAAAAAAAAATACTTAGTCGGAAGATTTTCATATTGTTTGTTGATTTTAGTAAAAATCTACTTCATAGTTTTAGTTCTTTTCATTTAAAAAAATTAAAAAATTTAAAAAAGATTTTATTAAAAAAGATTAAAAGAGGTATTATAATAAACTTTCCTTTGTTTCAAAAACATTTTGATGTTAATATGTAAATTTTCAATAGTGAAACAGTTATGTGTTAATCAGTTATATCAATTACTTACATATAACTTATTTTCAACTACTCTTGTGAAATGAAAAGGATTACGAAAAACGTTTCATTATGGTATAACAAGCTCAAACAAGATTTATAATTTCAAGGAGATAGGTATTTACATTATTTTAATCCTTTCTGCAATTAGGAACTTGCTAATAAATGTATACGAACGTTATTAGACGGAGCATGAATATGAGTGGGAAAATATTTACAGAAAAGCATGTTAGTGATGGGATCATGCTGATAATAATCGATAAAGAGCTGATGAGTAATTGTCCTCCCGCAACACAGCTTGTTGGAGCAAATGGACTGTATGAAGGGTAAAAATCGGGAATTGAAGATACACAATATTTCGAAGGGAGCATAGAACAATGTAGGTAAATTTGTACTTACCGCCAGCCACGACGAACCAATATGAAGATGAATTAAATGTTAGAATGTTTTTTGCAGCACAGGAACACAATCACGAAAACTATACGAAGAAAACTTTAACTTTACGAAGAACACTAGGTATATAGAAAAATACTTGAAACGCAGGTAAACTAATGAAAAATACGTATGTATATGAAGGGCACTGTGTCGTCGCTTGAAGTAAACTCGCTATACTGTAGATCTATACTGAAGTTGTAGGTAGTCTTTTCTTGTAACATTTCTTCTCGCGGCTAGGCGGGTTGGCAAACATTGTCTATGATAGGGATACGGATAAGGAGAGGATTCAAAAGGATATCCCTAACATAACCGCCCACCAATTTTGCGAAGAAAAATTAAAACATTATTACGAAAGATAGAAATACTTCAAGAGATGGCAACTTTGACAAAGAAGTCACCAGCGCTCTACTGAACGCTGAGTGAGCACATGAAAGAATCTAAATACGAAGAAAACTGTGGAACGTAAAACGAAAGATAACTTACAGTAGTTTTTTACTATTGTAACCTAATAATAGGGTAGCCTATGAAACCTATGTACAAAACCAAATATATACAGGAATACAAAATAACATCTATCTCTAAGATGTAAATTAAAACTTAGAAATGAAACAAATATTAATAAAAAGAAGCACCGCAATAGGTGTATACTAACTATAACGTAAATGAAGTTTAAATACTAAGTGTTTGGAAGTGGACATACTTTAGTAACAGGCCTTAAATAAGTTCCAGCCTTCGTCTTTACTGATACCACCCTAACCACCCCATCCGTTCCAGGATTAACAGTGGTTATGCGGCCTAGTGACCACTTGGAAGGTGGAAGTCGAGGATCCTTGAGGATCACAAGATCACCAATCTTAATGTTTGTATGGGAGGTAAACCACTTTTCTCGTTGTTGCAATGTTTGTAAATACTCTAGGCTCCAACGTTGCCAAAAGTGTTGAGACATTTGTTGTAGATGTTGCCATCTATTCAACCTGTTTACTTTTGCGTCTGATGCATCCCATTCAGGTAATGAAAGGAGTGCATCGCCGATCAAGAAATGGCCTGGTGTAAGAGCATCTATATCATTTGGATCGTTAGATATACTACATAAAGGGCGTGAATTTAACATCGCTTCAATTTTAGAAAGTAGAGTAGCGAATTCTTCGAAGGTTAGAGCAGTATCTCCCATAACTCTCTTTGTATGATACTTCACTGAACGGATTCCCGCTTCCCACAGCCCGCCAAAGTGGGGCGCAGAGGGAGGGTTGAAATGCCATGATATACCTCTGTCATTTAAATTATGGATAAAATCGTCATCACGTGAGCAAGTTTCCATAAATTTAAATAATCCAGCAAAGTACCGCTTGGCTCCTAGAAAGTTTGAGCCACAATCTGTATAGATATGAGCACACAGCCCACGTCGAGACACGAAACGATCTAAGGAGGCTACGAATGCTTCCGTGGAGAGGTCTGACACGACCTCTAGATGAACCGCTTTTGTAGACATACACACGAAAAGACAAATGTATGCTTTGGTAAATTTGGCACCTCGACGCTTATGCTCTTTGAGAAGAAATGGTCCTCCAAAATCTATACCGACACACGAAAATGGACGACTCGGAGTAATTCTAGCAGTAGGAAGGTTTCCCATTAGAGGGTTGACTGAATATGCTTTCAACTTGGCGCATACTAAGCATTTCGCCAGACGTGATTTGATTCTGCAACGAACAGAAAAAATCCAAAATTGTTTCTGAATGAGAAACTGAAGAAGCCTTGGTCCGGCATGAAGATAACTCTTGTGATAGTAGTCTATAAGAAGGTTTGTCAACTGGCTGTTTTTCGACAGAACAACAGGATGTTTACGATCATCTCGAAGATTGGATTTCTCCAACCGCCCACCAACGCGCAATATACCTAAGTTGTCAATGAATGGACATAACTTCTGAAGCTGGCGAGAGCAGTTAGAACCTCTGCTTATGGAACTTATTTCTTGGTTGAAGTGTTCTTCTTGGTCAATCTTAATTATTATGTTGGTTGCTGTCCCTACTTCCCTAAGTTGGAGACAGCCTCGCCTACGTAAGGCCTTTTCGCATCTGCAATTATGTATGAATCTTAACATCCAAGCTACAACTCTTCTAAGTTGTGTCCAACTTGAATATTTGGCAATATTAATCGAAGTTTCACATTTGGAAGCAATGTTGACTTGAACTGTGGACTTAGTTTCTGGAAGCTCTTCTAATTTTATTAAATCTGGAGTATGTGAAGGCCACTCATTTGTAGGTAGTAATAACCACTTTGGTCCAGAAAACCAAAGAGGGTGATCAGAAAGTTGCTCAGGAGATAGTCCTCTTGAGGCACAATCAGCGGGGTTATCACGAGACCCCACATGACGCCAAGATGAAATTTTATCATTTTCCTGTATTTGAATAATACGATTTGCTACAAATATTTTGAGTAAGTATGGGGGCGTTCTTAACCAAGACAAAACAATAGTTGAGTCTGTGAATAGAAAAACATTGTGAATATTTACAGAACTTTTGAAAGAAGACCGAATGTAATGCATAATTTTTGACAATAGAAGTGCGCCCAGTAATTCTAAACGTGGAATGGTTAAAGTTTTTAAGGGTGCGACCTTGGACTTTGCAATTAGAAGATGAACTTTAGGAATGATACTGTGAACCACAATATACACAACGGCAGCGTAGCCGTGCTCTGACGCATCCGAAAATCCTACTAATGTACACGGAGTATTCTCAGTGGTGCCCAAATATCGCGGTATGTGAACACCTGATAGAAGGCTCAGATTCTCTGCAATAGCATGCCATTCTGCTGCAACTGTTGCAGGGACTGGGCTATCCCAGTCGACTTTTTGGCGCCATAACGTCTGAATTAGACATTTTGCTCTAAAAACAACCGGCGCTATCCAGCCAAGTGGGTCGAAAATTTGAGCGATTCTGGACAGTATTTCCCTTTTTGTGCACTTGTTAGACACAATCCCAATTTCATAGAAAAAGGTATCGGAATTTGGGTTCCATTTCAGACCCAAAACATTAATCGCTTCCTTTTCAAAAAGAAATGCTTCATTGGAGTAATTATTGGGAATATCTGGAAGAATATCAAGATGATTACTTGCCCATTTACTAAGACTAAATTTTCCAGCATTTAACAAATCGACGAGTTCGATTCTCAAAGTCATTGCATCTTCTTTGGAATATGCACCTGTCAACACATCATCAACGTATATGTCATTCATCAAAACCTGTGCCGCACGTGGAAATAGTGAACCTTCGTCCTTGGCTAATTGATGCAAAGTTCTAATAGCCTGAAAAGGAGCACAAGAAAGTCCATAAGTAACCGTCTTAAGCTCGTAGTTGCAAACTGGTTGCTCAGAGGAAGATCTCCATAAAATGTGCTGATACTTTCGATGTTCAGGTAACACCAAAATCTGTCTGTACATTTTGCATATATCAGCCGTAAACACAAATGGAAATATTCTAAAATTAAGAATAAGCGCAGCTATATCATTTTGTAATTTGGTACCAGGCAACAAGTATTGATTCAATGACTTTCCTTGAATATTCTTTGCACTTGCATCGAATACGACTCTCAGCTTTGTAGAAACACTATCTGGTTTCAAAACACAATGGTGTGGAATGAAACAGAAGGAAGATAAATCATTTTCTGAATTTATTTTCTCCATATGTCCCAGGCTTTCATATTCGTTCATGAAGAATTTGTAATCATCATAAATCGCAGGAGTTTGTGATAGCTTACGTTCTATATTTTGTAATCGATTAAATGCCATATTATAGAAGCTATTAAGATCTAAGTTCTCAGTAATTAATGTAAGGGGTACCACATACCGACCATCACTTTGCCGGTAGTGTTTACTTACGAAGATCTCCTCACATTTATCATCATCTGGATTTGATATATGTTTGCATGGAGGTTCTTCGATTGTCCAAAATCTTTTAATAGACTCGTCGAGAGAAATATGAAGTGAACTATAAGTAGTTTGTGTATTTGGAATATCGCCTATCAACACCAAACCGAAAATTGTAGATAATACTGATATGTTGCTATTGCCACTTGTTGTCCGCCCACCGTCAAGTATCGAAGGAAATAGAGTGGCTCCGAGCAGAAAATCTATTTCACCAGGAGTATCGAAGTTGTCGTCAGCCAACTCTTCTCTTGAAATATTCATTGAAGACAAATCTAAACATAATTTTGACGAATGCATCTCACTAGAAATATTCGAAATAACAATAGCCTTTGACTTTATCAGGGGACCGCTCTTTGTTTTTGGTTTGAAACAACAACGTACTTCGCCTTTTATAGTTACTGGATATTGTCCAATCCCCTTTATTCCACCACTGTAAGCTTTGATTTGTAATCCTAAGCGATTTGCGCAGCGTTCACTCATAATAGATACTTGCGAACCGGTATCTATTAATAAACGTATGGGTTTATACACACCGCTACTGTCCTTGCATGCAGCAGAAGCGGTACCTAGAAGGGCTACATGAGAAGAAGGGGTAGTCATCAACACCTCATTCGATGTAGAGGGAGTAGAACAAGATTGTCGTTCATTCTTATGAAGTAATGTGTTATGACGTTTACCGCACTTTAAACATGAGAATTTTGATGTACAATTCTTTATCTGGTGTGATTTTAGGCAATTAAAACATAATTTCAATTGCTTAATGACTTCCATCCTTTTGACATCTGCGTAGTTTAAAAATTCAGAACATTTCATAATATGATGTTGATCACTGTTGCATAATTTGCAAGTCTTCGTAGTATTATTATTCGTTGCAACGAAGGCACGTTTATATTGTGCATTTGTAGAAGAAGAAGAAGAACTCTTATTTAACGTAGGACGAGGTAGAGGATTCGACATTTGTAGTACGCGCAAGTGATTATGTAAGAAATCCAATACCTCCGAAGCTGTAGGTATTTCCTCACCTTTTAACTGTGCTTCGAATTGCCGTTTCGTAGTGTGATCCAAATTTCTAATAATGATATGAGCAATAAATAACTCGAAGATTTCCTGCTTCTGAAAGGCTTGAAGCGCTGAAAGATTGTCTTGAAAGTTTGCAATGAATTTTGACACTGCTTGAACTGACTCAAAAGAAATAGGCTTAATACCAAGAAGTTGATCTGAATAGTGACAAAATAGAACACGCGAATTTTGATAATGTTGTGTTAAGGTATTCCACACAATTTCGTAATTTTCATCTATGATCGGAAAAGACTTTATTAAACTAAGTGCTGAACCGTTCAAACACGACAGCAAATAGTGGTATTTTTCTATGGAAGTAAATGTATCATTATTATGGATCATGCTTTTGAACATAGAATAGAATTGAGACCAATCTTCTATTTTGCCATCAAATTTCGGAAGTGTTATTGGAGGTGGTCTTATAGCAGATACTTGACTACGCAAGACTGGGGAGTCAATTCTCTTTGCCTCCTGTACATCTAAAACTTTTGAAGCTGCCTTAATGTTATAATACAGCTCGTCAAAACACGATTCTGCATTATTTAAGTCATCGATGTTTTCGTCGCTTTGAAATTCACTCAATAAATCTTGCAAATCATCCTGTATTGTCTTGAAGTCATTATAAAATTCCTCTAATTTTTCCAGCCTCGCAGTAAAAATTTGACGTTTTGCTTGAATGTTCAAAAACGGAATTAATTCTGACGTAACCGATAATTTTGCTTGTATTCGAGAACGTTTTCCTTTTAAAATGTTGATTTTACGAATAACGGGATCCATTTTATTTTATTTACGAAAACTAATGATAACATAAAAAAGATGAAGTTTCTAAAATGAATTATACGTAGTTTTACAACACCTATATACGTAGTTGTGTTGTTTACTATCGAATAACAAAACAAAACAATATTAATTTACGAAATGTATCTAGTGCTTAAATAACACGGAAATAAAAATGTTCTGTCTTATTTTGAAGAATAAGCGTATGCGAAATTCAACCGAGTTTGTATGCACTGGCGTGTTCGTTTGATGATATTGCTACAGCAAAAAACCACTGATAAGTAAGTGTAAGCAATAATTTTACCAAATTGTATGGAACGTCGCGACCGTTTAGTCGAAGTTCCTTTGAAGTTAATTTGTATGAACTATATAACATAATAAATACGTAGATTGTCGAAGTTATCCATCTTATGAAATATTGAAATATTGTCTCTATGAAATTAAAACTCGGTTTTAAACCCCAAAAGAAGTATAATCAGGCTCGGAGTGACCAAAAAAGGTCGGATGTTGGAGCAAATGGACTGTATGAAGGGTAAAAATCGGGAATTGAAGATACACAATATTTCGAAGGGAGCATAGAACAATGTAGGTAAATTTGTACTTACCGCCAGCCACGACGAACCAATATGAAGATGAATTAAATGTTAGAATGTTTTTTGCAGCACAGGAACACAATCACGAAAACTATACGAAGAAAACTTTAACTTTACGAAGAACACTAGGTATATAGAAAAATACTTGAAACGCAGGTAAACTAATGAAAAATACGTATGTATATGAAGGGCACTGTGTCGTCGCTTGAAGTAAACTCGCTATACTGTAGATCTATACTGAAGTTGTAGGTAGTCTTTTCTTGTAACATTTCTTCTCGCGGCTAGGCGGGTTGGCAAACATTGTCTATGATAGGGATACGGATAAGGAGAGGATTCAAAAGGATATCCCTAACACAGCTGATCGTAGTATTTTTGGGACAGGAAAAATGTTTACTTTTGTAAATTTATATCCTCTCGTTTGTTATTGTTATTTGTAAACAAACTCCATTTTTGTTCCAATATATGTTAATTATTATTTATATTATAAGCATGTGTGACGCCCAGTTCTTTCTGCCTTCTCTATAAGGGTCATGACGTGATGGCAAGCATGTATTTAATTTACATTCAAGGGTTCCAATTATATTTTCTTTTGTTCAATGCGTCAATGTTCTAAAACGTAAAATATTTTATGAAAATGTTGATATGGATATACCAAGAGTGGTTTTCTTTCTAGTAAATAAAATTTTTCCTTACTTCCACATACTTTATGAATTATATACCCTTCATTCACAAGGGTATACCTTATTATCCAACTCATGAACCATACGCCAAACACCATGCACCTGAAATATTACCTTACTATGGAAATACAGTTGTACGGTACGTAATTGATTTTGTTCCCTAAGCAGTAGATCCTAAACTGTTTACTTTAAAATGTATTTGCTTTTTTGTTTGTAATTCTAACTATACAATAATTGAATTATTTTTTTGAATTCCATTTTTTTGCATTTCATATTTTCTGTTTATAATAGGCATGTACTGGCCATTTCAAAATGTACATAAAATGAAGGAAATAAGCAATAAAAAAATAAAGGCACCCTTTTCAATGTTTCAAAATCGAACTAATACCGATATGAATTACACTGAATATCCGTTAAATATACCATTGTATATCCGTTCAGATATATTTAATTGTTCTATTTTATAAAAAAAATATCAAATGAATCAAACTAGAAACAGTTTTAATATAATGTCATCGCGAATATACAAATATATCTTTAGGATTGATATATGATATAATATGATAAAATTTTCAGTCAAATTATAGACGCAATGGCGAAAATTCTCAAATTCATGACTATAAATTGTAATTGTTATTGCAACAATAATCTTGACTCATTGAGTATTTTGGTAGCCAATCATTTTCCTAACTGATGCGACCTTTTATTATTATTATTTCAATATATGACAATTCAAGGACAATTTGTGCTATTTGACGAAACGAGAAATTTATTTAAAAACGAACAAACAATTTTAAAAAAAAGCTAAAAAACTAAATAATCGATGAGGCATTTGCAAGAATGGAAACTGCACTTCGTCAATCTTACCATGAAGAGATTAGTATAACGTGATTTAGCAAAAAGCCAATAATTTTAACAGTAACTGAATATATTTTAAAATAAACACACTGGAAGTTCTTGTGTACCCACAAATCAAAGAGATAAATTAATTATTAAATTTTATTTCACCTCTATTCTTAGTTATTAGTTAAAAAATACAATATATTAAATAGTATAAATATTAATCTCTTTGATTTTTACCAATACATTAAGTATAAAAGCTGTCTCAATAGCTTTAATCAAATTTTGCGTCTCACTATAGAGAATTTCTTTATTTTATTTTATTTTATATTTAAGAAACACTCACAGAGAAATTGACATTAAAAAATACAAAATATATAAATACAAAATAACATGTAAGGTCAACTCTCCAATTACGAGTGCCTGCAGCATGTTATATTAAAATACCTATGATAAGGTGGTAGGCAGGGCCGGATTAACATGTTTTTGCGCCCAGAGCAATATATTTCAAACCGCCCCCCCCCCCCCCCTCCCAAATGTTTGGAATTTCAATATTATATTATGCAGTATAATTCAATATTATACAGTAAAAATCAATAAATTAATATAAACCAAAGAACAAAAATAAATTATAACTAGGGGCTCCGCCCCTGGCCGCTTCGCGGCCCAACCCCGGTTTGGCGCTACGCGCCATTTTTTTAGGCGCTTCGCGCCTTTATTTATGCGCTACGCGCATTTCATTGGGCGCTGCGCGCCATTTGTTTTATACCAAGCATCGTTTTTTTAACGCTTCTCACCAACCTATGACCGCTGCACATCGAACCAATTCAGGTATTCATCGAACTTACAAAGTATTGAATGTTATCAATAGTGATTTGTAATTAAGATATTCATTAATTTATTATATTATTAGTTCAATGTTTAATAATGTTACCATAATAGAAATTAAACAATAAGTTATTAGTGTGAGTATATTTATCAATATAAATGAATCATATTTCTAAAAAAACATTTAAATTGTACTTAAGCACATAATATTATTATGTATAATGTTTCAATGTATATAGGCATGCTATAAGCATTCAACTCTCAAATGTTGTTGATGTTCCGTTATTTTTTTTTAAATGGGCAACTACAATAATATTGTTTTAAACAAATATAATAAGAATAGCAACATAAGTAATTGTTACTTAATCAGCCCACCTTTGATTTCATGTTGCATGTACTCACTGCTGATAACAAAACAAATTATTATTCCTGTATAGCGTGGCTCCTGGACATACATAATATTATATTATGTCCACGGAACTGAGTTTTTCCAAATTATTATATGTGGTAAGGCATTGGTACAATGGGGAATTCTGAGCGGCATTAGTGTTTTTTTTTAGTCCAAAAAGAACGTTAAGGTGTGTCTTGTTTGTCTATTTGGTATGTTGAAGTTAATCATTTTCATAAGGTCTGTACAGTCAATTTTGAAGTTTTTTATGCCATAAAGGTACATTAAGTCTGAGGTCCTTCGTCTTGTCTGTAAAGTCTGCAATTCATGTTTGTAGTTATTACCAAATTTGTACTTCATGTTTTTCAAAAATATTTATTGTATTCATTCTATACTGTTAATATAAGTATTATATTGTGGATTCCAAATGACTGACCCTTGTTCCAATTGACTTCTAACAATTGTGTTATACAGTAAGCTAAATGTTTTCATTTGTGTGAATGGTTTACATACTCTCATCAGGAATCCCAACATTTTATAAGCTTTCAGTATAATGGTGTTTGTCAAATAAAAGTTTACTGTCCAGTTGTATGCCTAAGTCTCTACAGTCTGATTTCTTATCAATCATCTCCCTATTGATTTTGTATGTGTATTGTATTGTACTCTTTTTCCTAGAGAATGTAATGGAGTGACATTTTTCTACATTTAGTAACAGCTTATTAGAGTCAAAATAAGAAGTTAGTCTATCCAGGTAAAGTTGTAAGTCCTTAGTCAGTAATGTCTAACAGTTTTACAGATTTTCATATCATTCAGTTTTATAGATTATTATCTTATGTACTTTAAACAAACTTGGATGGTTTTGAATATGTACTGGTTGTATTAATTTGAATAATGTCATAGGCAAAAATGTAAATACTTATTTGTCAAAATATTATAAAAACAATATTGAACACACATACATACCATCACGCCATGTCCCTCACGGGGTAGGCAGAGAGAACCGAAGGCCACATTTTTCTATCTTGACACACATTCATCGCCTCATCAACATTCATACATCGTCTTATACATGTTCGTCTGTTGTTCAAGCTTCTTACATTTCCATATTTCAAAATAACGTTTACATGGTCGTGCCATCCTTTTCTTGGGCGCCCGCGACCTCTTATTCCGTTCCTGTCAGCTTTGTATATTTTCTTCGTCAGGCGTTCTTCGTTCATTCTTCCCAAGTGGCAAAACCATCTCAATGTGTTAACTTTCATTCTGTTAATTACATCTTCCTTCATCTTACATTCTTTCCTTGTATCTTCATTCCGAACTCTGTCATACATCGTTCTGTTACAAATTCTTCTAAGCGATCTCAATTCAACTGCATTTATTCTGCTTTCATGCGACTTCTGCCATGTCCAGGTCTTACTTGCATACGTCAAGGTTGGCACTACGATTGCATTATGAATGGCAACTTTAGCGTCTCTTGATATGTTGCGATCATTCATAACTGGTCTAAGCGCTCCATTCACTCTGTTTTCTGCCATAACTCTTCTTATCAGGCCGTCCATTCCGTTGGAACATACTACCCTGATAGACATACTCGTCGACTTGTTCAAGCCATTCATTCTCTACTTTTATTTGAAACACTGTTCTGCTTTCACTCTTTTCTCTATTGAACATATGAGTAAATATAAGTTAACCCTGGAACACCCAACATAATCTAGAACACTTGTATTACATACATAATATATACTACGAACAAATATCCATACAAACGTTCACCGTCATATAGACCTGCCCTATAATCTGCACCATATAAATCAACGCTTAAAGATGCCCTTATACATGCTAGAATATTTTGTAAGTTTATTGAATTTATTATATAAAGGAAAAATTGTAAAAAAATCAACCTTTTACCTAAGCACATAATGTGTAATTTTTCAATATAAATGTTTTCATAATGTCATTATCAGTCAATACAAAGCTATCATGATTTGATCTACATTGCTATTAGATGATTAATCCAATAGACGCCCTACGATTGATTTTAAATGTAATTTAGGGTATATAATATATGGAAAACAATGTATAATGTGCACCATATAAATCAACTAAACAATAAGTTATTGGTGTATATTTATTGATATAAATTAATAATCTTGCTAAAAAAACATTTCAATATATATAGACATGCTTCTCAAGATTTTTTCACAATGAAATACATATTCGGTACATGTAAATAAATAAATTTGAAGTATTTCATAAGTGAACATGTACATACTTATTTGTCAAAATGTTCAAAGCATACATATGAGAGAGAACTAAATGTTTATAAATCAATTTAAAATCTCTTTAAATACAATATTTTCTGAATACTTACTCATATTTTTTACAACCATTCTTGTTCCATTACAAAGACCATCTCCTCGTAGAATTTTATTTAAAAAAAATGACTGACTCATGCATAATAATTGTGTTATATAGTAAGCTGAATGTCAGGATCAAGTTGTAAGTCCTAACAGTCAGTAATGTCTATAACAGTTTTATAGATTTTCATATCGTTCAGTTTTATAGATTATCTTATGTACTTTAAACAAAGTGATTCACAAACTATGTATGCATTTGTTGGAACAGCTCGCTAGCACAATGTATTATATTGTAGACCTCCCCAGATGCAGCTAGAATAAAATTGCATAGTTGTTACCGATTGACGATGGTTTGTTTAAAATATCTCTCATACCGCCAAAAATTGCAACTCGAGCTTCATCTATTTTGTTGACACCTTACATTTAAAGGGTGTCTCATACGTACCCCATAGAACACACTAACTAACGTACCCTTACAACTTCATCTGCATCATAAACATACAGACTATAATTTTTCAAACAGTATGGTCCGGTACCAGGCACGTCTGCAATCTGAACACCGAAGGATACAAAAGCATTAGCACTATTCTTCCGGATATATTGACAGTACTAACAACTACTCTTCGCCTAGCATTTCGCAATGTTCGCCTACGATCTCGCTGTTCTGTCATATCTCACTCATCCATCTCTTGATTTGTCGTGTTTTGGTAGCAGGCATCCACGGAGCATCCACTAAATACCTGCAACAAACAAAATAACACCAAATAATTAGATATGACGATGCGTCACGTCAAACGTCAAATGTCAATCCGTGAATCCGTCCATTGTCCATATCCTGTTAGTACAGAATGCTGCCAGTATTCAATTACGTATTCCGCAGATTTATTAATAACGTTTGATAAAATTGATGTTTAAAATTCCTTTTTGAACAATAATATTGTCAATTGATATTTAAAATACATTTTAAACGATAATTTTGTACTTTTTCGATTCAATTTATTTTTTATATTGGAGAAATATTTAGAATGCGTAAAATAAAATTGGGTAAAATTATTTTACTGGCAATACGCGCACATGCTAAGCGGCCACGACCACGTACAGATTGTGGAGGGAGACGTATTCAATATAATAGATTCCGCAGATTTATTAATAACGTTTGATAAAATTGATGTTTAAAATTCCTTTTTGAACAATAATATTGTCAATTGATATTTAAAATACATTTTAAACGATAATTTTGTACTTTTTCGATTCAATTTATTTTTTATATTGGAGAAATATTTAGAATGCGTAAAATAAAATTGGGTAAAATTATTTTACTGGCAATACGCGCACATGCTAAGCGGCCACGACCACGTACAGATTGTGGAGGGAGACGTATTCAATATAATAGATTCTACCTATTCCTATTCATGTATGTACCGTATCCTGAGAAGTAGGCATTTTAAACTAAAACCTTAGGTCTTACAATTTTTAAAGTATTGGATCATCACATAAACCGTTTTAAGTAAAATATAATTTAAAAGTCCTTTTAACTATCTCAGGTATTATGTGAATAAACTAAACTTAATAACTAATGTTAACACTAAAAATATCATAAAAACTATTTTTAATTAAAAAAAACTCAATATAACTATCAAATTCCAGTAAAAATTTAAAATCACACCAAACTTAAAATAAAAAAAACAAATCGCGATTCTAATTAACACAAAACACTAAATAAGTTCTTGGTATAATAAATACCTACATAAATTAATAGGTATTAATGAAACGAGGTATGCCAATGAATTTTACACAAAACAGCACACGAAATCTCCCATTGATTTCGATACACTTTGCCGACTAGTATTCCATCTAGTTATAGGTATATATTAAAATCTATGGTCTATACTAGACTCGTAAAAAATATGGACACGTGTTAACATTTGACATCAGACAGAAGAGAGAGATAGAAACAATAATATATGAATAATTGAAAGAGTCAGGTGACGAGTCGGCGACCGAGATCAAGGAAATAAGTAAGTATGTCGCTAAAGTCGAAAGGGAAAACTTCACTGAAATTATCATAACATTTCTAAAGAACTTCGTTTTCCTTTTTTAGAAAACCTTGCTATTAGTTGCTGACAGGTTCCGCTTATTTAAACGGCTTATGTAGTTTCATTAAGAAGCAATAAGAGTTCTTAGTATAATGTTTAATTAAAGTTACTGTGGCGTGTAGCATCTGGAATGTTTTCAAACACGCCGCTATCATCTCATATGAAATTCATTATGAAGCGCCCGGGCGATTTCAGACAGGGGGCGCTGGCTTCATTATGTAGATAATTTAACACTTTAGCAAGTAAATTATTACAATGATTATTTTGTGTGTGTGTGTGTGTGTGAATCGACTGTCGAGCAGTTGTTAGTATTTAGTAGGTATATATATATATATATATATATGTTTACGAATAACACGGTAATAGACGGACAAGATATTAACACCGCAGAATTTTATCATACACACCATCACGCCGTTTCCCTTTCGGGGAAGGCAGAGAGAACCGACTGCCATACCTGGGAAATTTTTGATTTATATAATTAACATTTTAGGATTTTAAGCGCCCTTTTTAGACAAGCGCCCTGATTTCTTGTTCCGGGTTGTTCTATGATTTATCCGGCCCTGGTGGTAGGAGGAGAAAAAGGGGACAAATTCAAGGACCACAGTTGATTTTAGGATTGCTCCTGCGAATATATTATTATATTTTCTATTATTCTTATTTTTGTTCTTATTTATACATATATTATTTTTTGTTTCTTATATTTACTTTGTATTTTTAATTTATGATTGATTTATTTAATTATTTTTTTTATTTATTTATTATTATTATTTTTTTTTTCGCTGTATTTACCATGGTGGTTGACTAGTAGAGATTGCCTGCGGGCAATAAGTCCGCCACGTTGTATAAAGCAATAAAAGTATTTTATTATTATTATTATTATATTATAATATCTTTTCTCAATCGCTTAAATTTTGCATATTTTAAATTAAAAATGTCCAAGTCAGTCAAAAGTCTATTGTAGTCATCACAAATTCTACGGATTATTTCATTCTTGCCAAGGTTTGTACGAAATGGTGAAATTGCAAATAAACTGAAACTACTGGCCCAAATTTCTTGAAATATTTCATCAAGATGTGTGTATGTGTAACTCAATATTACTTAAACTACTGGCCCGATATTCTGAGTGCACTTCAAGTTGAAAGCATTATAGGAGGGTTTCTACATAAATAAGGTACTAAGATCACCATTGTTCAAGTCAAGTTGACCGGATAAGAAAACGAATTGATAATGTTCTTTCTAATATAATCATCTATATCTTAAACCACAGCCAAATACATAGGTGACTCCTCTATATTTTCTTGGCGCCTAACCTTACATTTCAATTGATCTGCACTGATATTCTTAGGTTTTTATTTTCAAAATAACGCAACACGTCAAAGTTATCCATTTTTTATTTGTTTTCGTACACAACTGATGTTTTTATCTTAACTGCAATATCCCGGACTGCTGTGAAAATAACTTGTACGCTTCCAATAAGGTGGGAACGAAAATTAGAACGTTTTGACAGTTGATTCGACTAAAATGTGGTTATAGAATATGGAATTGCACTAATTCGTGACTTGATTAGAGTAAGAACATTCCTTTTATAGCGTTATAGAATATCAACTTGGACTAAGCGGAATAGGAACGCACCTTTTTTAGCCGAAACGTTCTTAAAAAGTTATGGAATCGGACGCATTGTTCATATGTTCTGAAGGTGATGCGCAACCAATATCCCTCTATCCTGTTCTAGTCTCTCTTCTCTCCTTTCTCTTGCCTTCCTTAGTTGTTGTATATATGTGTGTGTATGTATGTGTGTGTGTGGGTGTGTATGAGTGTGTGTGTGAGGGTGTATATGAAGGTGTGTGTATGAATGTTTTTGACTTGTAAACTGTTATTTGTTTTTATATTATGTTGATGGAATGCTTTTTTTGGCTCTAACACTGTAAAAATAATATTGTATCATTAATCTGTAAATGAGCTGTAGCTTTCCAAAGAAAATAAATAAATAAATAAATATCAACAACATTCCGAAAAGAGCAAACCAATCCAAAATGTGATATTGATGGGATATTAATTTGTATATAGACACTTTTAATTTGATGTAAATAAACAAAAGTGTTTAAGTAATGAAAGATATTTTACACTTGACGATTTAAACTACATTATATCAAACCCTATAACAGATACCGATACCTAGTTGGACAACCGTTATACATAATGTGTAATGTTTAATATATAAATTAAGCTTAATGAAAGATACAACTTCAAGTGTTTATTTCTGAGTCAAAACATCTTATTTTTAATACAACTTTTAAGATTACATAGATAAATTATTCCTTCGTTTATTAAAATAAATTTGTTTATTTTTATTTGCCACGTAATAAATTTTTATGGATTCATTTAAAAACGATTAATATAGCTACAACCCGTAGGAGGAAGCATAACGAGCGTCTTTTGTTTGAAATAAACCACAGACTCCCATGAAATTACGTTGGTTTTTATATTGGTTTACCTAGGCAGGTGTTAATTCACGTGATCGTAGGTATGTACTTATTTTGTTGCCACACTGATAACAGCAATTAGGCAAGCTGGTAAACAGTTATTTGATGCCCATTAAAATATAATTAAAAATTGTTTACATAACTTGGCCAAATCTTCTATTTATTTTTAGACCAGTTGAATGTCACTAGGGCCGCTTTACGCCTATTGTGATGTGGACTCCTAGCTTTCTTTCCGCCTTTTGAGGGGAAGTGTCTTCCAGTTATCCTTCTTTCCTACGGGTTTTCATGTAGTCTTTGCGAGTCCATTCTTTCCATACCTCTCGTCCTGATCCCCGTCTTAATACTGAGGTGGAATGGCTGTAATCAATCACTCCTTTCGTAGCCCGTCTCCATGCTTATCTATCCTGAGCATAACGTAGAGCAACAGCCACTAAAGACTCCAATGTAGAATTTTCAACAAGATCACTCCATTTAGTCGGCGAGAGACCCCGAAATCTTCGTCCTTCTACGATGTCCATCACAACAAATTTTTCGAGGCAATCTGATTCTCTCTCGCCAATGATATCGATACATTATTCCCGGATCATTTCAATTTAGTATTTTGCGATAGCTCATGCATGCATTATAAATTTCATTTAACTCGTTTATAATTCTGATGAATTCCATCGAAGCGAATTAGCTCGTCTGGAAAAATTCGAAAGGTATATGTCCGTGGGTAAATTTATAGGTGTACACAAATATTGATTAAATTTAATCCTGACCTTTAAAATTGTTTCACATCAAGGTTTTAGATTATTCATTAATCGGTGTTTTAGATTATTACGTCTTTCCGGGAATTTGAAACTTTTATAAGAAAAATATTATTTATTATTCAATATTTCGATCGATTTGTACATCACGCTCGGTTAGAATCCGTTTTAAACGTTTCTTTTGCAAAAAAATAAACACTTGGAGCCCAATTCATGAAATATTTACAGACATTTTGTGAGTCTGTGTCACCTCGAAAACGTGTGTTTAAAAGTTGAACTTTATTAATGACAAGTTATGAAAAATATTATTTTATTTTCTTGTTGTATTGGACTGGCTAAACTATCATTTAATGAGTTTTGTGCATTCATACACTACCTCCACTTTACTCATTTCTTACAATATGATGGAAAATCAATTTCCAGCAAAAATAATTTACAATATATGGCTGAGTAGTTATCTAACAGAAGGATGACAATAATGATTCAAATAATCAAATTTATGTAACGCTGTTTTATGACAGCAAGATCATTTTGTGCGAAGTCGAGGATATCGTAAGATGGTGTTGACAGAAAATAAGGTTCTTTAACGAAGACATGTCGAGAATCGTAGATTTGAGAAAAGTCAAAATGGACAGGGATAATATTCCCCGGAAAACAGTCCTCCTAAGAGATGAAAGGATAGCTGGCAATCCACGTGACATGAGGGAAGTTGACACAGGACTTTAGCAGGCCTAAAAAGAGAGAAAGAAGAAGAAAATGATCATTTCAACTCTCTTGCTCAATTGTTGGCTCTGTAAAGCAAGGAAAGCCCCCCAAGACTCTGCGCTCTACGAATAGGTCAGTTAACACTGAAACCATGATCATTGTTAGCTGCTTTATTGTCTCTATCCAATTCCCTAGAAAAATTGGTATTCTGTGATTTTGACGATCTCAAATATTTAGCGTCTTTCTAAATATTTAGCGTACATACATTGTATGTACATAGAAAAAATATATCAATATAGTTACGATGTTAATGTTTTCTATTTACATGCATATTTCATACAGTGGAGAAATATAGATCAACAAAAAATAATCAAAGTATTATCCAACTGTCGATTCGTTCATGAGAATTCAATTCTCTAAATGAATCTACAGTATTAAGCCAAGATGCGTGTACGAAGGAACATTTTGTATGACGTAGTGGACTTTTTGCATGCTAAAAACACTAACTTAGAGGTTTCGCAGCATATAATATATGTATGGAACATATTATGTTCCATACATGGATTTACTCAGAATTCGGAGTAGAACGTTTTATGTGAGTTTGGTGTGTCTGTGTGTGTGTGTGTGTGTGTGTGTGTGTGTGTGTGTGTGTGTGTGTGTGTGTGTGTGTGTGTGTGTGTGTGTCTGTGTGTGTGTGTGTGTGCGTGTGTGTGTGTGTGTGTGTGTGTGTGTGTGAGGGTGTGTGTGTCTGTGTGTGTGTGTCTGTCCGTCCGTCCCTCGTGAATGTTGATGAGGCAAGAAATGGCTGTCAAGATAGAACATAATTTATGAATTTTACGCTGACCATAATTCAATTGTTTTTAATACCATTTTGGTTAAGAATGTGTGCTCAAGACCAGTCTCGAGTTGTAGAACGAATCTATGATTCGGGCCTTCATCTGTGGTCCATCTACAAGTGTCTAAAAAATTATAATGTGTTACTTACATATGTACCTAATATAATAAAAATCAATTTGTTCAACCCGTACTAGAAAAAATTAGTCTGTATTATATTTTTTTTGGTTCGAGCCTTGACTAACATTTAGCTAAATTTTGTTTTATCAGTTCACCAATAGATGGTGTGTTGATTCGTTGAATCGGATAACATAGCGAAAACGTTGAATTTCAAATATATTTTATACATATCTATACAATAAGATTGACAATATTTAAATACATATTAAAAAGTGACAGTTAGAGTAGAGTAGAAGAATAAAAGTATTTAATATTTTTAGTAATTAAGTATTTATATGTTACCTTGTTCATCATCGATAAACGTAATAAAATCTACCAATAAATTCATCCATGCATGTTTTATAATTTGTGAATTTTCACAATTCATCGAGGAAACAATAATGATTAATTACTCTCAAGCCATTGAATCGGAAATATAACAATTTAAAATACAAAAGTTGTCAATCAACACGACATACATTGTTCATCTCTCGTCAAACATTTTAGTATGAATTATTTTCAAATTATATTCTGGACCATTTGGGGGTACATGTTTAATCTTTTTATTTAATCAGAAGGATTAAAATTAATTTATAACATCTACCTCCAATTATGATATTGCCTATGTCAGTTCATTAAATATTTTATTATATACTAGTGAACCCCCGGCAAACTTCGTATTGCCTGTATAATTAAAAATGGTCCTTCATTACCACCCATCGCTTCAGACCCTTCAGTACTTCCCGTCCCTTCAGCACCTCCCATCCCTTCAGCACCTCCCGTCCCTTCAGCACCTCCCGTCCCTTCAGCACCTCCCGTCCCTTCAGCACCTCCCGTCCCTTCAGCACCTCTCGTCCCTTCAGCACCTCCCGTCCCTTCAGCACCACCCGTCCCTTCAGCACCTCCCGTCCCTTCAGCACCTCCCGTCCCTTTAGCACATCCCGTCCCTTCAGCACCTCCCGTCCCTTCAGCACCTCCCGTCCCTTCAGGTCCTTCAGTACCTCCCGTCCCTTCAGTACCTCCCGTCCCTTCAGTACCACCCATCCCTTCAGGTCCTTCAGTACCTCCTGTCCCTTCAGTACCTCCCGTCCCTTCAGTACCACCCATCCCTTCACGCCCTACAATACCTTCAGTACTTCCGTCCCTTCAGGCCTTTCAGTACCTCCCGTCTCTTCAGGACCTTCAGTATCTCCCGTCCCTTAAGTACCTTCTGTCCCTTCAGTACCTCCCGTCCCTTCAGTACCTCCCGTCCCTTCAGTACCTTCCGTCCCTTCAGTACATCCTGTCCCTTCAGGCCCTTCAGTACCTCCCTTCCCTTCATTACCCTCCGTCCCTTCAGTAGGTAAAGAAAAAGTTTAATTCCCGAAACAACACTGGGAAGATCTGCGAAGAGATGAAAGGACAGTTGGACCTTCTTTTTCCAGGATTCTCCAACTTCATAGGTAAAATGAACAAATACACGTTAAAGAAGAAGAAGAAGAAAAAAGTTTGAATCCATAAACCGTCCTGGAAGACCTGCGAAGAGATGGTAGGACAGTTGGACCTTATTCTCCCAGGATACTCCACCTTCATAGGTAAATTGACCAAATACACGATGAAGAAGAAGGAGAAGAAAAAAGTTTATGTCCAGAAACTGTCCTGGAAGACCTGCAAAGAGATGGAAGGACAGTTGGAGCTTCTTCTCCCAGAGTATTAGGTCATTTTATCTTCATAGGTAAAATGACCTAATACCCGATGAAGAAGAAGAAGAAGAATAATTTTTTAATCCAGAAATCATCCCGGGCACACGCTCGACAATTCATCAAAGTTTCAGTGCAATCGGATGAACGGTTCCCAGAATAGTCCACTACATATGTAAAATGACCTAATACCCGATGAAGAAGAAGAAGAAGAAAAAATTTAATCCAGAAACCATCCCGGGCATACGCTTGACAATATTCACCAAAGTTTCATTGCAATCGGATGAACGGTTCCCTGGAAAGTCCACCTTCATAGGTAAAATGACCTAATACCCGATGAAGAAGAAGAAGAAGAAATTTTTTTTGATCCAGAAACCATCCCTGGTATACTCTCGACAATTCAAAAGTTTCATTTCAATCGGATGAACGGTTTAGGAGCGCATTCAACACATACATAGATACATAGATACAAACATTCAAATTTATAATATAGATTATTTATGGTGATAAAGGGTTTCAAATAAAAGAACTACTTACATACATGATCAACACTGATATATTCGAATTAAGGAAAGATACAATAATAATAATATGTTAAACTATTTCCGACGTTATGGGTCGGAACTAATAATTAAGATTTAACCAGATTTAACGCGACTCTATTCTGTTAAACGATTAACGCATGAATGATAAGAATAATTATTTTACGATTGACGGCGATGTACTAAGAAGGTTCGTCGATCTTCGTCACTTGTCGTGAATCCTCGAAAATCATCGAGGATATACACATTGCAGCTCGCTGTCAGGAGTGCCGCTACAACCTCAATAACAATACTTATTCAATAACTATAAAAATTAATGGGAGTGGGTGTGACTTGACCGAAATGATAAGAAAATATATAATATCTGTATAAAATATCCAGATGCAGTCGGCGGTTGAAACGTAACGTATCGAAATGAATCAATACCAAAAAATATATTCCTATATTTAGAAGCTACATAAATACCTACTAAAGTCCTACCTAAATACTAAAGTCTAAACAATAACCATGTTTTCATTGCACAGTCACTCACTTAAGTTAGGAGATCACGTGGCTTCCTAACTGGAGGATGCTACGATGTTTTTGTATGAAATTTGCATTGCCGAGACATATCTATCTAATACTTAGCGCATGCGCGTCGGCGTATACTAACATTTGCGAATTTTGCGATTGTCAAAAAGTAAGGTTAATCGCGAAGAACCTTACGGGTGTTTTAATAATAAAATACGAGATGTTTTCGATGTATGATGATTTTAACAAATTCGTCAAATATTTATTTAGTAAATTTGTTAAATCAAATACAAAACAGAGTATACAGCGATCTATACGCGATGCCGAAAATTCGCTTGAATTTCAGAAAAATCGCGACATCGAGCTGTCAGTATGAACTTGGCTGTATGTGTTGGTGTTATGAACCATAGATTTTTATTATAATATACTAGATGTAGTAGGTACTCCGTGCAAAAAGTGAGTCATGAAATATCGCGCGTTTGACGTTTTGGTTCCAATATATTTCAGTTTTCCTTACATGTCAACACATCCTAGATAACTGTTCTCTAAACCTTAATAATAAAAATGTTTTTTAGACAAATAAATCCGAAAACAATTCACATTAGTCGTTATTCTCTATAGAAAATCGATGTGGTCTGGAACCAATACGTCAAAAATCCCCCGGAAAAATGACTCACTTCGATTCATACATAATTTGCCAACTACGACATCTAGTATATTATAATAAAAAAAATCTATGCTCTAAACCCATAGAAAACTATCTATCGCTTTTCTTCGTATGCAATAATGTGAAATACTTGGAAACGCTGCGCCATCGACCTTAAGTTTGGCGTAGTATTATTATTATTTTATCGAAGATGGCACGATACCAAGGTATCGTGCCATCTTCGATACCACTTGGAGGGGAGGAATGTGGAAGACCACATCTCGAAATTTCTTTCGAGCGCGCGCCTAGCGACGGCAAGTATATTAGATGTGGCCTAATAAAAATGTTCAGAACATATCCAATGGTATCACACAAACCTTTGTTATAAACACAAACCACAGTCATTAATACTGTGGCAGACCACATCTCAAAATTTCTTGACTTATTTCATTGAAGTGTCATACCCAGTTGAGGAGTATTGTCACTTGTTTGACGTTACGGGCGATGAACTCGGCCTAGCGATAAACAAATGTACTTGCCGTCGCTAGGCGCGCGCTCGAAAGAATTTTTTATCGCTCATTTGTTTATCGCTAGGCCGAGTTCATCGCCCGCAACGTCAAAC
The DNA here is from genome assembly GCA_963576475.1 of Molanna angustata. Taxonomy (NCBI): domain Eukaryota; kingdom Metazoa; phylum Arthropoda; class Insecta; order Trichoptera; family Molannidae; genus Molanna; species Molanna angustata. The sequence goes on along the minus strand of OY754973.1, from coordinate 25,772,391 downwards.
AAGTGACAATACTCCTCAACTGGGTATGACACTTCAATGAAATAAGTCTAGAAAGTTGGAGGACATTGAACTTGCTACCCCCAGCGCAGCACTATTTAAGGGAGTCTACACCTGTACACGTCGTCACTTCATTTCCGTATTTCCGTCACTTCGTTCGTCACTTCACGCCGCCGTTCTCGACCACGCCGTCTCGCCAACACTTCATCTCTCGACCCCGCGAGCACGATGGTTCTTCACCTTACGAATAATCGGACATTTCGACACACTCGATCGTTATACCTACTCATCGTGAGAAAGTTCCTTTGTAAGTTAATTTATCAATTGTAAATTTACCTTTTAGCAAACTATTAATTGTGATCAATATACTCATTGTAACTTTTGACCATTCTTTCTTCTTCTCTCTCAACCACTGTCCTTGTGTTCTTATTTCAAATCATATCCACTCTGGTTACCGCCTATATTTAATAGCAACCCCTCTGGTTACTAACTACGCCAGATTGGTAATCCATTCGGTTACTAATCAGCTAAAATTATTTAGTTAGTGATGACACTGCAACGCAATTACTACATATCTTAAGAATACTAAATACTCCAGATAGGTTAGGAGTTAGTATTTAGGTACCAACGACTCTGCAATCGGGTCTCAGTGTCATTTCTAGTTTTCAATATACTAAATTGATTCATATTAACTTCAAGGTTGCATAAGTAAAGTTACAAAGTTACCTTTACTCGTAACCGTAATAAAGTAATCCATAATTATAATATTTCTGGGTCGCTCTTATCAAACAAAGACTGTATTTGTGATCTTGGAGTTATTCTGGACTCAAAACTTACTTTTGAGGCTCATATTAATAGCATAGTCACTAAGGCAACAAAGAGCCTGGGTTTTGTTCTAAGAACATGTAAATTTTTCACCAACTTCAGAACGTTCTTGCTCCTTTACAATAGTTATGTTCGTCCACATTTAGAGTATTGTTCACAGATTTGGAACCCACGCTACAGTATATACGTTGATCGACTAGAAAGAGTTCAAAAACGATTTCTAAAATTCTTAAATTTCAAATCATATAACATATACAGTTCTTATGATGAAATTGAGAAACATTTCCGAATGAAAAAAATCGTACACAGGAGAGAAGTTGCGGATCAAATGTTTCTCTTTAAAATTATTAATTCAAAAGTTGACTGTCCTGATTTATTAAATAAAATTAATTTCCATGCGCCGTTGCGAAATGGCAGATTGAACTACTTGTTTTATGTTCCTCGAAGTAACACTAATTCTAATCAAAATGAGTTTATCAAAAGGGCTTGTAACTTCTATAATGTCAACCTCTCAGCCAGTATCACACATTCTGATATATTCACTGCTAGTAATAACGCATACAAAAATTCTCTCTATAAGTGCATAGCATGAACTCGTATGTTGAATTTTTTTTTTTGTTAGTTATTTTTGTTTTTTCTAATATTATCTTTTGTATACTTTTATTTACATTTTGAGTTGTTGTTTGTAACACAAATATAACAATTTAACTGTCATAATCCTTTTCCCATCCTTTTCCTTTCCCGTCACAGGCAAACATACATCTTAGTTATATTTAAATTTATGATGTTTGAAATGTTTTATATTTAATATCTGTGGACATATGTAATTGGTCTGTTTGTTTTTATTTTATAGTGTATTATTCCATTTTAGGATTTTAAGACTGTATTTGTCCCTAAATAAATAAATAAATAAATAAATAAGTGAGTCGATACATTAAAAAATATTTATGAAAAATAACAATATACCTCGTTTGTTAAAAAGATATTTCCACGGAATATTATTTCATTAATATTTTTAATGGTATTTATATTCCGTAAAATACTCAAATAAAATTTTCTTTATTTTTCAGATATAATTATCAAAACTCGTCGGAAGATCATATCCGTTGATCGTCTGGTCCACCCCAGCCTCCATCTATCTAGGTAAGTTACCTTTTAACGTTCAATTTATTTCGTATCGCTGGAGTATATTCAATTATAAACGCCATTTTAGGATTATCCACTTTTTTAAAATCTTCCATTTTCGTGTCTTTGAAAATCACAATTTCGATTACACCAGTACGATGTACGAAGGATGTTTTTTAAAATCAAATGAAAACTGAACAATTGTATTATAATAAATATTATCATTTAGTATGGTAATTTTATAGCGCTATTTAATGAATCCGGATCATTTCAAGGGCTCTTTACATAGCTAGTTGCATGTAACACATGAGATCCAACTGTCTATGGCGATAGTATGCATAATTTAAGAATACAAACATTTGAGTATCAAACTATTGCGTGAGATATTGAGTAGTATTTACTGCCTTACAAATTGTATGAAACGATGTCGTCACTAAATTCACTTTTTATCAAAATTGTTAAAAAAAAGTTTTAGATGTACTACTAGAATTGTAATATTTTTTTATAGAAAATCAAATAATCTAGTTGTGGTGTTTCGGCTTTTTTCGATAATACTTTAATCGATACTTTAGAAATATAGGCAGTTAAACACATAAATTTATCATAAAAAAATGTTTTTCTTAAAAAAAATGTTTAAGAAACTCTGTTTTTTTTAAAAATGTACCTAGATATTTTATATTTTTCTATATTTATACCAATTTACAGGGTTCTAGCTTATATGGTTTTTGAGATATATGGAAAAATAAAGTAAAAATTCAAAAGTTGATAACTCCTGACAAAACTAAAATTTTAAATTCTTTTTTTTTTAATTTTTTTAGGCCTATAAATTTCTATACATTCTGAAATTTTAGGTTCTGTGCATTGAGCGGATCCTAAGTTATAAGGGGGACACACACAGACACACTAAATGTTCTACTATGAATTCTGAGTAAATCCATATGTGGAACATAATATGCTGCGAAGCCTCTAAGTTGGTGTATTTTGATTACAAAATTATAGAAAAACGTGTAAAATATAGACCCTGCATATACATCTCGCGTATCTTGGCTTGATATTTCGTTGATATGTTAAGAGAATAAAATTATCTTGAACAAATCGACAGTTTGATAATCGTGTTTCTATTTACATCAATATTCTTCGTTGGCTATGTTTATTGTTTATGTCAACAGCATAAAATTTATTCACTTTTAATACTCAATAGGTTAATTTACAACTTTAACTCACCAAAATAATTTGAAAATATATGTACACAATGTATCATTACTTACTTTTACACAATTAATTCATTTACACTACTCTACATATAACATACTTTTCAACCCTCACTCACTACGATGACTCAAAAATATATTTCAACATTGATAAACTTTTGCTATTCTTACATATTTTTTAACTATCACTCACCAAGATGACTCAAAAATATATTTCAACGTTGAACTTCTGCTACGAAATCGGACGAGGCAGCTAGGGTGTGGTTCGAACTCGTAATCACAGGATTACTAACCCAGCGAGATGCCGCTCTGCCACCTTCCAATCCTAAGGGTCGTATTACGAGAGTTATTTAAGAAAAATCTAAGAAAAGGGTATGTTCCCGTACTGCGAGAATACTGCTTACAAATCCCCAATATATTTTTCTCAAATAACTCCCGTAATACGACCCTAAATGTTTTAATAAAGATGAATTTGTTATTTTTTGGTCAATAACATTGCCATGAAAATACATGGGCGAGTGATTTAATTTGATTCAGGATTCATCCGGAAAATGTCCTTCAAGTCTTATGGCTTTCGTAGTCCTCCGTACATCGTGTTTCTCTTAGACAGACTTACATTGTCCTTTCGGTATTGTATTAGCCTGCTCAAGAGTCTAGATTCCAATGGATGGATTTGATCCTTCCATCATTCAACCAGGAGACGTGGAAAATCCATGCCTAACAACCTGTCAAAGTTCTGCTATATGTTGGTTACACGAGTGGAAAGCGCTTTACTAACAACTTTGTGTAAATTTTGCAAATTATGACTTACCGAGGTTCAAAAGGTTTACAAATATTCTTGTGGAAAGGCCACAAATCAACATAGACTGTCTTAGTACCTACCATTGATGTTTTGATTTATAAAATTTTCCAACATACTTTTGAAATCGTCCTTATTTATATAATATCTATCTTTCATGTATAAACAACGTTACGTAGAAGTCAATACAAAACTATTACCAATTTTTTTAGTCACACGATCAAACTACAGATTGGTAAAATTAATAACTATGTGTCTGGAAGTACCTAAACACTGCTACAACCGATTTTTTTCACCTATAATACAAGCATTTATGCTTAGTTTAGAGAATGTATGAGGACGTATATGTATTTTTTACAATGACATATTAATTCTTTAATAATATAAATAAAAATATAAATTTATAATGAATTTAATTTTTCAAAGTCTTTATGGGCCGATGGATAGAAGAAATGGGATTTATGAAATGGCTAGAAGACTTGTATTTTGTATAATCGTAATACAAATTTATGTAACACAATTTCATGATTATAAGATCACTCCATGGCCGCTTTAAATACACCATTCATTGCTCTTTTTTTCACAACTCTATCGGTATTCAAACTTTACAACTCATAGAACAGTTACATAAAATATGGCCAATTGGTTGCGTTAAAGACTGTGGTTTTAAATTGCCTTTTTTATTATGTAAATAATATAAAAGATAAATTGGAGCGAAATTTCTTTACGTCATTATATAAACTTCTCGTTATTAGAGAGTGAATGTTTAAAATTCCTATTTTTTAATCAAACGGTTGAAGTCACATATTCCCATGGACCTACCACTATGAAATGCGTCTTGTATATTATCCCCATATGAGAATGTCGAGAATGTTAGCGCGTTTAATTAAAAACATTTTTGCTCTTTGTGGGTATAAAGTGCCTTACATCTTCATGCCTGTAAATATATATATCCAATGTTATATAAGCATGTATAAAATAGCTAAGATGAAATTTTATGTTGCTATGTATGTAGAATAAAAAACTGAAAAATGATACCAGCTTTTTCCAATGCTTTCGCAAGTCCTTAGTGTCGGATTGTTTAGTTCATAATTTGAAATGAATATTTCATATTATAATAAACCAAATGAATGCTCTTTTGCGTATAAGGTATTCGAATAAGTTATTAGGTACATAGTATTCGAATAGTTTATAAGGTAATATTCGCGAAATTTTCGTAATAAGATTATTGGTCACACACCTAGGATTGGTTTGAACCGCACACTCCATCTCTCCAAGTATCTCTGTTGTCCACCAACCTCTTCATCTCTTGGTTACTGCCACAGCGCACATCACTGATCTTCGTCATCACTGTCCATATTATCAAAATGCATAAAACTTTGAATATATTTTAAACCTTTTTATACTCCTTCAAAAGTCATTGGTTAGAGCTAAGAAATAAATTTTATTATGCGACAAAAAAGTATATTAATAAAAAAGTAGACAATTAAAATATAATGTATGAGCGCATAAAATTAATAATACAATTGTATTATTTATATTAATTATATACATATATACCTAGATTGTCTGCATTTTATGCTAAGTATTGAACAAATACTTCAAACATAGAAAAATTAAAACGTTATTTGAAAAAAACTGACGTGCAATGTACGCTTATCAAACAGTATCTTTTGATTCAATTACCTACGTTCATATACACATTATGATATTTCGCATCAATTTGCTATATTGTGGTACTCCTTGAATGTTTAAAAATTGCAGCCAGTGAATGTATACTTCAGCAGAATTTCAAATTTATTAAGGGCTTTTAAAAAGCTAGCCATTTTATTGGTGATAAAAGAACCACCTCAAATATTAATTTATAAGTAAAATTTGTATAAGTATTGTATAAGTATATTTTTCCAAATATTTTTCATGTCAAGATTTATTGAACTAATTCAATTATGTTCCCAATAAGTATTTCGTATCACTGAAATAAGATAAATTTGCTTTTACTTTATATATACTTCAAAATATAATTTCCCGTTATTCATTCGGGAAAATAAAAATCAAATTAAATCTATACTCTTTAACTTAAATCTCGGTATGAATGCTGATTTAAATATTTCATCTTTCTTGAAACTGCTGCATTTATTATCTTATTATTGTTGTAATATCAAATTATAGATTTCCGCGGAGTTTAAAACTCTATAGTTGAATTGTAGACGCCATTTCATGACAAAATATCTTGTTTATTTTTGGCAGTACGAAGAAATATATTCAAATGAAAGTTTCAATATTTGAATTTGTATCAATGTCAGGTTTACAATGTATTTCTCTAAAAACGATTGTTCACTATAAAATCGATACCATAAAAGCCCTTTTATTGACTATCCTACTCTATTTTTATTTTTGAAACGGAAAAACGATGTCACATAATTGCACTGCTAAACGAATAACACTGGTTGAAGTCCGTAGTGATCAAAGCAAGAGCACTTTCACCAAAGGACTGAAATTAGCTTTGTTTCGTAGAGAAACACAAAACTGAACTACAAGGTGGGGCAAAAGAAGTCATCCAATGTTGTTTGGCTCTCATTTTTTTCTAAATGAAACACTTCGATTCTGTTTTTTGATTATGTTTATTTGAACCTTTAGAATTTTATTGGTCAAGTCGAGAAGATGATATCGGCCAAATAGGCGCCGTCACAATTGATTGCCATACGGGCTCGTTTAATGGCATTTTTCATCACTTCGGCGAGAACTTCGGGCGACAGATTCTCGCACTCGTGTCGAATATTGTCCTTGAGGGCTTCCAGGGTCTCGGACTTGTTCACGTAAACACGGGACTTCATAAAACCCCACAAAAAAAGTCTGGAACGGTTAAATCGAGCGATCTTGCGGGCCAGTGCAAATCGCCAAAACGAGAGATGAGGCGACCCGGGAACGCCGCCTTCAGAATATCGGTTGTGGCTCGCGCAGTGTGTGCCGTTGCTCCGTCCTGTTGGAACCACATGTCCTCCAGTCCTAATTCGTCCAGTTGCGGCAGAAAAAACTCGGTAAACATGGCCCTAAAGCGCGCACCGTGCACTGTTGTCGTTTGACCAGCGGCATTCTCGGAAAAAATGGCCCGATTACTCCTCCTGAGTGAACAGCGCACCATGCAGTCACTTTGAGCAGGTGTAATGGCTTCTCGTGCATCACTCGTGGATTTTTGGTGCCCCAAAAGTGATAGTTTTGCTTGTTCACGTACCCACTGAGGTGGAAATGAGCCTCAGTGGGTACGTGAGGCTCATTTCCACCGCTGCGCCAACACCACAGACGAATTGTTTCGCAAAAAAATAGACACTATTATTCCGCGTTCTTGGGGAGTGTACCGCTCCATGGCTCCGATTGTTCACTTGTATTCTACACCTGTATAGTCCACAAATGTCAAAACAGATTTGACATTGGCGGCCATTTGCAAAAATAAGAGCATCTTCCAATAGGGTGATCTTTTTTGGCCCACCTTGCGCCCTTGGAATGACTTTGAATCAATAAACAGCGTTATTTTATTTTATTCGGAAAACATACAGCATACATAATAATAATATAAACAAAAACGATACATATAGTTTCATGCCTAAATACATGTTTTCACTTTTATAAAAAAAAGTAATACCTAAACATATTTTTTAATTATTTTATTTATTAATTATTAAATTTCCTTTTTCTTTCATTATCATAGGGCGGGTACATTCGAAGCACGATGAGAAAAGGAAAAAAATTAAAAATAAGGAAAAAGTTATAAAAATCCTTTATTATTATTATCCAATTTATTGAACGTAATCTGAAAGGAAAAATGAACCTTGATATTTGTCCTTGTTCTTTAGAACACTTATCCAGACAGACGCACATGTCGACAGATTTGTAAATATTTATGTAAGAATTTGTTTTGATGCTTTGTGGAGTTTCATACCCCTTTTAGAACTCATAAAAAGTAATTCGAGGAAAAATAACGAAGTAAGTTTACATTGGAAACGTATGACTTAGTTCAGGTGTGGTAAATTTCATATATTTTCTAGCTTCTATTCGAGTATCCTCTAGGTGCCTTCATTTATTGATCCGTCTCCTGCATAAACTTCTCAGTTCCATCTCTATTTGTCCTGGGATTCGTGTATTTGCATATTATGGAGAATCGGAACAACTTAACCTGGTTAGGGAATCACTCTTGATGCAATTCAACCCTACATAGTTGAACAATACTTGTATTGAATACAATAATTGAATCATATTATAAATAACTTCTTTTGTTAATAGAAAAGTATTTTTTTTCTGTTTTAAACATAATAAATTAATTTATAAGTACTTGTAGAATCACATTAAATTATAATATTTTAGTTTGATTACAAAAAGTATTTTTGAAGTAAAAAAAATGCAATCATAAACACATTCTATTTTGATTTATTTCCACTAATGATTTATAAGGCAATGCACACCCGCACACCTTTCGCTGGTTACCCCACATTGTGGGATATGCCGTGATGGTATGAATGAATGATTTAAATCATAAATCATAAATGGAAACACAGAATTTAAAACATCGTTCCACGACTAGCGACTGGTTCGTGTAAATTGAAGGTTTACTGTGAACTCGTGTTAATATTGAGTTAAACGAGTGACTTGATTGTGAATGGGTGCAAGAGAGACCAGGGATGCAAGTTCTTCTGAGCATCTTCCGTGGTAGTATCTATAGAATAATCTAAGATAACGTACCTTGCGTCTGTGGTCTAGTGATTGCAATCAATCAGTCAATGATGGGTCGTCAATCAGACATGCAGCACGCCTTTGTACAGGTTTAAGGGTATTCAGTGGGTATTGGGGGGCATTACTCCAGAGGTGACTACCATATTCAATAATTGGGCGTATTTGCGCTTTGTAGAAAATTTGAGTTATTGAAAAATACCTACGCGCTATTTTTTGCTCGGCGAGTTTCACCTTAGATTCAATGGAACTTATGTAGTGTAGTTGGTTTGTTATAGATACTCCTAACAGGTCGATGGATTTGCTGTCTGGGACCTTCCCACGCTCAGTCCATAACAACCTTTGTCCGAGATATAGGATCCGCCCAACTCCACTTACGGCCGCTTTCTCCAAGGTCCCTCAAAATCGAACATCAGCTAAGTACCCATTCGAAACTTAAATCGTGGCTTACTTAATAAATTGGCATTTTACCAACAAATAACAGCCACACTAAGCTAAGGTTAGGATTAGTTTTTGTTATGTTTCCGGTGAACATGAATATGGACTCAAGATAACGTTACTTTAAAAAATATGCAAATAAGAAATACATAATAAACTATAAAAATATCATTAAAATATTCTAACGTGTGAATTTCACGATTTTTACTCTATATATAAATTAATTATAAAAAAGTACTATTTTGATCTCATGAGTACAGGTAATTGCCGCTGGCGCCAACAGATGGCGCTAGCGGCGCTCGCTGTCAGGGCAGCCTTGTTTGTACACCAGTTTTTGTTTTTGACACATCATGTACAGACAGTTTATTTAGTATTCACACCAATTTAGTTATTTTATTTTAATATTTGTTACTTTTTTTAATATACAATGCAACTGGCTCATGCCAGCCGCAATTATAACTACAGACAAACCTAACCAATCTATTTTTACCAAACTTTTGTAGGTTTGGTTTAAAAAATCGGTGTACATCCTAGGATATACTCGCTGTCATGGCTGTTTATTCGCTTCGCACTTGTTGATTGCTGAGATTGTTCGACACGGGACGCGCATATTTATCAGAGTATAATATTTAGCAGAGTATAATTATGGATAAACCAAGGAAACGTTCTACAAATTTTACCCCCAGTGAAAAAACTAAATTAATTGAATTAGTTTCAAAAAACACGGCAATTACTTCAAAACAAACGGATGGAGCATGTCTATTCAACGATTTCACGAATCCAGCCATCTTCCAAGATGATAATAAACAAAATATAGGTAACTTAAATTTTACAAAAAAAAAGATAAATTCAATAATAAAACAACTCTGCGACGAAATCGTAACCCAAATATCTATCTGTCAAACGCGTTAAGTGACGCTTATGACGGTTAATCCACTAGAGACCGCCACTTAAAATTTTATGCGCCGACGTCGCTAAGCGAGGCTAAGATTGTTTGGTGAAATGCAATTTTGCGCTAAGTGGTTCATAAATGTGATTTTTTAAGTTAAGGAGCCTTGGGGAAATCGGGCATTAGACACTTGGACACCGCTATTCTTTTCTCCTGCATACTAGGGCGTTCTACGTTCGATTTTATTTTATACTCCAGTCTAGTTCTTAGTCGGAGTAATAGCTCAGTTTATATTAAGATTATTTTTATTTTTATTATTTGAAACCATATTTTATTTAGTCATTGTAGGTATGGTAACTTGCAAGACGCAAGTTTTTGATGAAATTGTTATTTAACTCGAGTATTGTATTAAAACACTTAGACTAAGGAAGTATTATAATCACGCGGTGACCCATTTATTTATTTATATTAATAATATTAAATCAATTTGATCAATTAGATGGGACGGTGGCAGAGCGGTTAGCGCGCTGGGCTAGTAATCCAGTGGTCGCGAGTTCGAATCCTGCCTCGATCGATTTCGTTCACCTATAGCACAAGCATTTATTTGCTTATTTTAGGGAATGTAGGAAGATGTATATGTACTTGTTTAACAAGGACATATTCATTTTTAAAAAAAAAAAAAAAAATTTACAAATATACATACTTATAATTATAGTAGGTATACACAAAAATATTTTATTTGCCTACATACTTTCATTTCCTTCATTATCATACATATTTCAGATAGGTACTTCAGATATGCATGAACAATAAAATGTAGAGGTAAAAACGTTTTTTGTTCAAAAGTATCTTGATAAAATACTATCTAATAAATAATAGATCTGTAATAGTTTCAAAAATACGAGTACCTATCTGCGGCATGAATATTAATACACAGTTTACTGATATAATAACAAATTTAATATGTAACAATCCAGCTATTTTAAATTATTAAAATGAAAATAAACAACCACCCTTGAAAATACTAGAATTGATAGTAACGGAAGATTTAAATTGAAAAATATTTACAAAATTACAGAGCTTGCCTGAAAAATATTTTGTTTCAATAAATGAACATGAAAAAAAAAGTAATTCTGCCTCTTTTCTCATTGATTATATTATTATTGTTTTGTAAATAATATTATTATTTTCAGCACATAAACCACCGGTAACTCTCAGCTGACATTCCTATAAATATATAAAATAAAATTCTGTGTAGGTAGGTACTCAATGTTTCTCGATTCTTTCAAAGATAACAAGTTTCAATTTATTAAAAGACTTCGTCCGTACATTCGTTCCGTTAGATTTGATTCTATATATTCGTAAGTACATACCTGCCTGCCTACATTATAGATAGGTTTATACAAACAATGATAAACTTACAAATGATGTTTGCCAATAAAATAAATTAGTTATAAAAAAAACATATTTTTATACAACAAATAGGCACAATTCCCTGAAGTCAAGTGCGTGTGTATTTTGCAAGTAAATAATCTAAATATGGACGATTCTACTTTGTGGAAATTCATTACATATTTAAAATCAATATAAATAAAACATAGTCGGGTTTGTTACATCATTTATAACTTAAGAACGGCTTTGTTTAAATATGTCTCGAATAGCAGAATAACTATTAAAATATCGGAAAAAATTAACGAAAAAAAATATCGGAAAAATTATACACATAAAACAAAAATTCAGAAATTTTATTTTAAATAAATTTTAACCCACCGCAATGCAAGGGTGAAAGTGTAATTGAAGTTTTAGTTTCTTTATATATATTATTATTATTATATCCTAATAAATGATAAACGCCTGAAAAAAAAAGTATACAAAGCTGAAAAGAGTGGAATGAAAAGTCGAGGCCGGCCGAGAAAGAGTTGGCACAATCATATAAATGAGATTTTGAAAGATGGTGATGGCATGGATGTAAATGAGGCAAAACATTTATGTCAAGATGAGGAGTCTGGCGTTCGGTTCTCTCTGCCTACCCAAAGTAGGGATATGGCGTGATGGTGTGTGTGTATCCTAATAATTTATTGAACTTAATATATATTTTTTTTTAATTTTATAACATTACGTTAATAAAATCCTAAAAGTTAACACAACATTCATTGACTGTTAGGCGGTACGAAATTCGCTGGGTCAGCTAGTATTAAATAAATCACACTAGGTACTTTGTTTGATTCCACTTTTTATTTATGTTTTTTATTATAACAAAGAACACTGATAACGGTAATACATAAAAAGCCTTTTAAATAAGAACATAATGTTTCTGCCAGAGTTCACTATGGTTACATGGAAACTACGATCTTAACCAAACTGTCTGCCATAAATATTGTAAACTGACAAATGGATACCACAGAAACAAATATAAGTCATCTTACCACAGATAAAATAGATTTAAACATATATTATAACTGTCAGAGCGTTTTTCAACCAACGATTATACAGAGCGTTTGGAGCGTACCTACACTCGACAGAGTGTCTTCCGAGCGTCTGTTTCCGGTTATTATGAACGGCTTAGAGGGTCACTAAGTGCACTCGGCGTTGATTGTGAACGCAGCCCTAAACTAATATGTTCATAAATGGTTGTTGAATGATATCCAAGATATTTGTTTTCTTTACAAAAATAATAACGGTCAGATCGACAGTACACCACTTATACGAACCCTTCTAAGTCCACCCAGAAGAACTAGTCTGTCTTCCACGTTGAATCTTCTAGAACAAACTTAATGCTAAATTCATATACCCATAGAGCTTTTACTGGGTACACCAGAAATTGTTCGAGTGATCCGGAGTTGGATATGTTTAATCTGTGCTCTGTTTTGTTGTGCGCATTTTTAACCATTTCACTGTGCCTCAATTGTTCGTAGCAGCTACGGTGGGGTTCGAACTCGCCATCACTGGTTTACTTTTCTAGCGAGTTTGCCGCTCCGCCACTGACCCATCTCACCTCTGTCTCAAGAGTTCGATATTGCTCAGGATCATTAATTCTTTACTTGCAACAATAATTCTTACAATTTATTTGTCTTGTTTTAGAACTTATGCATAGTTGCATACTTTATTTAGATCCAGTGTATTTGCCTTATAATAAAACATCTGCATAGTTTCATACATTAATTAGTTTTCCAGCTTATTTGTCGTAAATTAAAACTTCTGCATAATTGCACACATTATATTGTTCCTGTGTATTTGCATTATTATAAAACTTCTGCATATTTGCATACTGTATTAAGATTCAATGTATTTGCCTAATATTAAAACATCCGCATAGTTACATACTTTATTTAGTTCCAGTGTATTTGCATTATAATAAAAAATATGTATGGATACTTTCATACTTTATTTACATAGTTTCAGTGTACTCACATTTCTCTTCCTCGAACCTAGTAAATCAGCACAAAAACTAATTTATCTGATTAATTATGATTTCAAACAGAGATTAACTCTTATCCAAGGAACTTATTTAACATAACCTAACAGAAATCATATAACTACCTACATTTCACTCGTATATTCTGCTTCCGGGGAAATATTTTCATTATACTGTTTCAATAAAAGCTTTTTGAGAGAGATACGATGGCTGCCTGTTGGCACTCTTCACCTACATAATATGTAGAGTAGAATGATATTTTTGTTTAATATTTGTTTAAACTTTGTGTCATTATTTCATTTATATTTCAGCTCGTCATTTTTTTATTTCCATTGTATCTACATATTAAATAAATATTTCACATCTGTCCAAAGCACTAAAAATAATTACATTTTGTGCTAAAAAAATATTTTATTTTGTATTGTAAAAATGTATTATTTTAATCATGATGCCATGCGTCTATACTAAATTAGTTTTTTTTTTTTTTTTTGAGAGTGAGCATTCGTTTAACTCACAAACCGGGATCAATCTTATACATAGTTTAAGAAAAGGTAAAAAATTAGACACACTTGAAATATTAGAGATAAATAAAGTAAAATGTAACAGCAACGTTCCTTTGATTAATACACAAATAGATTTTAATACTTCTCTATTATTATTACCATTAGAATAGTTAATGTCGGTTTTTTCTGTTTGCCATTCTTCTTCTTCTTCTTTGTCAGCCATCTCTCCACTGCTGGATGTAGGCCTCCTCCATTGACTCCATCTCTCTCGGTCCTGTGCTTCCCCCAGCCAACCCCTTCCAGCAACCGGAATAATATCGTCGACCCATCTTTTTTGTGGTTGCCCTACCGGTCTTTTATTTTCCCACGGTCTCCATTTTAGTATTCTGGGTGTCCACATCTCGGTACCCTGTCTTGCAACATGCCCTGCCCACTGCCATTTCAACTTTGCAACACGGTCTGCTATGTCAACGACTTTTGTTTGGCGTCTTATTTCTTCATTTCTTATTTTATCGCGGAGGCTCACTCCTAACATTTGCCGTTCCAAAGCTCGTTGCGTACATTTCAATTTGTATATTGTGTTGACAGTTAGTGTCATTGTTTCCAATCCATATGTAAGCACTGGGAGGTTACATGTTTCAAAGACCTTTCTTTTCAAATTCATCGGAATGATTTTGTTTTTCAGGATGTGACCGAGTTTACCATAGGCCGCCCAACCTAGTCCAATTCGTCTGGGTATCTCTGCTAATTGATTTTTCTTTCCCAGTTTTATTTTGTGCCCCAGGTATATGTAATCATCAACGGCTTCACCTGTGTTGTTATAAATTTTCATATTGATGTTGGATGAGCTCAGGATTTTAGTTTTCGAAATATTCATCTCCAGGCCTACCTCCAAGGAAACACATGAAAAACAATAAGAGTCCCGGAGAAGATCAAGTGACAAGTGATATGATAAAATTGGGAGGCAGAGAATCCATGAAAGTGAATTATGAAAGTGAAGGTGAATTTTAAATTTCCAGAGCTTGGGGTCACTTTGAAATATTTGACAGTTAAAAAAATGAGAAGCACTATTCAGATATCCTTCAATCTAATGGGGTCTAAGTGAGTATCAGATATACATATTTGCAAAATTTTAAAAGAATCGAATGAGCACCTACTTTAGTCTATAATCGATAAAGTAAAATAAACTTTAAATAAATTTCGTTCACCTATATCACAAGCATTTAAACTTATTTTAGGGAACGTAGGAAGATGTATATGTACTTGTTTAACAAGGACATATTCATTTAAAAAAAAAAACGCCGTACATAGCACGCAGCACACAGCACATAGCACACACACACATATACATTGTGATGAAACTTTCAGAATACAATCTCAGCATGATGCTAGTTGATAATCTGCAATAAAAAATACCCTTAAAAATTGCGAAATCATAAATCTGGATTCGTGAGGAATAAAAATTATTAATACACGTGAAATTTTTCGTTCTTGTGAAGTTTGTCATTTGGCTCGTCGTGTTGCGTTCCGTGTACTGAAATGGAATAATTGATTATACAGTATAGAAATATATCACTCGATTCACACGAATAAATTCATTTATTTTTATGGATAAATTGATAAACAAATACATTATATTATACTTTAATTTCTATACGCTACCATTTGTTGTTGCATGTTAGTTACACACACATTTATAAGAGCAGAATAAAAATAATGATCTCCGTTATCTACCGTGTTCATCACCAGGAGAGTTCATCTTTTTGATCAACCTGAATTTGATGAGATAGGGAAAAAATAATACAGTGGATTTTGAGCGAAAGGAACTCCCTCAGGTATCACACGTGCAGACAGGTTTGTGAAGATATATCTAGTGATGGACAACATTTCTTGTTTGGAAGTAAATTAAAAACCAACTGCGCACACAATTGATGATCTTCTTATCAGTTTCAATCCTGGGATTGGTTTGCAACAGCTATGGCTGCCTCTCTTTCTTCTCCACTCTGTCCTGTCCTTTGTCAGCCTCTTCATCCCCACGTAGCTACTACACCACATGTCGTCGATCACCTGGTCCATGTAGCTCTTTCTTGGTCGGCCTCTATAGTTGCTGCCCTCTACCATTCCCTCCGCGATGGCTATGAGCAGACCCTGGTGCCTCATGTTACAGCCAATCCAGTTGGATCGTCGTTGAGCGATTCTTTTGAGGAGTTGCCTTGTTTCCCCGGCTCTGCTCAGCACCTCACAATTTTGGATATGGTCCGACCAGTGGATCTTCAACATGCGTCTGTAGCACCACTCATGATACTATACACATTTGATTAAATGCCCAAAAACACTTGCTTTTCAACACAAAAGGATACAAATAATACATTATTGAAAACTAAAAAAAGGTCATGTTTTTAAAAATGAGATATTTTTTTATGTAGGTATAAAAATACGATATCTCAAATCAATAATATTTTTTCACAATTTAAATAATGTATCTCATTTTGATGATAGCCGCCGCACATATGCATTGATTGATTTTATTTTTTAAATAATATTAAAATAGAATAGTTACAATTAAATTTCAGATGTTCAGATGTGAAAAGATTAATTAAATCAGGTTGACTTTAAATTGCAACCACGTAATGAGAAAACAATTAAAAAAGGAATTTTTAATAAGTCATTCTGAAGATAACTAAGACTAAGTCAACTAAGTACAAACATAAGTCAAGATATGTAGAATTAAAATAACCAAGATCAACTCGATTACAGTCTTACGTTTGATCATGTCCATTTAATGAGTATTAAAAAAGCTACTTATAAACTCTTTTATTTTTCATATATTTCACAAGTCTAAGTTTCATCCTACTTTGCATCATTTTTAACAAAATATTTATTTTGTTCAAGACAAGCTATTAAAATGTGAAAAACAAAACAACATAAAATATTAATCAAATTTTGTATAATTTATATGATACAAGTGAAACCCCGGCAAACTTCGTATTGCCTGAATTATCAAAAATGGTCCTTTATTGCCACCCGTCGCTTCAGGCCCTTCAGTACCTCCCGTCCCTTCAGACCTTCAGTACCTCCCGTCCCTTCAGACCCTTCAGTACCACCCGTTCTTCAATCCAAAAATTTGGTATAATGACCAAATACACAATGAAGAAGAAGAAAAGTGTTTAAATCCAGAAACCGTCCTGGAAGACCTGCGAAGTGATGGAAGGACAGTTGGACCTTCTTCTCCCAGGATACTCCACCTTCATGGGTAATATGACCTAATACACGTGAAGAAGAAGAATAAAAAAGTTTAAATCCAGAAACCGTCCTGGAAGACCTGCGAAGAGATGTGCAGAGAGAACCAAGCACCATACTCCTCTATTTTTGCACACATTCCTGGCTTCCTTTATATCCATAAAACGTTTTCCAACTGTCGATTTGTTCAGGAGAACTTTGTTCTCTTAACATATCGACAATGTATCAAGCCAGAATACGCGAGAATTGTATGCTCGCGTATTCCGCTCAATTCACAGAGCCCAAAATTTCAGAATATATAAACAGTTATAGGCCTACAAAACTTTTATACTCAGAATTTTGAATTTTTGTTTCAGTCAGGGGTTATCAACTTTTGAATTTTTACTTTATTTTTCTATATATCTCAAAAACCATAAAAGCTAGAACGCTGAAAATTGGTATAAACATAGAAAAATACAAAATCTCAAATTAATTTTTTCAAGAAAATTCCAGGGATTCTCAAACATTTTTTATTAAGAAAAATATTTTTTTTATGATAAATTTATGAGTTTAACTGCCTATATTTCCAAAACTTATACAATTATCGAAAAAAGCCGAAACACCCCAACTAGATAATTTAATTTTCTATAAAAAATATTAACATTGTAGTAGAAGATCTCAATTTTTTTTTAACAATTTTTTTAAAAATTGAATTTAGTGACGACATCGCTTCATACATTTTGTATGGCAGTCGCCTATACACAATATGTAAGAAGACTTAATAGTTTGATACTTCATCTCCAAACATACATACCATCATGCTATTTTCATATTTTGGGTAGGAAAAAAGGAACTTCCTCCATACTATCCTATCTTGACATACATACCTACATAATATATGTTGTATAGAAAACAAAATATCTGAAAATATTCAATAATTTGTATTTATGGGTTTATAGTTTGGTACATATTCTTCAACTATACATACTATCGCTATCGACAGTTGGATCTCATGTGTTACATGCAACTAGTATACATGATCATCGATTGTTCAAGCTCCTTATGTTTCCTTCTATCAAAATATCATTCATATGGACTTGCCATCCCTTTCTGGGGCTGCACCTGCTGTTCACTCTATCTCTTACACCCATGTTCATTTTTTGGTCAATCGTTCATTCTTTCAATATGATCAAACCATCTCAGGGCATTCACTTTCATTTTACTTATAATACCCTTCTTTATCTTGTATTCTCTCCTTATTTTTTCTTCTATCATATATCTATCTATTACATATTCTTCTTAGGCATCTCATTTCTACAGCATTTATTCTACTTTCATGCGTCTTTCCCACGTCCATGTTTTACTGACATACGTCAAAGTAGGCACTATAATTGCAAATTTCTGTAAGGTTACAAATCTTGAAACCATTAAAATAATTATTTAATATAATATATAATCTGGATGATTTATATATCGCCGTTTTCGTGAATATCTCACCTCAAGGGCGCTGAAAGGTACCTTGTATGGAATACAATTCCCTATACCACGTGCATGTGGTAAACTTATAGCCGTATAATGATTTCTTGAGAAATGATTTTATTTGAAATCCATTTCGCCTCTGTTTGCAATTGAACCCGAGACGCCAACACAGGAAACAAACAACTTACCACAACGCTGCGGCGATTTATTTTAAATTATATTTTATCATTATACAAAACCCGATATTACTTATTTTTATAAATACCCACAGAAATTTTGTTTTGAAGAAAACACTTGTGTAAACAGTACACATTCCGAGAAATTCCTCTCATAATATAATTCAAACGTGAATGTTTCATTTAGTGTGTATAAATTTAATAGTACAATATGGCGGTATTAAGCGGTAAAAACGAAGAGTGATCTGAGTTAAGCCTGGCTGGAATACTAAAAAGTTTGTACAATATACAATACAATACCTACAACAGAGAGGATCTCTACACACAATGTTAGATATATTATTAGGGTTGCCAAAAATTCCAAGATCCAATACGGATGCTCTTTAAAACTATCTATAACTAAAACCGATTGACACGTGATGCCCAAATTGCACTAACAATGCCCGAAACGTAGAGTTTAAACTACACCATACATGCATCTATCAACCTTCTCGTATGCATAGTGATATCTCCAGATGGATAGAAAAAGTGTAGGAATGGCAACCTAAAACGGACAGAGGAAGTATTGGAAGACCTAAGGTGGTCCAAATACAATTGCGTTTAAACGCATGACTGGAGGCAACCTGACCAGCATAGGAAGCTGTGAAAATCTCAGGAGGAGACCCATGTCCATTACTGGAAAGAAAAGGCTGACATTATGACAAATCAATATAGACTCAATATCATTCACCGACAATCTGTTTCGTTTGTCGAAATTTCGTTTGCCGAAATTGTTGAAAAACAGGACAAATACGTGGCATGTAGCAATACGGAACGCAATGCTCAAATACGATGGCCTTGGCTGAGTCCAGAAGTCTCTTCCATTTATTTCTTTCTGGTGCATTTGTTTTCCAGTTCCAGATTTTTCGTGTGGATGTGTCAATGCTGACATAATCCATCCATCGCAGTTTAGGCCTTTTGATCTCTATTGGCCTTGTAGTGTGAAAAGTGTGAGGCGTTCAACACGGTTATCGTCGTCCATTTTGATTATATGACTAGCCAATCACAAGTGTCGTACAGTTCTCTTTTGTAACGGCATCACCAACCATCATGATCTCTGACAGGGATGTAGACTGTTATGAGGATTCTTCTCTCAAATGCTGCAATGCATCATGACAACCCTATACATTATATATGTGGGTACTTACCTTCTATAGGAAAACGTGAGGAAATTATTGAAAGGGATATAAAAACATTACGGCAAGATGGAACCAACCAAGGAAATGGCCTTTTTATACTGAAATAATAAAATTATGTTTTTTTGTTCGTGCAAAATCAATAACAACGGTTGTATAAACGATTATAATTTTACGCATTTTTAAACCTTTTAACAAGATTTTTTCTTTACTTCTCAAATAAATTACAGTTATTTAGTTTGGCGCGCAATTAATAAAATGTAACTAAGAAATAAAGTAAGATATAAATGAATTTTATTGCTTCATTATCTGCGTTTATGTTTGAGAAAATCATTGTAGTTCGATTGTTATTTAATTTATTATTTGAACTTCTTTTTGTTTTTTAGAAATACAAGGCGAATTTTTGATATTAGTATTTTCTGATGATATTGGTGTACTAACGGTGGAGACACAGTTTTTTAATTGTGTTTTTAGTCTGGATCTGTGAGACGATAAATATTAAATCTCTAGAATGTGGCAACTTGCATACCTTATAAATAAATTGGATACGGTCTTTTTTACTCACGATTTATTAACTTAATAAAAACATTTCAAAGCGACTGCTTCTTTATAAGGAGAGTTGAAATTTATGTTTCTTTTTTCGTTCATTCTGCGTATTTTGTATCTCAAATAATATCAATTTAGGATAAGAACGAATACCAGATTTATGTGAAGGTATTAGAATCAGCTATGGGAAATAAGAAAAATAAGCACATCTCACTCATTTTAAAGGTAAATCGTCTTTAAATTCACCCTGAAATAACGGCGATATCTCCGAATATTTTTTCAGGAATCAAAAGTTTATTTAACTCTGCTGGCAATATCTCCATTGACACAACAATGACCAAAAGACTCGAGAGATAATTAAAAAATAATTAAAAACATCCCGAGTTTGTCAACATTAACTTAAATGTAACTTCTTGAGACGAGATTGATGTCAGCGACGTGAAAATTTTGCCGAGGCGAATGTCTCCTTACTAACGAAATTTAAAATTTTCGATATACTTTAATTGTCTTGTTTGTTCGTTTCTACTTTGTTGTGTCTCTTAAGTTATTTGAGAGGAGAGATATGAGGGGTGGGGGGAGGGGGTGGAGACCAGATCCACTTCTTTACCGAAATTGACAAAATGAAATTTGAAATTTAATTCCGGAAATTTGTAAAGAAAACTCCCCAGCTGAAAACTTTTCTCCTTCCGAGTTGAAGTTGTCAAATTAAAACTGCAGACTTATCTAAGGGAAAATAATACGATTTATCGAGTCAATAATTTCGTAAAGTTTCGCGTAAAAAAATATATATTCAATCAAAATTGATTTTCAATATTTTTGTGTGAATTATGGAAATATCTTCACGCGATAAGAAGTTTCCTAAAAATAATAATATCATGATGTTTAATTAATTTCTCCTTCTTTCGTTTCAACCTTGAGGATTAGTTGACAGCACGATCTTCAGCGACTCTCTTCAACTCTGTGCAGGAGGTACGATTCATGTCGTGGCACACCTGTTCCAGATACTACCGTCGGGGACGCCCTCTACCAGTTGTTTCTTAAAATATTCCCTCCAAGATGATGTATAGGAGATCCTCGTGTCGCAACACATGACCAATGCAATTTGCACACCTATTTTATATGGTGTTTAACATGTCCCTTGTTTCTTCAATTTTGCAGAGAACCTCATCATTTGTAACATTATGATCCCTCCAAGATATAACCGAGTATTCGTCGATAGGTCCACATGTCGAAGGGCTCCAGTCTTTTACAGTCTCTTTCGCCTATCCACCTATCTTGTAACCATATCATTTGCATACATATATCCATAAAAAAACATGTAACCATATACCAATAAAGACATATATGTGGAGCAGTCTGCTGTATGGTTATGAGACATGGTGCAATTAATTTAAAGTCCATTAATTAGCTGAGTTTATTGATTTTTTCGAACATTTATTTTTTCGTTTTTTAACAGTTTTAAGTAATCATTTGATATCTATCTAAAAAAGGATTATCATTTGTTTATCATTTTATTATAAAAATAAAAGGATTTATTGTATGTACCTATATAGTCATGACATCTATGAATCAATACCATTACATTAATAATTTATTACATTGTTTCTACAATTTTCCTAATGTACATATGTTGTTAATGCTTCATCGTTGTTTTCCAGTGAAAAGATAAAAGTGTGGTTGATTAGAAGAAGTTTTTCTTTTGTTTTGATACTTTTGTTTTTAAGAATAAAATTTCAATATCAATAATCTTATTTTTAGAAAAACTGCGCGTTTTATAAATAAATATATGTTTTCAAATATTTTCTTCACGATTTGATTGAATATTTAATTTTGTTAAGTTAATTAATTTCTCTTTATTTATAATTTTCATTTTATGCTTGTATTTTCACTTAATTTCAATTATGTTTTGGAGTTTTAAAAATTAGTTTTATTTGTGTTTTTTTTTTCTAAGTAGATATATAAATTATAAGTAACCTTTTCTTTTTAATATTTTTACCATAATTATACAAATAATAAAAACATTTTATAATACATATTTTTGTAAATTGAAATTCGCTTGAATATGTAAACAATTTATATATTTTACTGTCAACTGTTGAATTCATATTGTGCGGTTCGTCTTCTCGTGTTCATATTAAGACAAATATTTTCATTTTGACAAGAAAATCCTTGAATATGAGACAAAGAGCAAAGTGTGGTTTTCTTGAAACATGAATAGACGTCTCTTTCACCTGTATTAAATATCAAAGATTGTTGTATTATCTTATTTCTATTCTATTCTATTTCTGTTTGGGGGCTTTTCACCGTAATCCAGTGTTCTCGCCCTTGTCTGTATATGATCAGAATCATTCAGAATCCGATGCTGATCCGAGAGTTAAGTGGGAGTTTGGACTCTAGCTCTTACACTGCTTAGAGACCAGTACTGCAAGGATAGAAAAAAATTAACAAAATTTTGATGTTTTGCTGAGCATTTGTAACCATCATGACATTTGGGCAGTCTTTGGTTCTTATGAAACATAACAATATAACGTAACAATGCAAGGTTATACCTTGTCAGCTTGGGAACACTTAGATTGTATTTTTAACAGAAAATAAATTATATAACATTATATAAGAAGAAAACATTATTTACATGTCATGAAATAACAAAATATTTAATATTTAAAATATTTAAGTAACAATAAGTGAAAGGATGAATATAGCTAAGTGAGTAGATCAGTGCTTATAATGTAGTTTAACAATATAATTAAATTAAAAAGAAGAAATATAAGAAAAGTTACATAAAACATAATTGAAAGTCATATGCCTGCACAAATATAAACGTGCACACATACATACATACATACATATACACATACACATACATGCACATTACAAAGGTATGTGCAGTATTTAAAAGAAACCAAAATTAAGGAATTATAATATATAATAAATTTGATCAAAAGAAAAAATGTATACAACTTAACAAGGACATTACAACCAGAGAAAAGATAAAATAAAAAGAAAAAATAAATAAATGAACATGTGCCGATATAATAAATTGAGTACACATGCTAAATCAGGATATTGTTCTCACTAATGAATGACGCTAGACTTCTATAGATTGGAGGGGTAGCTATGGATAGAAGAAAAGACATATTTATGGGGAGAGGAATTTTGAGTTTGATAGCTTTGGAATAAATGGGAGCCTTATTGAATAAGGAGCAGCCAAGGAAAATGTGATTGACATCACCATCCTCCAGACCACAATCACAAAGGGAGGAATCTTTTACTCGGATTTTGTTGAGAAATACAGGAGTACAAGAGTGACCAAGTCTGATACGACTGATGATTGACACTTGTTTTTTTTTCATTGGTATATGTGTGAACCAAGGCTTGGTGGGAAGATTCTGCTGGATGGACGCATAAAAAGAGCGAGATCTGAAACTGATTTGCTTCCAAAGATGTTCCCAGCGATCATTCATTCTCTGTTTGAGGACTGGAATCATGTCCTCCAGAAAGATGTAGAAGTGTTTAGGGTCCCCATCTTCAGAAGCTTCTTTTGCAAGTTCATCAGCTCTATCGTTCCCTGGGATTCCACTGTGACCAGGGATCCACGCAATGGTGACACATTGGCCCAAGATTCCCAAATCCAGAATCTTGTGTTTGATCTGGAGAACAGTGAGTTGGTTGAGAAGGTTTTTGGGATTGGAGGATATGGCCTTGACTGCGCTAAGAGTCTGTTAGAATAATAGAGTTTGAAATGTTGTTTGAAGATATAAAATTAACAGCCTCTAATATAGCCAAACATTCTGCTTTAAAGATAGACGTTTCCGCTGGGAGTTTGTACTTTCCAGACTGGTTTAAAGAGGGACAGAAGAACGCTGCTCCTACAAGAGCTGGGATTCCCGCCCTCCTGGAACCATCTGTATATATGGGAACATGATTTACACATTTGGTGTTAATGATTTCTTGAAATAGAAGCGGAGTCTGATAGTCATGTTTATGAAGCTTTAAGTCAGAGATGTTTGGGAAAAAAGTGTTAGATTCATGGGGGCAAGAGAAGATTGGGAAGTTGTTGTCACTGAAGAAGGGAGTTTGGAAGGAATTGAGAAATTTGAAGCTATCAATGAGCAGGGGTAAAGATTTTTTATGTCTCCAGTATGGTTTAGAGATGGAGTATTCTGAAAGAAGCTTTAGTTTAGGAATAATTGGATGATTGGAGATTCGGGAAGCCTTAATGAAATATCTATCTGCTAGATACTGTCGACGGAGTGAAAGGGGAGCTTCCCCACATTCCACCTGTAAAGCAGAAATAGGAGATGATTTCATGGCTCCTATGATGATGCGAAGGGCACGGGATTGAATTTTATCTAATTGGGAGGAGACATATTTCGGAAAAGGATCCATTAGAAATGTAGCGTAATCCAAGTGAGAACGGACAAGGGCATTGTACAGGAGTTTGAGAGTTTTGGGGTGAGCGCCCCACCAGACCCTCGAGACTGACCTCAGAACATTAATCGCTCTCTCACATTTGTCGACAACGAACTCAGTGTGAGGAAGGAAAGTAAGTTTTTGGTCAATGACCAAACCTAGAAATTTTGTGTGAGGGACTATGGGGATACGAATGCCATCAAATGATACATTGATGTCTGGTACTGATCTTTTGTGGGAGAAAATCATGACCTGGCTTTTATGCGGGGAAAGTTGAAGACCGTGAGAGTCAAGCCACTCACTGAAATTTTGCAGGGCCAGGTTCAAGATCCCTTCAACCTTTTCAATCGATCTGTCTGACACATATATCATGATGTCATCCGCATATTGTAGAATTCTAGCATATTTGGTGATTAATTTTTCAAGGGTGCAGGTGTAGATATTAAAGAGAAGTGGGGCTAAAACAGAACCTTGAGGAAGGCCCTTCCATGTTTTGCGGGTTTTCTTACTTTTACTGTCAGCATTTAATACAATGTTTCTTCCACTTAACAGGTTTTGTACAAAAAGAGCTGTTTTATGTGGGACTCCTTTATCTAGGAGGGTCTTAATAAGTATGTCAATGTGAACATTGTCATATGCCGCTTTCATGTCAAGAAAGACTGCCCCTAGGACTTCTTTTCTTGATTTTGTAAGATGTACATCCGTAATAAAGATACTAAGGTTATCTGCAGTACTTTTCCCTTTTCTATATCCAAACTGCAATCTTGGGAGAAGGTTATTGGTTTCAAAATAATGCTCCATTCGATCCTTTATTAAGTGTTCAATAATTTTGCTCATTGTAGTGGATAGTGCAATCGGTCGATAGGAGTCACCATTATTGGGATTTTTTCCGGGTTTGAGAATAGGGATGATAATTTGAGTTTTCCAGTCTTCAGGGATGTTACCAGTGTTGTAAATGTTGTTAATAATATAGAGGAAGTATTTCTGGGAAGATTCTTGAGCATGAGAAATAAAACTGTAAGGGATGCCATCCACTCCTGGCGCTGAGTCTTTTACTCTATTCAATACAGCTTGTAGTTCATGAAGAGTGAAAGGGGAGTCTAGAGTGCAGTTAAATTCCTCTAGCAGGTAGGGATTTGGAGAGAGATTCTGAATGGGGACTGTAGGAGGGGCTAACGTGTTTAAAAATTCATTCTCCCAAGTATCGGAGGTAGGTTTAAGTGCAGGGGTACTCGCAGCCGATCTAAACTGTCTAATCTTCTTCCATACGGATGTAATATTGGTTTCTGGAGAGAGGGAGGAACAGTATTCTATCCATCCCTTTTTCTTTTTGTCTTTAAGAATCCTCTTGGTCTTTGCTTGAGTGTTAAGAAAAAAGTCAAAGTTTTCATATGACATTTGTTTCTTGTACCGAGACCTTGCTGCTTTGCGGTCCTGCACAGCTTTAGTGCATTCAGCATCCCACCACGGGGGAGGGGATCGATTGGACCTACGCAGGGATTTTAGAGGAATGGATTTCTCTGCTGCTGCGTATATGGATTGTTTTAGGAGGTCATAGCACTCGGGGATGTTAGATGGGGAGGGGGTGGGGAGTTGAAAGATGTGAGAATCCAGAATTTCTGTGTAAACCGTCCACCTAGCTCTGTTAACATTATACTTATGAGGGGAAGAGTGGGAGCACTCTTCTATTTCCCTCCCAAAGCAAATGTAGATAGGGAAGTGGTCACTACCCTGCGGATCCTGATCCAGGGACCAGGACGCAAGGGATGCAAAGTTGGGCGAGCAGATAGACAGATCTACCGAACTTGGATTCTGAAAGGGAGGGACACTGCGTGTGGGAGACCCATCATTTAGTAAGCAGAGACTGAGCTCATCCAATGTATTAAGTAGGGTTCTGCCAGAACTATTGGGGGAGACTGACCCCCAGGAAGGATGGTGACAGTTGAAGTCACCCAATAAGAAGAGTGAGTCAGCAAATGGCTGGATAGTAGACCTCAGCTTAAAAATGATAGACGGGGTAGGATGGGGAATGTAGACTGAAAAAAAGGAAATGTCATTGATTTTGGCTCCGACCAGGTTTATTTGATCAGAGTTTAAATCAATGGGGATGGAGGAGAAGGGGATGGATTGTTTGATGAAGAGGGCCGAGCCACCCTTTCCATCATTTCTGTCATCTCGGACACAGGCAAATCCCGGGAGCCTAAAAGAGGATCCCGGGAGGAGCCATGTCTCCGAGATGGCAATAATAGTGGGGTTGAATTGATGGATGAGAAAGAGGATATCAGTTTTGTTGGAATTGAGGCTCCGGCAATTCCACTGAAGAATCCTCGTAATGGCTTGTGGAGCCATCAGGACATAAGAGAGATGACATAAGGGTTAATGAATGTGCTACGTTGGACGGTATGTTACTTTGGCTTTTTAAGATAGAAATAATGAAACTCATAACTGTTTTGATGAGAGAAGAGGTATCTAGAGGAGGTTGCGTGTTTAGGTTGGGGGGAAGCCCGCAACCGTTGACTGGGGAGGGGAGTTGGCCATTAGGGAACCAGGCTAGGTCTCTTTGGGCCGATTTGTCATATGCTGGAGGGGTAGGTATCTTCTTCTTTATCTGCTTGGTGACAGTCTGATGTTGAGCAACCCTTGACGGAGAAGCTTGAGAACAAGCCCGAGAGAGGGATGGCTGAATATTAGAAGTAGAGGGAGGATTCGTCGAGGAAGCAACAGCAGAGAAGGATGACTTCACAGAGGGGACGAGCTTCGATGCCTCCTGGAACGAGATGTTATTCTCAGCCATGAGGTGCTTGATAGACTTCTGTCTGGCAAGTTCAGGGCAGCTTTGGCTAACAGCCGTGTGCTTCCCAGAGCAATGCAGGCAGGAGAAATCAGGTTCTTTAATCTGGCATTCATCAGCTAGATGGTTGCTGCCACATTTGAAACACCGTGGGGAAGATTTGCATTGCAATTTGGTGTGTCCAAATCTACAGCACTTCCAGCATTGGATGGTTGGAAATTCGTACCTCTCTACTGACAAAGAGGTGTAGGAAATATAGACTTTGTCAGGAAGTCTTTGCCCGTCAACAGTAATGACTACCGTGCGAGAAGGCTTCCAGACAACAGAGCCTGAGGAGGTATCCTTGTAATTGAGTCTCCTACATTTCAGGATTTTCCCAAAACGATATGGAGTCTCAATCTCTTGACAGAGGATCTCATTCGAGAATTCCTCCCCCACTGGAACACCTCTCACCAGGCCCATGCGGGAGACTTGATGGGTTGGGATGGATGAGACGAATTTGGGGTGGGTGCTATTTAGGAAGGAGTTGGCACTCATCATGGAATTAAATTCCAGACTAATTTTACTCCTACCAATTGACTTACAAGAGCCAATGACAATTCCCTTGATGGCAGTCTTTTTAAGTTGTCTTCCAAACTCTATGGCAGATATTGGAGACGAATCTAACGACGAAACATGGACCAAAAAAGGCCTTTGATCACTTTCGACATATCTATTTCTGGTGATCTTGGCAAAGTCTGAGTTATGTGGTAGTTTAGGAATATTTTGTTCAGAGAGAGGCGCAGATACAGGAGCAGGAGGCTTGGAACGTGAAGCCTGGTCTGAATCACTGGAAGAGGCGTGAATATTTTTGCGTTTGAGATTTTTTTTTTTAGTATGTACTGTGACAAACGTGCTAGGAGACGGAGGGTATGGCAGATCAGGGATGGTGATCAAAGATCCATTGTCTGAATCAGTATCAGTCTCATTTGTGTAGGTAGAAATTAATTTGTCTGGAGGGTCCGGCGGATCAGGCGGTTTGTCCGCCATTGTTTAAATATTTAAAAAAAAAAAAAACACAACTTAAAATATGGGACACTTACCCCAAACAATACAAATTTAACACTATTTAAAAAGAAAAAGTAAAAACAAAAGAACAAGAAACCAAAGAATGCCGAATGAGATGACAGTTATGCAAATGTGATATTTATACAAAGTCAAATCCAGGCAGCACAGTCCGCAGCGATGCACGCGTCCAGCTCCGACAAACACCCAAGCGGGAAAAACTATCTTATTTCAAATGAACGAACAAAAAATAAAAAACGAAATAATATTTTTAGAACACAATAAATAGATCTTCATAAGTATATTGCTATATATTTGACTATAGAAAGAGAGATATCCTGATACATGAAACTATAATGTATCTACATAGTTATGTTGCTATATTTTTGACGATAGAAAGAGAACTATTCTGATACATGAGACCAGAAAAGATCTACATAGTTATGTTGCTATATGTTTGACGATAAAAAGAGAGCTATTCTGATACATGAAACTAGAATATATCTACATAGGTATGTTGCAATATATCTGACTATAGAAAGAGAGCTATCCTGATACATGAAACTAGAATAGATCTACATAAGAGCGTTGCAATATATCTGACGATAAAAAGAGAGCTATTCTGATACATGAAACTAGAATATATCTACAAAGGTATGTTGCAATATATCTGACTATAGAAAGAGAGCTATCCTGATACATGAAACTAGAATAGATCTACATAAGAGCGTTGCAATATATCTGACGATAAAAAGAGAGCTATTCTGATACATGAAACTAGAATATATCTACATAGGTATGTTGCAATATATCTGACTATAGAAAGAGAGCTATCCTGATACATGAAACTAGAATAGATCTACATAAGAGCGTTGCAATATATCTGACGATAAAAAGAGAGCTATTCTGATACATGAAACTAGAATATATCTACAAAGGTATGTTGCAATATATCTGACTATAGAAAGAGAGCTATCCTGATACATGAAACTAGAATAGATCTACATAAGAGCGTTGCAATATATCTGACGATAAAAAGAGAGCTATCCTGATAGATGAAATTAGCATAGATCTATATAGGTATGTTGCAATATATCTGACAATTATCCCGATAGATCTACAAATCAAACAAGCGTGATGTAAGATTTTCTAGTGAGGCAATGAATTAATCAATTATGCAAATAAAAGTGAATGGCACTCGTTTCTCTCTGCCTACCCCTATAAAAAAGACACTTCGTGATGGTATGTATACCTATTTGTATAAGTATTAAAAAAAACTTACCTATGTGATAAAACCAAAGTAATTATTAAGGACCTGAGTAATTTTATTGTATATGTTACAACATCAAAAGGAATGTCAATAAATACCCTGAAGTGGTTCATGTGTATTGAAAGAACGAACAATGGATAATTTATGAAGTAAAAATCAAAGATGTCGTGCTTCCGTTTATACTGTAATTCACTCTTGCAAACCTGTCGCTGGTTACCTCAAATGTGCCGTGATGTGATATTTGGAAATATTCAAATGCATGGCGCCTAAATACAATTTTGAGTATTCAAATAAACGCCATAACCGCAAAACTCTTCCAACTGTCGATTTGTTTATTTCTCTGAATGAATCGAAAGTATTGTCCCGTGTGAGAGAATTGTATGGAATATGGGAATTTTTTATGGTTTTCTAACTTTAAAGTCAAAAAACACCAACTTATAGGCTTCGCAGCATGTACATACGTTATCCAAGTGACGATATGTTCAAGAGAATTTATTTCTCTTAGCATATCGACAGTTTTAAGTCAAGACGTGGGCACTAACTTTTGATCAACTTAATACGCAGAGCCCAAAATTTAAGAAAATATAGAATATTTTAGGCCTACAAAACTTTTACACCCAGAGTTTTGAATTTCTATTCTATTCAGTGGTTATCAACATTTTAATTTTTATTTTATATTTCCACATATCTCATAAACCATAAAAGCTAGATCACAGAAAATTTATAAAAATATAGACAAATACAATAAAAATAATAATAATTAAAACTTATAAAGCGCCGTTTAGTGATACAAGATGGGCGCTGTAGCTTATTTGTTGGCTCTACGAAACAAGCCAGTTAAGAAGTTTACCGAAGGTGTCAATGCTCTGAACTCCACGTATGTCAAGAGGCAATTTATCCCATTTTAAAGGCCCATTCACACTAAAACCGCGATCATAGTAAGCCGCCTTATTGACTTTGTCCAATTCTTTTTCCAGTTTAATCCAATTGTGATTCAGACGATCTCAGCGTAAGCTGCCTCCCTGATGGAACATTCCTTTGGCACAGTTCCTGAATGTAGTGTAGAGCCAATTCGTTCAGAGCTTTAAACACCATTAGGCATACCTTATAGTCCACTCGTTCTGGACATCTCAACCAGTGCAGCTCGTTAAGAAGACAATATCTCAAACCATAGTTTAAAAAAGTTGAAGGGTTTTCCAAACTTCATTATTATAAAAAAATCGCTTGTTTATGAAAATTTATGTGATAAACTGCCTATATTTTTAAAAATATCGAAAAACGCTGAAACATATAGCAGTACACCTTAAACAATTTTTTTATAAATTTAAATTAGTGACTATTTCGTTTCAGAATACACAATATCTTCAGGGACTCTCAATCTTCGTGCAATCATATGTACATACCATCAAGATGTCTACATATTCGGGGTTGGAAAAATGGACTGATCTTCACATTATCCTATCCTGATATGCATGTTTTGTATAGAAAACTAAATATATTTAATAACTTAGATTTAAGCGTTTATAGTTTGGTACGTGTTCTTCAACTATACACTATACAGACCTATGTACTATCGCCATCGACAGTTAGATCTCATGTGTTATGTACTTGCAAATATTTATAATTTTTATCATTGGCTTTATGGTCCGCTGGACACCTTGGCCTGCTCAAGAAGTTCTCCCATACCCCCCTATCTACAATTTGTCAATTGGTCAATTGGTCATCTTCAATGTTCTGACGTCACACAGCACATCGTCCAGCTACCTCAACCTGAGTCTATAAATATTTATTTAAGTGTACGTCCATCATCCATTCGGAAACATGTCCAAGCCAACGCAGATACTGAATTTTTTACATTAGACACTTTCCTCAGTATTTTTTTTGCAAATGCCAATAAGATGTTATCGTCATTTTAAGTTACGCGCTAATCTCCGAAACTGCCCAACAGATTTCAATACAATAGCTAAATTTGATGGATGTTTTCAGATTTAAAGATGGGGTAGTTTTGGATCCGATATGTATGATGTTATTGAGATCTAAAAAAATATTTTTATTTTTCCAACGATTTTGTATTAGATTTATCATCTAAAAATATATAGGTATAAGTATATAACAACACATTTTGATTATGAAATAAAAGTAGATATTTTAACTACACTGAAAAAAATATTATGACAACCGAACTTGCTACCTGCGTTTTAACCAAACATTTGTTATCAGTAACAAAGGTTTACCTATTTATGACTGTACTGTTTGGCTGTGTGCACAAAACATTTGGTTTTGTAGTCACTATAGTTCGGTTAATTTTAACATGAAATTTTGTCACTATTGTTCTTCTTCAGCCTGTTTTTATCCATTCTTGGACATAGGCCTCCCCCTTGATCCTCCACAACTCCCTGTCTTGGGCACACTGCATCCATCTCCCTCCGGCACATTTCTTGATGTCATCAGACCACCTTGCCTGGGGTCTGTAGACGCCTCTTCGGCTTGTTCTCGGTCGCCATTCTACGATCTTTTTGGTCCATCGTGAATCCTGGCATCTGGCAATATGCCCAGCCCAGCTCCACTTAAAGCCAGCGACCCTTTCCGCTACATCGGCTACTTTGGTTCTCTGTCTTTCTTTGGCATTCTGAATTCTGTCCCTTATTATTAACAAAAAAAAATCAATGTGTACTTTTACAGATATTTTTGTTGAAACAATCCAGCCTAAGTAGCTACTCAAATTATATTTTATATTATAATGGTATTACAACAAACTGTTCTGGACTTTTTCAGAGATTTTTTTTTACCAAGCTTCATTTCGATTTAGCACAGACCATTTACACCGCAATCGCCCTGGGCATATACCGAAAAAACGAAAAGCCTCCTCTAATGTAGGTACATACATAAAAGTAATAAATTCGGAGAATTTAATATTATTTGAATATAATATCCCAACAACGCACGTCAGACATGTACAACTTACTCGACACTGACAAAAAATCAGCAATATAATTTTAAAAAAAAAAACAAAGTTTTAATTTTTTATTTGAGCTGTTAATATTTCATAATCATCCCAAAAAAATAATGCAGACAATATTTCACATGCTTATATTTTTACTGCTCACGGGGAGTGGGGAGTTATGAATTCGCAATTTTTAAGGGTATTTTTATTGCAGGTTATCAAATAGTATCATACTGAGATTGTATTCTGGAAGTTTCTTCACAATATAGATATATTGTCGCTGAACTGCAAATTTTAAAAAATTATGACTCTCTCGTGGGTTCCATTTCAATTTAAATGAATAAATAGAATCATCGATAGTGAATAAATAGAATCATCGATAGTGAATAAATAGAATCACCGATAGTGAATAAATAGAATCGCCGATAGTGAATAAATAGAATAAATAAATATATCGGTAGTGAATAAATAGAATCATCGATAGAGAATAAATAGAATCACCGATAGTGAATAAATATAATCATCGATAGTGAATAAAAAGAACCACCGATAGTGAATAAATAGAATCATCGATAGTGAATAAATAGAATAAATAAATATATCGATAGTGAATAAATAGAATCATCGATAGTGATTAAATAGAATCACCGATAGTGAATAAATATATTCATCGATAGTGAATAAATAGAATCATCGATATCGGACAACGTGCTATAAAGTTGAATCGATAACATTGTCGGCCTTCGTGGCTCAGTTGATTAGGTATCTGACTGTTCATCTGACGGTCCCAGATTCGTTTCCCGGTAGAGACTCAGTTTTTAATCGTGTTTCAGTCTGGTTCTGTAAGACTCGCTACTCCCACCACCACCCGCTCTGCATATGGAGACTGTAATCGGCCCCTTCACAAAACGCTAAGTGAACGACAAGAAAAAAAAATGCATTGCACGAAAAGTAGCTCATGGAGCCCTCTAGATTATTTGCAATCTCGACACCATAATGCAAAAGAACAATCGACGAATTTGAATGGAAGATTCACACTCGTGGACTTCAGATCTTTTTAAATAAGAAACATCAGGGGTTTGACCAAGATCTTTGTAAAATATTAACCTACTGGGAATCTAACAATACTAAGGCGCCATAACTAAAACAAAACTTCTTAACGGCTTTAAAATTGTTCTTCGAGATCACAAAATCCGCGTGACCAATGGAAACTTGAAGAGGCCCACGGACAGCAACGAAGAGCTCCGATCTATAAGAGTTGTGTGGCAACAATCCCACATGATACCTATGTTCAGAAGTTTGGTCTGGGTATTGACAGAACTGACACGAGGCAGAGGAGGCAATTTTAAATCGGTGAAGATACATAACTCTTAAAATTTCCGTGTCCTGTGAAAAATTGAGAAGTCCAAAAGTCGGGGACAACCCAGGATCTGTAAGACGATTACTATCGTTAGTCTCCAGAATGTGGCAACTTGTTATTGGGTACGTGTTAAATTAATATGTGACATAGTACCTGTTAGTTGCACAAGAAGAAATATGAAATAAAATAAAAAAAAAATATATCCGTTTTTTGAAAATCGGTTTAAATTTAAAATTTAATTATTTTTTTTAAATCGGTTATCGGCAACTTGTTATTGGGTGCGTGTTAAATAATCACTTGACATAGCACTTGTTAGTTGCCCGAGTTATTAAAAAAAAATACGGAAAAAATAAAATCTTGGTTACATACTAGAAGGAGACAAGTATTCGCTCATTCAGCTCATCATCAAGGAAAGGCGTAGTGTGAAGAAGAAATATGTCTTGGCTCCGAAATATTTGACCCTGGACAGGTATTCACACCTATGCAGAGCTGATCCATACTGCCCGAAATAGAAAAGCATGCTGCCCGAGTGATTGTCATGGCACTTCTAGAAGATCCATAAACATATAAAACAAAATAATATATAAATATATGTAGATAAACCATAATTTCAAGAAGAACTGTTGAGGGATCCCAGATAGATATTCTTTTCTATCCTTCTATTTGTTTTGTATGCGATTTCCGTTTTAATCCATTCAGAAATAATTTCAGTTCTCGTTCCAAGACTCGTGACAAGTATGTTTCTTTATAATAATTAAATTCAACCGGAACTCAATTAAGATACACCAAGCGTTGCTAACATCCCAAACAGTTTTGATATTTGACTGGGGTGTGTAAACATCCAAAAACTTTGTCACATATTTTGTTTGGAAACTTATTTTACACATTACGTAATTTGTGTTACACATTCCACGGTAATAATTGAATTTATTCTGATTTAGGTACATACGATAACTATATTATTCACACATACAAAATAATCGTCTCTTAAATGTTACAAAACTCTTTGAATTTCTGCCAAACTTTGAAGGTCTTTTAAATATGCTTACTAGGAGTCACATTTAACACCACGTGTAACTGATGAAATGCTGTTTTAACAGAGATTTATGTGAAACAGAAAAAACATATTTCAATCTTGAAACGGTTTTGTTAATTTTATGATGATATTTTAGGACTTATTATGTTATTTTTAATATCCTGACTACGATGGAATTAATCCCAGAAATGTACATAAAAGATTTGTTTAATGGATGTCATAATATACAGTTAGTTTTATCATAAACATCCTCAGCGTCACAACCCTTGATGGGTCCTGGCTGTCTCCAAGAATCTTCTCCGTGACAGTATGTTTTATATCATCGTAAATTTAATTGTACTTGGTCCAATCTATAGTGTTTTCAAATTATAAGAATAGAATATCAAATTATCGCTTTTTGTCAATAGATGATATTATTGTCGGTGAACTGAAATCATTTTTGATTATTAAAATACCCAATGAAGTCCCATCCAATAAATAGATGTTGGTTTTTGTAACTGTAGCAATTCCACAACTTTTATTTTGTTAGCGAAAATTAAAATGAACTTCTTCTTCAGTTTTCCTCGCCTGGTCCGCTTTTCTGATGAAGCAGCGCTTAGTATCTCACTGGTATCTACGCATCATCCTTTTTAAGATCTCCGTGTCCTCTGGATATTTTTCAACTAGGTAGTTTTGAGCCTTCTCTGCTCTCTCCTCTCAGTAACCATGGAAACTTTACGTTCTTACTTCTTTACGATCTGCAAAATGACCGCATTATATAACGGATACACCCCTAATATCGTTCAAAAATATTTGAGCCTATTAGTTAGTTGGAATAAATTGCCATTTTGGCAATTAACTAGCCATTTGCACAGGGTTTAGTCAAGTGTTATTACCAGGTCATCACGCCATGTCCCTATTTAGTGTAAATAGAGAGATCCGAATGCCAAACTCTTGACATATATTTCTCCCTCCATTCACGTCCATGGATCGTCTCACGCACGCTCTTCTAATATTCTTACTTCTAACAACTCCATTCTTTAAATTTCCTCTTGATATGATCGTGCTAACATTTCTTCGACCTCTTCGTTCCTCTAAAAAGTGTTTAAATCAATTTAAATAATCAAACATGTACAATTGCATAGGGTACTATATCGGCCTTCGTGGCTCAGCTAGTTGGGTATCTGACTGCTGATTCAATAGTCCCGGGTGTGATTCCTGGTGGAGACACAGTTTTTTACTTTGTTTTCAGTCTGGAACTGTGAGAGGATCAAAATCGTAAGTCTCCAGAATGTGGCAACTTGTTCTTGGGTGCGTATTAAATTAATATTTAATTAGCACCTATTATATAAAATATAAGACATTGGATTACATTATTTGGTCAACCATTTCACTCAAAATTAAAAGCAAAAAAAATAATTGACGTAAATAATCAACCAATTAACTCATAGCAACAATAAATTTGAACTTGAAACACAATAATTTCTTTTGAACTAAGGTCGGTTTTCCAAATAAACGGAAATTTTTGTTTCTTTAATGAACAAAGGAAACGCAAAGATTTATTTTGTTCATTATTATTTTCAGTGGAGAAATGAATAATTTAATTATAATCATTATAAGTCTTTACATAATAATCTTTGTTAGAGAAATATTCCGCCTATAGTTATTTATGCAAATATAATATTACGAACACGGCAACTGGGGAACTCTTTGAAATGTAAATTATATAAATAATTAAATGTGTTTGCGAATAAATACGTTAATTAATTTTGAAGCACAAATTATCAAAGGCTTATGTAATAAATTTGCATTATGATTTATTCATAGCCTGTCGCATAACTTTTGATGTAGCCAGAACATTATAAAACCTAGTTTTCTTCTCCTATTTATATGAAATATTTACCGTTATAGAATCTTGAACAATTAAGAAAGGGCTGGTATAAAATTCAAATGCATTTTAGAATATTCCGTACCGATTGGATGTAGGTCATTTAATTTAGCTAATGACCAATAGGCCAAAAACTTTGTATTCCAAAAATATCAAAATGAAACCTTAATACTAGTTTAACACCAAATGCATAGCGAGCGGTGATAGCCCAGCGGTAAGGTCGTCGCTTCACATGTGTGAGGTCGACGGTTCGAATCCGGGCGGGGCACGCACCTCTGGATTTTTAAAAAAAATATATGAGCGGATTTATATTACTTGCTATGTGTAGCCATGATCCAATTTGTCTGGTTCCCATTTCTAAAGGTTACGAAGGTCAGATGGCAGTCGCTTCAATGTAATAACCAGACTCGCCAATTCCAGGATCATGGTCAAAGCGTACCCCGATAGAAACGGGACAAAAGCGCTAAGGAGAAAGAAAGAA
Source organism: Molanna angustata (assembly GCA_963576475.1). Lineage (NCBI taxonomy): Eukaryota > Metazoa > Arthropoda > Insecta > Trichoptera > Molannidae > Molanna > Molanna angustata. The sequence continues at coordinate 25,734,666 of OY754973.1, read as the reverse complement.
GTTTAACACCAAATGCATATATTTTTTCCCAAAATATGCTTTTCACTTGCTTGATTGATATCTTAACAATATAAATAACCAGAATATATATTTCATAAAATAACAATCTTCTTGTAAAAAATGCCGTCTTAAATATTCAATCAAGACGAGTACCTATATGACAATAGACATACTAAAAAGGAAAATAAACGTTTCTAAAATAATATAGTACAGAGGTTTAATAGAAACGAAACTGTATACACGGTAGAGTCCATCAAAATATAAGATAATGTGAACAGATATAAATGTATGCACTACAATTATTTACTCAGTTTTTTAATTGAACCATAAATAATATAAAGATAATTGAATTGAAATCGAATTAAATGAATCAGTATAAGACGAGAACGAATGCCGAAATCGAAAGTTTTGAACCCGATTATCTCTGCCAACCCTCTATGAACGTTTGTTGTACCAATAATAAAGTGCACTCATGATTTCATAAATGCCATCAAAAATTATGTATGGGCAACTAGCCGAGATCTGTCGTAAATTGCAATGGCTAATAACAATATCGAAACGCCTGAATTCCACTATCATTAAAGCATATATTTTTATGTAGGTGTTAATTATCACCACCTCAAGACAGCCTCAACAATCCCATACCATTATAAGTATGAACTCATATTTCTGTGTTTCCTTTATATACTTTTTTTGTGTTAGTATTTTCTCAAAGAACCAACTTATTTAAAAAATCACGGGGGAAAACAATGGAGTGCGAAAAATATAGGTAAACATATTATTTAGATAAAAGTCAAATATCAATATACTCAAATGTCAAATATTGCTGACGGGGTGAATATACAAAGTGTACTCAAATTTTTTCTGGGAATTCCATATAAATTCATTTTTCGGATATCTTCGGGTCGTTATTTTTGTCGAATTTATTTATTTTTTGTAAAAGAATACAAACGGAGATTAATAAATCAAATATCACAATGAGATTCGTGGCTCCACAAAGTCAAAGGTTCCGATTTCGATTCTCGATGCAGACAGTTTTAAATATCTGTAGTCGCAGAGACGATTATCGTCATTATATGTTATTGGGTGCGTGTTAAAATAATACTTAACATAGTACCTGCTAGTTTCCCAAGAACTACTAGGTACTAAATGTCACTAGCGTCTGGCAACAGATGAATCAAGGGAAAATTATACGGGATGCAATAAAATACGACAGCAAAATAAAAGTATGATGTTTAAGTAAATCCCATTCCGCTTAATTTTTTGGTTAGGTTCAGTTAGATTGAAATAATAATAGTGACTCGCGCGAGCGAGTTTCGTGAAAAATGTTATCCACACCTTTGTCATTTGAGTTTAGAACTAAGTTTATTTCGTCTCTCTCTCTCTCTCTCTCTCTCTCTCTCTCTCTCTCTCTCTCTCTCTTGGTTTTTAATAATTACCTATATGCATGTACTGTGTGGTCTCCGTTGTAAAATAAAATAAATAAAACAAAACTAGGTACATGAAACTGATCCATTCGGCTCATTGTTCAGAGTCAATTGAGTGAATTTCACAATTGATTGCATACAAATAGTACGAGAGCTTGATAATGACAATATTGTATTGGGAATGGATAGGAGAATCTACTTAACTAAGAAACTTTTGGGATTTGATTCAATTAAAATTAGTACCGTTCCAATTGTATTCAATTTATTCAAATTTGTGACAATCCGTTTCGTGTTCAATCATTATCTTATTTCCACGTTTAATAATTCTATCCTTGGCGGCAAGTCTGGTCAACCGGCGGAATCAAAACCATCCATGTTCCATCGCGGATATATTATCAGCCTTCGTGGATTCCCGGTGGAGACACAATTTTTAATTAATAAAGAGACACAGATGGGTCGATGACAGAGCGGTTAGCACGCTGGGCTAGTAATCCAGTGGTCGCGAGTTCGAATCCTGCCTCGACCGATTTCGTTCACCTATAGCACAAGCATTTATTTGCTTATTTTAGGGAACGTAGGAAGATGTATATGTACTTGTTTAACAAGAACATATTCATTTTAAATAAAAAAAAAAAAATATATTGTGCTTCCAGTAATGGGTGTGTGTTAAATAATTATTTGACCTAGTATCTGTTAGTTACCCGAGAAGCTACATAAAAATAAAATAAAATAATTATCTTATGTATGTAGTTCTATAATATCCATATAACTAGTTGCATGTAACACATGAGATCCAACTGTCCAAATGATGATAATACTATTTATAGTCGAAGAATACGTAGCAAACTATAAATCCAAATTATTGGATATTTTAATTATTTTTTTTCTATACAAGATAGGATAGTATGCAGGTCAGTCTTTTTTTCTACCTAGAAAATGAATACAGCATGATGGTATGTATGTATGTTTGGAGATTATGTATCAAACTATTGAGTCCCCGCAGATATTGTGTACTGTATACTGCCTTACAAATTGTATGAAACAATGTCGTCACTAAATTCAATTTTTTATTACAATGTACATATTTGTAATGGAAAATTATATTATCTAGTTGGGGTGTTTCGGCTTTTAGGATATTTTTAAAAACTTTGTAATTAATAATTTGTAATTATAGGCAGTTTAACACATATATTTATCCTAAAAAATGTTTTTCTTAATAAAAATGTTTGAGAAATTCTGGAACTTTAAAAAAAAAACAATTTAACATTTGTATTTGTCTATATTTATGCCAAATTTCAAGGTTTTAGCTTTTATAGTTTTTGAGATATATGGAAAAATAAAGTTGAAATTCTAAAATTGATAACCCCTGACTGAAACAAACATTCGAAATTTTAAGTATAAAAGTTTCAAAATTCTTAGAAAAAGTTTTTAAAATTTTCTATACTTTCTGAAGTTAAAGGCTCTGTGGATCAAGCGGATTAAAAGTTATAAGGTAGGGATGTCCGATATATATCGATATATCGTAAATATCGATGTTTTTGATTCGATATATCGAATCGATCCGATGTTTTGGAATGTCATTCGATATATCGAAACATCGATGTTTTTTATTCGATATATCGAATCCTTCCGGTGTCCTGGAATGTCATTCGATACATCGAAACATCAATGTTTTATTTTGAAATATTGAATCAATTCAATCGATCGGAACCTTTGACGCCAAATTAAATAATTTTTTTGGCGGGTGGGACTAAAAAAAAAAAAAGGTCACCAAATAAATTTTGAGAGGAAATTAATTTTATCTTTGGCGGCCGGACATATCGAATTTGATTTGATTCGATACATCGGATAATATCGATATTTTCATTCGATATATCGAAAAACATCGATGTATGTTTTCGATATAAAAATCGATTTAAAATATCGATATATTTTCAAAGTGGACACCCCTATTATAAGGGACACACACAGTCACACTAAATATTCTACACCGAATTCTGAGTAAATACATCTTTGAAACATAATGCTGTGAAGGCTCCAAGTTGGTGTTTTTTGACTTCAAAGTTGGAAAAACCGTGCAAAAACTTTACTTCTACATACAATTTTTCACACGGTACTAAGGGTCGTATTACAAGAGTTATTTAAGAAAAATGTAAGGTCCCGTACTGCGAGAATACTGCTAACGGGACCTCAACTTTTCCTTACATTATTCTTAAATAACTCCCGTAGTACGAAATACGACCCTAAGATTGATACTGTCGATTCATTAAGAGAAAAAAAATCTTTTGAACGAATCGACAGTTGGAATAAGGTTACCATACCATACCATCACGCCATTTCTCTATTTGGGGTAGGCAGAGAAAACCGAACGCCAGACTCCTGCATCGTCTCAGTACTATGCCTACCTACTATTATTATTGTGTAAATATTATGATTCTTTCAACGTAAAACTAAATAATTATTCCTTTTCATTTAGTGTATTTTTAAATCAATTCTTCGGTATCGCCTTTCGAAGAGCATCGTCGCATTCATATCATTCCTAAAAAAATAAAATATTGTACGTTACATTTAATGTTAAGTATTTCCTCATCACCTTCACTCTCAAAAGTGTCATAAAAAATAGTAAATCAATAACAGGTAATGCTTTAAATTGAAAATCAATATTGTATGAAATAATAATGCCGTGGTCCATTTACGTTATCTTCACCATCTATAACTCTATTAGGACAAATAATCAAGCAATTTCCTATATCTCTACCTCAAATGCATAACATTATATGTATCTATCTTTTATTTGACAAAATAAAAATAAAAACTCTCAATTGTAAAAGGCTTCTAGCCTTATGGACAAATAAATAAATAAAAAAGATATCAAGTCTATACACAAGCTTTGTTAATTTGTATTATAAGAAAAGCATAATTAAATATCGAAGTATGCTGTAACCCTTTAGTTGAGTAGGTACATGGTAATACTCGTGTCATCTGCAAGTATTTTTGGGTCTCCGCTGACACAAAAAATGATATTTTATTTTCAAACTTTTAAAAACCACCAGTTATTGTGTAAATCAATAGTTACTTTCACCGAAATTTTGTTGTGATAAATATTTTTATGAATTAATTTTATGTTTCTCGTCATGATAACTGAAATAGTATATGAGCTTCCTCGAAGGTTTTCAAGACAACGGTTAGGGTTATACTATGGATGCTGAAAAACATATCCTAATGATGTCATATTGGTCGTTATTCTGAAATTTCTATCATTGTATTGAAAAGAATCCAATAACAATAGCAGTAATTGTTTCCTAAATCAATTGTCATCCAATAGTTCACAATTTGGTTATTCTGAACATACTATTGTATTGTCAAAAACATTTCACAATATTCTTAATAATAAAATTGATTCTCCTGCTCTTTTAAATTATATATTATCTTTCAACATCTCTACCCGTAGAACTAAACACACTCCTCTTTTCCACACTAACTATGCTCAACATGCAACATACTACAGAATCTGTAATACATACAATAGTCATTTCCAAGAGTTCGACATATTCTTACTAAGTGCCCTCACTTTTAAAAAATATATCAGACTTAAACTTTGATCCTCATAATCTTACTCAACATTTAATATACTGCACACATTTATATATATATATATATATATATATATATATATATATATATATATATATATATATATATATATATATATATATATATATATATATATATATATATATATATATATATATATATATATATATATATATATATATATATATATATATATATATATATATATATATATATATATATATATATATATATATATATATATATATATATATATATATGTTAAATCTAAGGTTTTCGCGAGTACAAAATATGTTATTATTAAGTATTTTGGGGATAACCCGCGTCAAATTATGATTCCCGAGAGAATCAGTCGTCTGCCGACGTTTCGTCTGAATCTCATCAGACATTTTCTAAAGGCGCCTTGTTAATAGATTTTCGTCTCGAGGTACTTTCGTCTCGAGGTACTTGGTAGTAAGCTTTCGACTCGAACGGACGTGCGTGCACTATCCCTCGAGACGAAAATTTATTAACAAGGCGCCTTTAGAAAATGTCTGATGAGATTCAGACGAAACGTCGGCAGACGACTGATTCTCTCGGGAATCATAATTTGACGCGGGTTATCCCCAAAATACTTAATAATAACATATATATATATATATATATATATATATATATATATATATATATATATATATATATATATATATATATATATATATATATATATATATATATATAATATTTGACATAAGCGGCCATCTTGTACGCTACGAGTCACTTGACGGTGAGCTTTCAGTGTGAGTAGACGTGTGTCGCGCGCGTGCTTTTCGTTAAGTCCTTGAAAATGCCTGGTGATATTCAGGCGAAACGTCGGAAGACAAATGGTCTTAGTCAAGACCTACTGACACGGGAAAACCGAGATAAAAATATTATAACATATATATATATATATATATATATATATATATATATATATATATATATATATATATATATATATATATATATATATATATATATATATATATATATATATATATATATATATATATATATATATATATATATATATATATATATATATATATATATATATATATATATATATATATATATATATATATATATATATATATATATATATATATATATATATATATATATATATATATATATATATATATATATATATATATATATATATATATATATATATATATATATATATATATATATACTACAATAACTCCATAGACAAGCTGTAATTCGCTGTAATATTACTCAAATCATCTTTATTTTATACAATTTATTATACGCTGTGTGTTGTCCTTTAAATAAATAAATAAATAAGAAAAAACTAATGCAATTTTTTTTTATGTATCTAAGTATAAAATAACTGAAAAATAAAAATATCTCAAGTGGAATTCTGAAAATGTTTTTTTTTTTACTTAAGGTCTTTTGCATCTAATGCAGATAATTTATTGATTGGCATCCCCTTCATTCGGACAGGTACCTGTGCTATTTCCAACACTTATCACCTCATTCCATTACAACTTCAAACTTTTTCATTTATACCTACATATATCATTTTACATAATGGACACCTATCTGATAAATGGAAATCCACTTTCCTAAATATTGACAATTTACGTCTGAAGAGATTGGTGTTTCCTTATAAAATTGTGTCACACTTTAAACTTTTTCACTAACCGGAAAACCTCCAATTTCAACAACCTGCTCAATAACATTGACTTCTTTCATACCCAATCTCTACTCTCGTTCAAAATCAACTTTGCACTGATAACTCAAAATTCCACTCTCTAGTATATATACAAATTTTAGATGGGTCGGTGGCAGAGCGGTTAGCGCGCTGGGTTAGTAATCCAGTGGTCGCGAGTTCGAATCCTGCCTCGACCGATTTCGTTCACCTATAGCACAAGCATTTATTTGCTTATTTTAGGGAACGTAGGAAGATGTATATGTACTTGTTTAACAAGGACATATTCATTTTTTTTTAAAAAAAAAAAAATATACAAATATGTTGCAACACCTTTTTCGCTAATCCTTAAGTAGGTACGTTAGAATCCCATATTATGATTCTAGAATATAATCCTCTTTGTACTGATCCTTGTATGTTTCAGGTATGATCCTTTAATTTTGTTTTTCTCATTTGTTAAAAATTGTATGTAAAACTTTAAAAATTACTTGATATGATGTCCTGTTATTATGTACCGTAGTCTATCATTTACTGTTTTTTCCATTGTTTTTAATATCATACTATGTTATTATATTCTACTGTACTGTTGGATATCCAAAATAAATAAAATAAAATAAAAATAAAATTTATGCAAATCCGCTCACCTGTCGCTGGCGGACAATTGGTGACCAATTTCAATAAATGTTATAAAAATATCGTATTTCAAGCATTTGTAAGGACGATGCATGAGAGGTACTTTTTTATTTTATATGAGACGAGACTGGTATGTGGGGATACACGCGTGTCGTGCTACATATTATAAAATAATGCACACTCGCACACCTGCACAAAACAACATTGGAAACTCACAGCCATGCCTCGGCTTCAGTCGTCAAATAAACCAGATTATCACAACCCTCCAGCCTTCCACGGGGCAGGAAGTTATCCCACATTGTGGGATATGAAGTGATAGTATGAATGAATATATGACAGTGCAAGAAATATTTTGCAAATATATAAAGTTGTCATTAATGTAGTCGCTTAGATGGTTTGGCTGTATGGGATGAATGAATGAAGAGCGCCTTGTAACGGAAATCATACAAAGGCGACAGAAATAAAAAAAGATACGAGTCATCCAAGAAAAGGAAGGGACGATCTTGTAAACGTCGTCATGGAAGATGGAGATGCAATAAACTTGAACAAATTTAATATGAAAATGCATGAGATGATGATAGAATGTTGATGAGGCGATAGATGCATGTCGATATATAAAAATATGGCATTAAGATCTCTCTGTCCAATTCTTGGCGGAAAAACAATGTAGCGAGCAATTTAGGTGTGACTTTATCTTTTTAATTTTTCAGACTTTCGTGGAAATTTTTCCGTTAAAAGTGGGTATTTCGATTCGTTACATACATACCATCATGCATCTAGTTATTATTAATTCTTATTCATAAATCTGAAAAGTGTGTTTATATAACAATTATGAATTCTTATTCATAAATCAAGTTATTTTTGTTTAATAGAAAAGTTATTTTATGCGGTTGGTATTTAGGCATTGGCAAAAAACATTCCTTGCACCCTGCGCAAGTGGCGAGTTTATTGCCGTATGGCAATTTCTTCCAACTAACCAGTGTTTGCAGCCCAGAGAAGCAACATTTGCATGAAAAATGAATTTAAATAAATTTCTCCTCTGGTGTTGATTAAATTTAGTTACATTCAATTGTTGATTAAAATTGTTATGAGTGTATCTATTACGATGCTCCATTAAAATACAATTTTGTACAAAGGAATTGTATATTTTTATTATTATTATTATTATTATTGATAAAATTTATTACCCACATTCTCGATTTGTTCTCACTTCTATATTTATGATCTGTGTGATAACATTTTCATTCATGGAGTTTATTGGGATGCCATATGTGAAATTAACATCTTTCATATTTTGCTTTTCCGAGAAATGTTCATTAGCAATGTTACGCGATGTGTATTTTATTGTATCTAATATGTATGTGGTCTTATATTGTTCCTCTTCCAAGGAAAATGAATATCATTTATATAAATTATAACTAAAGAAACGTGAAAGTAGGATCTAAAATGTTGAAAAATGAGATAACCTGTCAAAATGTTGAAAAATGAGATAACATAATAAAATGTCGAAAAATGAGATAACCTGATAAAGTTAGATAACCTTTTAAAATGTAGAACAATGAGATAACCTTTTAAAATGTAAAAAAATGAGATTACCTGATAAAATGTGGAAAAATGAGACAACTAAATAAAATGTTGAATATTATAATAACCCGATAAAATTAGTAAAATGATGAAAAATGAAATAACCAGATAAAATGTGGAAAAATAAGATAAATTGATGAAATGTGGAAAAATGAAGTAACTTAATAAGAAGGAGATAACCTGATAAAATTAAGTAACATAGTAAAATTATGAAAATGAGATATGAAATGTGGAGAAATGTGATACCTTAGTATAATGTGAAAAAATGAGATATCTTAATAGAATAGGGAAAAATGAGATAATATGATCAAATGTGAATAAATGAGAAAACCGTGTATATTAAAAGAAAAGGGTGTGAAATAAGACGTGAATGATAATAAATACCTACACTTTACTTAACGTGTCCGGGCATACATATTAGGAATATCCACTCCAATACGTTGCTGCAGCAATTTCCACGTCATTTGTCACAACCAAGTCTTCCTCGTTACATCCCTGTACCATGTTTCGGCAGACAATAAGATGCTTATTATCTTGGACCTCCCCGCAATCGCAAGATACATCCTTTTCTCGACCTATACAAGTTTTTTTTTACACCTTTTGACACCAAGAGCAGGTGGCGGTAGAGCAGGTGGTGTACAGAGAGTGACTAGTTTTATTGCGCTTGGATCTACATCGGGACCTCCTGCAAGAATAATTATTCCTGTCTAAATCTTGGTGTTACATTAAATACAAGACCAAGAATAGACTTAAAATATAAATTAAGACTAGGAATAATTTATATTCCTATTAGGTATTCATGATTTATAATCATGAAGTAAATAATTCACTGCCCACCGTTGAAACTTTATTATGATATTTTTATTGACAAACTTTTTAACTCATCTTTTGTTAACAGATTTTTAATTATCTCAATAGAGACGAAGTTGGAATATTTACTGTAGGAGAACCGGGAAATCAAGGCACCTACAGGGCTTACGACCTGTCATCGGCTGGTTTACGTGATCACTTTATGCGCTTGCGCAACGTTCACCAATTATGCCTTTTTTTTTCGTCTCTATTGAGATAATTAAAAATCTGCTAAAAAATATCTTTGACTCCCGACAGGGGAAAAAATCCAATGTTTGCGCATATGCAATAATAAAAATATTCGATTATCCTGTGTTATGATCATAAAGATATTTATGATTTAACCTTTTTTTGAATGTGTTTAATGAGATATCCAGGACCTTGCTGATTGTACTTCAAATGAAGAGCTCGAAAATTCAGTTCTTTTAATTGAAATGGATAGTAAAGTACATTCAACATATCGAAGTGGACACCCGTGGTTTGAAAGATTTTTTTTTTATTTATTTATTTATTAAATATCATTTTTTACAAGTATAATAATATAAGAAGTAGGTACAATATAACTTAATACAGTAGTAAATAAAATGTATAGGTAACACTATAATTAATTTGAAAGTTAAAGTTTAAGTCATAAGTGTATAAATATATTAATTTTAATTTGTGGATTAGGCTACTCTACTAGGCTATGCCTGTCCCAGAGTAGCGTTACATAAATCAGTTCTATTATTTTTATTCGTCATAGTGTTAGTTAATTTTTATAAGGTTTAGTGGTAAGTTGAATTGATACAGGGGTGCAAGTATACGTTTTAGTGTAGTATGAAATATTGCTTGATGTAAAAAGGGCTAATGCTAATAGAATTTTTATTTTTTTTAAGTCAATTAAGTAGTAATATTAAATATTTTTTTGTTTGAGTGAATTTATCTTTGAGATACTGAGATAAGTTTGGATTACAAAGTACATTGTACAACAATGACAGGATATTTATATTTGTCGTTATACTTAATTAAATTCTATCTTCTGCACTGCGCTTTAATTATACTTAATTCTTAATAATTGTAAAAAAAACTTTATTATATTTCATTATAATAACATAAACATATGACGCTACAACCCAGGATGAGTTTGGACTCCTTAAGTAATCATCGCCACTTTACCCTATCCATGCAAAGATCGCAGGTCATTTTTTACACAGTCGATCGAACTTAATATTTGTCTCCAATGCCTCTTCCATTTCTTACATTAGGTCTGCGGTCAAATAGTATATATTTCTACTCTGCTAGAAATATCTTCACAATGTGTCACATAGAGAAGAAAATCCTTTGACCTAAATAAAAAACTTGTATCATAAGCTTATAACTCAACTTCTATGTGATAGTGGAAAATAACGACATCTTACTGTAGAAAACAATGTCGTTCTTCTCTGTGGTTTCATCTGTCAAATGGTCTTCTCTTAAATCATGGGTGACTGTCTGCCACCAGCTTGGCATTGTGAATAAACTGTGGAATGTGATTTCTAATTTATTTTTACCACTTCCTAATCTTACGCTTTGAAACTGAACAATTCACCCTTAGATTATATATGATACAGTACAGATACCTAGTCAGCGCAATGAAAGTATAACAACAAAAACTAAAATGTTCTGAGTTTCATTCGCCCGGCCGTATACGTACCTACACCTACCGATACGAAACACCTACATAATACGTCCACCTACCGATCTACCACCTCACACACACACATGTAAAAAAACTTGCCTCACATTTTAATTCAAAATTTGTACTACACGCGGCTTCTGTACCTTATAATTCTATGAATTCACCATTTTAAATTCAATTAAACAACAATGATATATTGTCTGTAACTCTTAATATACGTATTTCTTAATCTCTTTACTCTCAATCACCGCTTTATACGCAGGTGTCAGGCTTTAAATTAAGCTTCCCATATCTTTCACATTCTAAATTCTATAAGTTCTTTCCTGTTTAAAAATCATTTTTGTTGTTACCATGTATATGTTTTTCTATTTCTATGGAGTGTATTCCATTGCTCCCAACCTGCTATTTTTATCTTTGTGAGCGTTAATCATCTCCTTTGTTTATTTTATTAGTGTCTCACCCTGTATGGCATCAATGTTCTATAAATATGTTCTATTTCTATGTGCAAAAAAGTTATTTCTTTGACTTACAATATTATGTCCAAATTAAGTACTTCATCGATTTTCAATACTCCTCTGTAGGTTGGAACCTATAGAATCTAGACTTCCTTTCATAAACTCATCTTTCGATACTTTTCTTTTGATAATATATTATTTTTATGTACTTCCAGATGTTTTTCTGTGTATAACATATTATGTATCTCTGTGTATATTTATGACTGACTAGCAGCTATATTACGTATTTAAATATAAATCTAGTAGAAATACGTAAAAGTTACGATGCGTCATGTGTCAATATTTCAAAGCTAGATACTATCTACGAGTGATTTACAAGTAATTTTAACTATTTATAACTAACTAGCGGACCCGACAGACGTTGTTCTGCCCGTACTATTTGTGAAACAAAAAAATATATTATGTAACATGAATGTTGTAAAAAAAAATATATGTGTTATGTAATTTAATTGTCAATGAATTAATAAATAAACATATATTTGAATCATATGGATGTCATTATTCGCTGCACAAACTTACATTTTATTGTTCGATGACCCTCTAAAGACTTTGAAGTTAGATTGATTGTCATTTCGTATATAATTGCAATAGGTACAGCTAGGATGGACCGAAATAGGGCGAAAAGAACTTTAAACGTCAAAAAAAGGCCAAACTACGATGAGAGTGACAGATTTCTTTGTGTTGTTAGATGAAAAATAATAAACATTACCAATTCGACATTAGCGCCATTTATTATAATCAATAATTATAAAATACATGTTTTTCATTTTCATTTTATTATATTAATATTTAAAATTCCATTTTGGGAATCTAAACCATTCGGGGATTCACACAAACACACAAAAAATTTAATCAAAAGCGGTTCAGCCGTTTAAGAAGAGTTCAGTGACATACACACGTACAGAAGAATTATATATATGTAAATAAAGATGATGCTATTTTAAATTGAATAAACTAAAGTAAAGATATATATAAATTCATAACAAAAGCATCTTCCGACACTTAGAATAATGCAAAGTGAATAAATGAATTATAAATACTTACTAATAAAGAGTAAACACTATGTTTTAACCGCATATTTTAAGAAGAAATAAATATTTTATATGGTATGTGGATTTTTTCTCAATTTCTCGATAATTCGACCTTTGTCAAGTCCGTTGACAGTAATAATATATTCTGCAGGAAACATTGTTGGGGAATATGACATTTTAAGACATCGAAGGATGACAGTTGACATGGTACAAGAAATACTTAATAGTAGACATACGATTATACGATTCACAGCCAGACCTTGCAAAACTACAACTAGAAGCTTATTATAAAACCATTTAGAAACGAGTAGGTTGTAGGCAAAACCAAATATTTCACTACTTTTTATCATTTTGAATGCAGTTTATGAAGCCTATTTTTCTTTTGTATATACATATACTACTAACATACTTTTAAAACAGTCATTTTTCAGAACGTGTGAACATTTCGAAACTTTTGACAAATGAAATCATACAGAAGAAATGGCCGAATATATGTGGAAAACTAATTTGCATATTTATTCATTTATCTATCGTTTGTGACATCACATCATTAGAAGTCACATAATACAAAGTTCAAACACAAATGGCAGGAATTAGAACAAGTAGGCTTGCTTGTCAAAGTATGTATTAAGCCAATGTTCAAGATGTATTGTGTATAAGATGTATGGCCGACAGCCGTGACACAGTTGGTAAGCCGTTTGGCTTTTGTGCGGGCGTCCTGGGTTCGATCCCCAGCATAGGAGAAATTTATTTAAATTCATTTCTCACGCAATTCTTGCTTCTCTGGGCTGGAAAAACTGGTTAGTTGGAAGAAATTGACATATGTCAATAAACTCGCCACTTGCGCAGGGTGCAAGTAAGTGTTCATTATTATTATTATTATTCTGTTGCTGAATCACTCAACAAGATGGAGTTCTTAAAAGCACCCATAATCTGGATATCAATATTATGAAATCGATCGAACTTCCGATCCTCCTCCTCGATCGATCCTCCGGACTACTGAAATGAGGACACTGCGCTCCATAGTGGGCGTAACACTTGTGGAAAGAGTCCGGAACGAGGATATAAGGAGGAGATGCGATATAGACGACATCATCCGCTGGGGTAGAGGGCGAAGGCGTCAATAGAGAGACCATGTCGAGAGAATGGAAGAGAAACGACTACCCGAAATTGTCTCCAAGGAAGTCCCGGAGGGTCGTAGAGCAAGGGGGAGACCAGCAAAAAGATGGAGTGACAGCTAGACATCCAGATCACAAGAGGCAGTCTCCGAATGAAAAAACAGGCTTTCGGCCTAAAACCAGAGGAAGTAGGAGATGATCAAACTTATAGTTTGGGCTGTAGATAGAACACGTAAATCATGCACTACATTCTACCTCTTTATAAATTAATTTTAACTGTAATTAATAACTGTGAGGCACCGGCTTAGAATAGTGCTTCCACACTTTTCTATTATTGTTTTCGAGTGTCCCGTAAGAGCCGGGTAATCGAAAATACAACAGGCAACAATAACATCTGACATAGTTCAGCAATGAGGTTCACCACCCATTCTGAATGTAGTGCCTTTTAGGTGAGACGAGACTGGTGTGTGGGTATACACAGATGTGTTGTGCTCCCTTTTATAAAGCAATGCACACCCGCACACCTTTCGGGTGACAGGAAAATTATTCGAAAAACAATTATTCGAATGCTCAATTTTACGAAAATCAATTTTACGAATGGCAATTATTCGAATCACATTTTTTTCGAAAAACAATTTTCCGAACACACAATTATCAGAAATTACAATTGTTCGAATTTTTATGACGTCATGTTGGTAGTATTGTGAGAGGAATAAACCATAGATTTTTATTATAATATACTAGATGTCGTTGTTAGCAAATTTTGTATGAATCGATGTGAGAAATTTTTCTGGGGGATTTTTGACGTTTTAGTACATCGTTTTTCAATAGAGAATAAGGACTAATGTGAATTGTTTTCGGATTTATTTGTCGTAAAAAACACTTTATTAATTTAAATTTAGAGAAAAGTTATTTAGGATGTGTTGAAATGTAAGGAAAACTGAAATATGTTGCCAACCAAAACGTAAAACG
The DNA here is from genome assembly GCA_963576475.1 of Molanna angustata. Lineage (NCBI taxonomy): Eukaryota > Metazoa > Arthropoda > Insecta > Trichoptera > Molannidae > Molanna > Molanna angustata. The sequence continues at coordinate 25,719,587 of OY754973.1, read as the reverse complement.
CGCGATAGTTTATGACTCACTTTTTGCACGGAGTACCTACTACATCTACATAATATATATTGTATAATAAAAATCTATGGAATTAACAACATCACGACGCACCGCGCTGTCGGATATCCTAGGATGTACACCGATTTTTTAAACCTAACCTACAAAACTTAGGTAAAAATAGGTTGGTTAGGTTTGTTTGTAGTCACAATTGCGACTGGCGTGAGCCAGGTGCATTATATATTATAAAAAGGAACTATTATATTAAAATAAAATAACTAAATTGGTGTGAATACTAGATAAACTGTCTGTACATGATGTGTCAAAATCAAAAAAACTGGTGTACAAACTAGGCTATCCCGCGCTGTCAAACATCAGTTATTAAAAATGTGCAAACATACGTACCCAACAATAATACAACAAGTAATAATAGTCTTCATCGAATATATTTTACTGGCAACAAATATGTCAAAGAAGGCAACATAATGACACAAAAATATATTAAATTCGGTCAATTGGTATTCCAACAAATGTTAGTTCGAATAATTTGCTTTCGGACAATTGTCATTCTGATAATTGATTTTCGAAAAACTGTTATTCGTACAATTGCGCATTCGAACAATTGTGTTTCGAAGAATTTTCATGTAATCCACCTTTCGCTGGTTACCCCACATTATGGGATATTCCGTGATGGTATGAATGAATGAATAAATTAATTTTCAAAATATTCTAAAATAGGTACCTATACAACGCAGGAATAAAATTAAGAATCATGATAATGTTGTCGGTTGGGGTAAATTATCATTTTGTGCGCTACGAAACGTTCAATGATTTAATGATTTTCATTGAGTTTTCATACTCTGTATGAATTTAGGTTTTCATATATCAATAAAATATTAAAACTATCAAGTAATATTTCCAGAAGCGCCTGATAACCCCTAGAAACTCGTCATAAAGGGAAACATGAAGGGTAGAAGATGCAGGGGTCGCCTTGTTAAATCCGCTTCAGGAACATCAATCACGGAAGTCCTTCGATCTGTCCAAGATAAACAGCTTGATTTAAATAATGAAATACATATTTTATAATTAGGTACCTACATAAAAGGAATAACCCTTTAGCTTATATCCAGAGAAGCAAAACCTTTGAATATTTTTAATGACAATTTTTTAACATCTCAATACAGACGAAGTTGGAATATTATAGGAGAACCAGGAACTAAAGGCACCTACAGGGCTTACGACCTGTCATCGGCTGGTTTACGTGATCACTTTATGCGCTTGCGCAACGTTTACCAATTGTGCCTTCTTATTGAGTTACCTTATCAATGCAATTTTGAAAGTTCTATATATTTTAATAATAAGAAACAGATCGATCGTGAAAATAAGCTGTTTTTACCATCGCCATCTATGAAGTTACGAAGAAACCTTTTTATAACGCCGTCTATTGAAAATTTTTTTTTAACTTTGAATACTTGTTTCAATTTTCGTATCATTAAGGCTCGTCCAGTAATTTCGATCGATACAAATAAATGATTGGTTCTTACTATTTCCTAGTGTTTGTTCAATCATTGTGCTTATTGACACAAAAAGAGTTTTTGATTTGAATAAATATTTTCTAACGAAAATTACTCGCGATAATGGAGATTTAATTGTATTTATTTTAGTTTGTAAGTACTTATATTTGTTCGAAATATCTCTTTAATACTCTGGGACTTGTTATGATGAATAAAATATCACTTAGCTCATTATAGAGGGACCTCGTTTATTTAAAGTGGTATTTAGGTAATATCTATATTTTATATTCACACCTGAATGGAGATATTATTACTATCATTAATGTTTAAAATGTTGTACATTATCGATATAATCTATATAATTAAATAGACTTCAATACGCAACATTGTAGTCTATTATACCTCCATACAACATACACTACATGTAGGTATAGGTATGCATATCATAATGACTCTAATCGCCTATTTGACTATATAGTTTAGTTTATATAGTTATTTGTAGTCTATTATACCTACATACATTGTAGTCTATTATACCTACATACAACATACACTACGTGTATAGGTATGCATATCATAATGACTCTAATCGCCTATTTAACTATATAGTTTAGTTTATACAGTTATTTTTTTAAATACTAGTTGCATGTAACACATGAGATCCAACTGTCGACAGCGATAGTATGTATAGTTGAAGAATAATATACGTCAATATACGTCACGTCCTAATATACGTCACGTCCGGTCTTAACTTACACTGAAATTTGCAGCACTTACAAAAATTCAAAAAAGACAATATTTCTGACAATTTCTAGTATCAAATTCATGAAAGATTAAGTGAAAAATAAATAATTCATATCAGAATTATTAAAATCAAGTGTATTGTGAATGAAAACGTTCTTTTTTCATTGTCTTTCATATCTGTCAAAAAGGCGCCAATACTTCCATCTGACAGTTTTTGGTAAGAGTGAAATACATTATAAAATTAAAATTTTGCTCAAAAATTATCTTCACGTGATGGCAAACTGCTATATTTGCAAATCAAACAAAAATGCAGCTTTTCTGCATTGCAATAATTGCGAACATGACTTTCACGCTGATTGCTTGGGCATGACAGTTGACAACTATAAAAAAATGTCTACTGATTATATTAAATCATGGAAGTGTATTAATTGTAAAAAAATGAAAACTAACAAACCTCAAGGCAAATCCCCGCTAACACAGCATTGCACCAAATTCGACGATTTAAGTCATGATAAATCACTGATAACTATTGATTATAATGCGGCATCAAAGTACTCTAATGAACTTGAGAACTTGAAAACAACACTTATAAGCCATATAAATATTAAACTGGAGGAAACCAACAAAAAATGGCAGGAAATTTCTGATCAAAACACCACTATTATAAATAGTATCAACTTTATAAGTGCACAGTATGAAGATATTCTAAATAAAGTACATGACATTGAAGTTAGATGTAAAAAACTTGAATCGGAGAAGCTTGAGAAGGAGGAAATAATAAACAAACTGGATAAACTAGAGAGTAAAATTCAAAACCTGGAATACCAGAAGATTGCAAATGAAATAGAAATTCGTGGATGTCCGGAAGATTTAAATGAAACTACCCAGGATTTAATAAACAATACTGTCAAACTTATCTCTACAATCAACTGCAATGATGTCAAGTCAACGGATATTCTTTCTATAATGAGGGCAAAGCAACACCACTCCAAAACTACACCTCGTTCAATAATTATTAAATTTGCTAATAAATTATCTCGCGATGCCATCTTAAAACAGGTAAAAATATTTAATAAATCAAATCCAACGCAGAAGTTAAATACATCTCACTTCAAGAACACAGAAAAATCAGCTCCACTGTTTATATCAGAGCATATTACCCCTAAAACTAAATTTTTGTTAGCAAAAACTAGGAAAATTGCTATAGATAAAAATATTAAATATGTTTGGATACAAGATGGCTCTATATGCACAAGAAAAATTGAAAATGATAGATTATTTCGAATTAAAAACGAAGCAGATTTATCTAAACTTTAATAACTATATATTACACATTGTTCCCTACTTCCATTACAATTTAATACCAAGCGATATTTTGTTAGTTTTTGTCATAAATTATTGTATAAACTTTAATGTGTATACGTGTGTGTATTTATTGTATTTAGGGTTAAAATTTAATAATTTCGAACACCGAACACACTTTGTAGCGTTGGAATTTCACAAACTGTTATATTATTATATATATTTTGATACAGAGCATCTTAAAATATCACTTTTTTACCTTCTATATGAACTAATACTAAATACTGCATATATTTCCGTCGCAAAAAACATATTATTATATAATGAAGCGTCTACAGTAAATATTGATTATATAACGAAAACGTTAACACTACCCACATCGATGCGTTTTTTATACCACTGCCTGAACTTACTTGTAAAGGGACAAATTAAGTATTTGGTAAAGGTTTTAATATGTATTCACAGATGTCACTATTTTGATATCATATATTCAGTAAGAATATTAAAAATAATTGCTGATAGTTTAATATTATTGATAATCAAATCTTTAATTGTCTTTTTTTGCATATTTTTTACACAGATGTCAGAACGTACTTACTTATTATTCTTATTCATGTACAAATTGATATTCCTGAGAAGTATATTTTTTGAGGTAAAATTTATTAAAGCTGTAATAACACTTATATATTATATCATAAAAAGTAAAATTCGTAAAAAGGTTCATGTATGTTATGCAGTATTTATATTATGTGTGAGATTTAATTTTATGTCAAAAATAAATAATGTATGTTACATTGCAAATTGCCATATGATGTATTACTGGAGTATATTATGTTACTGTACAAATTGCCTTATTATATTGTATTATTGTATTTACTTAAACACCATGGTGAGTAGATTATATCTTGAGTTCGGCCTACTACATAAATCACCAATCATAAATTTTATTCCTATGCATTTTAAGGGAAATGACAATGTAATATATGCAGAGAAAAATTTTCATAATATCACTGTTCAATACTCAATATTAGTATGTTCTTATTTGTTATTGGTATTCGTGTATAAATTTATATCCTTCAAATGTATAGTATCATATTTTCAGGTGATATTAAATGAAATTGTATTAACAATTATATATTATATCATCAAACAAAATCGTGAGAAAGTTCATGTATATGTTAGATATAATTTAATGTCAAAAATATCACTGGTGGATGTTCTATTGTATTATAATATTTTGAATGAGAAAAACCAACTGTTGAATATTATATTACATATTATCTCTGTACGTTGCAGTTGTTCTCTGTGCACTACTCGTAAGGAGTCCTCCTTGGTACTATTGTTTTTTTTTTCTTAATGTTTCATTTCCTTCCAAATGGCAAGAGGAAATGATCTTACTTTAGCACTGATAAATGTTCGTTCATTGAATACAAGTATGGACGAGCTTTTTTATGCATTAAATTCATACGAAATCGATATTTTAGCACTAAATGAAACATGGCTGCGTCCAGATGACAAACTAACAGCTTACCAAATACCTGGTTACAAATTGTATCATAGGGCGAGAGCAACTAGGGGTGGGGGTGTAGGTATGTACATACGGAATCATTTCAACTGCCGCACTGTACGAAATTCTGGCGATAGTTTAGAGCAGATTTGGCTCAACATGAAATTTTCTAAAACAAGCATTGTACTAGGGACAGCTTATAGACCTCCTTCAATGAGCATAGAAAATTCAATGGAATGCCTGGAAAATGTTTTATCCGACCTAAATTGCACATCCGATCTCTTATTCTTCCTTGGAGATTTAAATATTGATTTATTGAAACCAAATGTCTCTTCAGTCACTAAATTATTACAGCATCTGGATAGTTTTAACTTAAAACAGATAGTAACCGAACCGACGCGTATTACGGACTCATCCCAGTCTCTCATTGATATAATTTGTACTAATGCATCGAGTCAATTAAAGAATGTAACTGTTGTGCATAACTCGAAACTCAGTGACCATGGCTTAGTAATTGCAAATTTTGAAATTAATAAACCTAAACGTAAACCTCACGAAGTTAAATATAGAGCCTTAGACGATATAAATATAGAAGACTTAAAAATAGACCTTGATCATATCAGCTGGATAAATATCGAACACCAACCAAATGTGGACGCTATGGTTGACATGTTTAATTCAAGCATTTTGGAAGTGTTTGACAAACATGCGCCTGAGCGTAAACGTTTTGTGAAAACTAAGTATAAGCCGTGGTTCACTGAAAATCTTAAACAAATGATTAAAAAACGCGATCGAGCTGCGAGTAAGGCTAAGAGAACCAAACAAATTGAAGACATCAACTCATATAAAGTGATTAGAAATATTACAAATACTTCAATTAAACGTGAAAAAAGGGAATATTTCTCTACTAACGTTAATAGTAATTTGCAGAACTCTAGGTTATTGTGGAAGAACCTCAAAAGATCTATTGAATTAAATAACGACAATAATTCTATCCCACAATACCTCTGTGATGCAAATAAAATTAATGATCACTTTTTGAAATTACCCAGCGAGGAATTTGATGCAGGCGAATTGATTGAGTTTTACAGTAATAACAAATTTTCTGATAGCATTAATTTCAGTTTTCATCATGTTTCATATCTGGAAATACTAAGGATTATTCAAAATATACAGTCTATGGCTACTGGCAGTGACAATATATCAATTCGTATGCTCAAACTTACTTTGCCACACAGTCTAGACGTAATTACTAAAATTGTCAATAGATCACTCTCAGACTCTGTATTTCCCACCGCCTGGAAAAAGTCTTTGGTTTGCCCCATTCCTAAGACCTGTAATGTTTCCAGTCTTAAAGACTTGCGACCCATCAGTATTCTCCCTGCTTTTTCAAAAATTCTTGAAAAAGTTGTTCATCAACAGGTGGTCGAGTATGTAAACATGTTTAATATAATCCCTGCCCTTCAGTCAGGTTTCCGCCCCTTACACAGTACATCTACAGCATTACAATTAGTAACCGATGACATACTCACTCAATCCGACAAAGGTCAATGTACAGCCCTGGTCCTCTTGGATTTTTCTCGTGCGTTTGATTGCTTGAATATAAATTTACTTGTTTCGAAGCTAAAATATTACGGGTTCAATGCTAAAGCTTGCAAATGGTTTAGTGACTACCTTGCTAATCGTTCACAGAGAACTAACTGTACCCAAATGGACGGCTCTAAAATAGAATCTGACACAAAAAATGTATATCGTGGTGTTCCGCAAGGATCCATTTTAGGACCTCTGTTATTCATTATCTACACCGCGGACATATCCACTTCAATCAAATTCTGTAATTTTCATTTATATGCCGATGACACGCAGTTATATATTTCATTTCCTCCAAATGATGCTGCTGACGCTGCCCAAAAAGTAAATTATGACTTAGAAAACATATACAAATGGTCAAAAAATCATTCTTTAGTATTAAACGCTGCAAAGTCACAGTACTCGATATTTGGCACTAAGCAGAGGGTTAATAATTTTAATGAAAGATCCTTCAAACTTCTTATCAATGGCACTGTATTGGAAAGACAAATGAATGTCAAGAACCTCGGTCTAATTTTTGATGCAAACCTTCGTTTTGAAGATCATATTCGTTCGAAGGCCAAACATTGCTATTTCAGACTAAAAATTTTATATAGAATTCGCAAATACCTTGATGTGAATCTGAGAAAATTGTTGATTGAATCCATTGTTCTGCCAATTCTTGATTACTGTGATACAGTGTATGGACCATGTTTGTTGACCAAACATCAACGGATAGTCCAAAGAGTCCAAAACGCTTGCGCCAGATTTTGCTTCTCAATTCCCCGCAGGGCACATGTCTCACCATATTTGGTTGAAAATGGAATGTTGAACATGGCAAACCGACGGAAACTACACCTTTCTTGTCAGATGTATAAAGTGGTCCAAAATAAAAAACCCAAATACTTGTTTGAAAGATTGGAATGGTCTGAAAGTGTTCACAACTATGGTACGAGGGCCAGGGGCTTCTTATTGCTTATTCCTAGGCATAGAGGGGCAGCGTTTGAAGGCAGTTTCAAATACGCTGCAACAAAATGTTGGAATGACTTGCCTCCACCGCTAAAAGTAGCGGAAAAATTCTATTATTTCAAAGAGAATTGTCGAGCAATGCTTCTGGCCTCGCAATCATAGTGTGAAGTATGTATGAATTAATGTGTATTTATGTGTGTTGGTGTGTATAAATAAATGTGTGTATATATGTATGTGCGTGCATGTACATTTATGTATTTGTGAATATTTATATATGTGTATTTTAGGAGCATTTTTTTTTTTTTTTTGTATTTTTTGTATTTATTTTGCATATAAATAAAGTAGACCTTGTATAGATAATAAAATATTATACCTACATAAGCAATAGGATCATGCTGAAAATCAGCTGCTGGGGGGCTTGCCTTCCAGCAACATAGCTGAGCATGGTCCTTTTGAGTCAGAAAGGTTGTTTTTCTGTATTTTAATTTTTATATGTCTGTGTTTTTTTATGCAAACTTCTTTTTTGTCTCAATAAATGTTTATTTATTTATTTATTATTTATTTAATAAGTACCAAACCCATAAATACAAATTATTTATTATTTTATGATATTTAGTTTTCTATACAACACATGTACCTAGGTAGTCAAGATAGGATAGTATGGAGGTCAGTCTTTTTTTCCTACCCGGAATATGAAAACAGCATGATGGTATATGTATATTGTATGTTTAGAGATGAAGTATCAAACTATTAAGTCTTCTTTGATATTGTGTATAGGTGACTACCATACAAATTGTATGAAGCGATGTCGTCACTAAATTAAATTTTTAAAAAAATTGTTAAAAAAATTTGAGATGTACTGCTACAATCTTAATATTTTTTATATAAAATTAAATTATCTAGTTGGGGTGTTTCGGCTTTTTTCGATATTTAAAAAAAAAATGGAAATATAGGCAGTTAAACTCATAAATTTATCATAAAAAAAAAACTTTTCTTAATAAAAAATGTTTGAGAAACCCTGGAATTTTTTTGAAAAAACTTATTTGAGATTTTGTATTTGTCTATGTTTATACCAATTTTCAGCGTTCTAGCTTTTATGGTTTCTGAGATATAGGGAAAAATAAAATAAAAATTCAAAAGTTGATAACCCCTGACTGAAACAAAAATTCAAAATTCCGAGTATAAAAGTTTTGTAGGCCTGTAACTGTTTATATATTCTGAAATTTTAGGCTCTGTAAATTGAGCGTATCAAAAGTTATAAGGGGGGGACGGACACCCACACAGACACAAACACACACAGACACACGAAATGTTCTACTCCGAATTCTGAGTAAATCCGTGTATGGAACATATATGCTGCGAAGCCTCTAAGTTGGTGTTTTTTGACTTCAAAGTTGGAAAAGCCGTGAAAAAAGTAGACCTCTCCATACAATTCTCGCGTATTCTGGCTTGATACATTGTCGATATGTTAAGAGAACAAAGTTCTCCTGAACAAATCGACAGTTGGAACATAGAAAAATACAAAATCTCAAATTTATTTTTTCAAAAAACTTTTTTTATTCAGAAAAATATTTTTTTAATGACTAGTTGCATGTAACACATGAGATCCAACTGTCGATAGCGATAGTATGTATAGTTGAAGAATATGTACCAAACTATAAACCCATAGATACAAATTATTGAATATTTTCAGATATTTTGTTTTCTATACAACATATGTAGGTATGTATGTCAAGATAGGATAGTATGGAGGAAGATCCTTTTTCCTACCCAGAATATGCAAATAGCATGATGGTATGTATGTATGTTTGGAGATGAAGTATCAAACTATTAAGTCTTCTTACATATTGTGTATAGGCGACTGCCATACAAAATGTATGAAGCGATGTCGTCACTAAATTCAATTTTTAAAAAAATTGTTAAAAAAAATTGAGATCTTCTACTACAATGTTCATATTTTTTTTAGAAAATTAAATTATCTAGTTGGGGTGTTTCGGTTTTTTTCGATAATTGTAAAAGTTTTGGAAATATAGGCAGTTAAACTCATAAATTTATCATAAAAAAAATATTTTTCTTAATAAAAAATGTTTGAGAAACCCTGGAATTTTTTTGAAAAAACTAATTTGAGATTTTGTATTTGTCTATGTTTGTACCAATTTTCAGCGTTCTACCGTTTATGGTTTCTGAGATATATGGAAAAATAAAATAAAAATTCAAAAGTTGATAACCCCTGACTGAAACAAAAATTCAAAATTCCGAGTATAAAAGTTTTGTAGGCCTGTAACTGTTTATATATTCTGAAATTTTAGGCTCTGTAAATTGAGCGGATCAAAAGTTATAAGGGGGGGGGGGACACACAGACACACACACACACAGACACACGAAATGTTCTACTCCGAATTCTGAGTAAATCCGTGTATGGAACATATATGCTGCGAAGCCTCTAAGTTGGTGTTTTTTTACTTCAAAGTTGGAAAAGCCGTGAAAAAAGTAGACCTCTCCATACAATTCTCGCGTATTCTGGCTTGATACATTGTCGATATGTTAAGAGAACAAAGTTCTCCTGAACAAATCGACAGTTGGATAAATGCACCCTTTGGGTCGTATTACGGGAGTTATTTTAGAATACTAAATAACTCCCGTAAACGGAGCTCTCAGACCAGTAATGTCCCCTTAAACGGAGCCCTCAGACCAGTAATGTCCCCGTAAACGGAGCTCTCAGACCATTAATGTCCACGTAAACTGAGCTCTCAGACCAGTAATGTCCCCGTAAAAGGAACTCTCAGAACAGTAATGTCCCCGTAAACGGAGCTCTCAGACCAGGAATGTCCCCGTAAACGGAGCTCTCAGAACAGTAATGTCCCCGTAAACGGAGCTCTCAGACCAGTAATGTCCCCGTAAACTGAGCTCTCAGACCAGTAATGTCCGATCCAAGCATCTCAGAGGTAGCCGAAATTTCCGTACATAATGCAATTGTAGTGCCCACTTTGATGTATGCCAGTGAAACATGGACGTGGCAAAAGACGCATGAAAGTAGAATAAATGCTGTGGAAATGAGAAAACTAAGAAGAGTACCTATGTAATAGAACGATATACGATAGAATAAAAAATAAGGAGAGAAAGAAAGATAAAGAAATATATTATTATTAAAATAAAAGTGAATTTCTTGAGGTGGTTTGGACATATTGAAAGAATAAATGATGAACGACTGAGCAAAAAAATATACATGGGTGTAAGAGATGGAGTGAATAGCAGGGGCTGCCCCAGAAAGTGATGACATGACCATGTGAATTATATTTTGAAAGAAGGAAATATAAGAAGCTTGAATAATCAACGAGCATGTATGAGACGATGCATGGATGTAAAGGAAGCTAGCAATGTGTGCAAAAATATAGGAGTATGGCGCTTGGTTCTCTCTGCTTACCCCGTAAAGGATATGGCGTGATGGTATGTATGTATGTATGTATTTAAGAATACTGTAAGAAAAAGTTGACGTCCCGTAAGCAGTATTCTCGCAGTACGGGACCTTACCTTTTTCTTACATTTTTCTAAAATAACTCTTGTAAAACGACCCTTTATGTCTCATTCTCCTAAGATATATTAAAGTAATATAAACACTGCTAGCCCTAGAACAGCCACACATAGTGGGGCAGCAGTTATCTATTTTTAATGACGTACCTATATGTGAATGGTGTGATAAAAAATATAATGAATTGTTCACACGGTATAAGAAAAACTAATATTCTAAGTTTAATATGTAAAAATAAAACATTTATTTAAATTTTGGTTGTTAAAATAACGCTAGGCCATGATAATTAAGTACAAAATATATACGAACTTGAAATGAAAATCGATGATTCATGTGCGACTAATTTTAAAAATTACCGATTTCCCGGTAATGTCAGGATAGCATTTAATTATTATTATTATTATTCGGGAGGAAGCGAGTTGCATTATCAATTTAATTTGAATATTAAATTGTCCATAGCCTACCTTATTATTGTTTCCAAACCTCAAACACTGTCATTTGGATGCGCAAGCAAAATAGTACAATTATACTAGTTGCATGTAACACATGAGATCCAACTGTCGATGGCGATAGTATGTATAGTTGAAGAATACGTACCAAACTTAATAAATATTTTAAGATATTTTGTTTACTATATAAAACATGTATGTCTGGATAGGATAGTATGGAGATTAGTCTGTTTTTCCTACCCAGAATATGAAAACAGCATGATGGCATATATGTGTGTTTGGAGATAAAGTAGCTATCAAACTATTGAGTGACATATTGTGTACTGCCTTACAAATTATATGAAACGATGTCGTCACTAAATTCAATTATTAGAAAAATTGTTACAAAAAGTTTGAGATGAAGGTACCTACTACTACAATGTTCATATTTTTTATAAAAAATCAATTATCTAGTTGTGGTGTTTCGGCTTTTTTCGATATTTTTAAAAACTTTGGAAATATAGGCAGTTAAACAAATCTAAATACATCATCAATTGTAATAATATTTTGTTTGTTGTTATTTTCAGTGGCAATGCGACGTGGTTCGCTAACTCCAATGTCCAGCCTAGGGCAGGAGCCTCTGATAGTCGTGGAGGAGAGCGGGTGTCAGGAGGAAGATGAGCCCAGATCCTCAAGTTCCTCGCCAAGACAATCACTCGACATTGACTCCCCGCAGAATCCATACTTGCTGTCACCGTGGCGAGATCCGAGGGAAACACGCAAACACTCGCTACCGACTCCATCTTGCACATCGGGCATTACAGCTAGTCAAGTAAGTGTAAATTAATCAAGGGTCCATACAAAATATAAATAACCAAATAAGACTGACGAGTATTTAGCAAAATAAATATACCCAACTTTGACCACTGATGAGTATTTATCAAGAACTGTTTCGAAAGTGACTCACTCAGTTGAAGAATAGTGCAAAGATGCGAGACTGAAAATTAACCATTATAAATCAGTCCTAGTGCCCAGTACCTTTACCTCGTATGAGGACTTGGAGAGCGGACCCCAACTGAATGGGACAAAAGGCTAGAGCGAAGAAGAAGAAAAAAAAGCAGACCTAATTCCATTCACTAAAAAGAGGAAACTAGAATGGTTTATTCCCCTTTTTTTATCTGAAAATAGATCACGCCTATTGACCAGGATAAATACCTTGGAGTGATAATTGACAAGGGATAAACTGGAAACAATACGTGGATCATATAATAAATAAAGCCAGAGTTTTCTGGGCATAATGAAGAACCTTTGGAAAATCATGGGGACTTAAACCCAAAACCCTGTACTGAGTCTACACCACCATCATAAAACCAATCATCATTTATGTATGCTGCACTGGTATGGTGACTAAGAAACAAAATTATACTCTGCAAAAATCAGCTAAGTAGGTTACACAGACTTACTTGTATGTGAATTACAGGTGCAAAACGAACAGACTCAACAGCTACATTAGAGGTCTTACTTTGCCTCCCACCTCGCTTGAACTATACAGATTAGTTTGTAATGACCTTTGGAGACCTACATATACAGGCTATAGCCATACTAACTTGAGTGGGGACAAAATGTTATGTATCATTACCAAAAATCATTCACAGTCCCCACTCAAGTTAGTATAGCTATAGCCTGTATATGTAGGTCTCCAAAGGTCATTACAAACTAATCTGTATAGTTCAAGCGAGGTGGGAGGCAAGGTAAGACCTCTAATGTAGCTGTTGATACTGTTCGTTTTGCACCTGTAATTCACATACAAGTAAGTATGTGTAACCTACTTAGCTGATTTTTGCAGAGTATAATTTTGTTTCTTAGTCACCATACCAGTGCAGCATAAATGATGATTGGTTTTATGATGGTGGTGTAGACTCAGTACAGGGTTTTGGGTTTACATTTTCAAATTGTACACATTTTCTTGTGTTTGTAGTGTCTTCACTGGTGAATTTTGACTATCTTCTGAATTCTCTAATACCTTAAAACCTCGTCATTATATCTTCCCTTATGGGCATCTCCAAGGCCGTAGCCAGAAAATAATTAGTACCAAGCGAGCATAAAACACATTCATACATAATAAAAATAAAAGGAGGAAGGGAAATTTGTTTGTAGTGATTTTAACTATTATGTTTTGTATACCAACAGAGTTAAATGGGTGCACCGTATATAACTGTATGTAACAGTCTCATTGTTACTCACTAAAGAAATTTCTTCTTTTTTTCATTTCAGGGGGGGATCAATCCCCCTTGATGGCTACGGCCTTCTGTCATATCCATTTCTTCAAAACTGTACTTTTTTTTACATGAAACATTTTAAAACTACCTAGGTGAGGCGGCTGTCCGAGCAGGGAGGCGAAGGCAGCGGTTCCACAGCTCGAGAAGCCGCCTTTCTGGCGACCCTCAGCACCGCTCCGGCGCCGGCACCGGGCGGCAGGCGGCACTCGGTGGTGACCATCTCCCGCGTGCCGCCGGCACTCTTCGGGCGCGGGCGGCGGGAGAGTGTGGCCGCCATGCCATGCCGCGGGGGACGCTCGGGACCACCGGCAACAGACCGCAGAGGCAGCTCGCACAACCTGCAACTAGACATCATGGACGATATTGTCACAGCGCGCAAGGTTTTCTTTCTTCTTTTCGCTATTGTGATACAGAAAGAATGAGTGATGAGTGACAAAAAAAATGTATGAAGCTGATAAAAGCGGAACGAAGAGTACAATTCGACCAAAGAAAAGTTGACACGATCACATACGAGATGTGATGTTGAAGGATGGAGATGACAGAAGTAAAAATAGTAGAAGAGCGTGTATGAGAAGATGCATAGACATGAATGAGGCGAGAAAGGTATGTCAAGAGAGAGAAGTCTGGCGTTACTAAACAGAGAAATGGCGTGATTGTATCGTACAATATGACGCGACTGTGTTTTAGTAAAAGGTTTCATTATTTACAAAATAAGTCTTATTGTTTTAAATCAATTTTGTATGACTTACTCGTAGACACATTCGTACCAAAGTATTGAAGCTGTAAACATCTATTGGGTATCATACTTCAAATCGCATTTTCTAATTTAAAATTACGACTTAAAATAAAATTATAACCGAGACAAAGTATTACTATTTACGCTGAAATGGGACTAAAAAGTATTTAAACTACTTACAATTATGATATTTGCTAATAACTCGATAATTAAGGTATGTAAAAACCATAAGAGGAGGCCGGAAAACTCTAAAACCTTGCAGACACTGCACTCAAAGTGTAAAAGAGAACTAATTACGAGGAAACAACTGCCTTACCGTTTACTGATATTGTAGATAAGAGTGAACCGTATTTTTGATAGAAACGCTTGAAAGCTCTTCATGGCTACAAGGTCCGCGTGTCCAATGAGTCCAAAGAAATTTCCTCGAACACAACAAGGAATAAAAAAAAACATAGATTTCAAATACATCGATAGCTCATAGGTGTTTTGCTTCCTATGAAAAGTTCCTTTACTGCGTTTTTTTACCAAAACACAGTCGATTTGTTGTTATTTTTAATGTTGATTCAAATGGTGCAGTTGTGCAAGCGCAACAAATCTAAAGCACCAGATATATGGGAAAGAATCCAAATAAATACTAAACAACAGAAGAAGAAGGTATGAATAAAGAGCCTGAATAAATAAAAAAAATATCTAGGTTCCTGAAATTTCCTAAATAGGCCAAAAATAGAGATAATATGTACTTTTAATAGAATGTTTTTAATTTTTAATTTCGTTTTTATCTTTCTTCACATAATGCACTCACAATATAATATTAAAAAAGAATACCTTTGGTTGATAATTTGTTTTTTCGACTCTTTTGATTTTTTTATTCATATTATCGTTTCACATTTATGCATATTCTTATTAATAGTTTTTATATACACTTTTTTTCTTATTTTTTATATAAAAAATAATAATATTCTGATTCTGTTTTTTTTATTTTTTTGTGTATTAATCTCTTTATTTTTTGTAATGTTTTACTCTTTTCCTGTTTCATTTGTAGGTTCTTATTATTTTTTAAATTATTTAATTCTTGTATTTTCAACATATTAAAAGATTTTAATGTAGGGAAATAAAATAGCATAAAGAATTTTGGGATTCTTCAAATTGTGTTTAGTATTTCAAATACATCACATACTTTTACATAATATGTAACACTTGAAATAATTTAAAATATTAATATCTATTAGGAAAACAAACAATGTATTTATAGAAGCATCAAAACTAAAATACAAGCTTATATAATTCCATATTGTTCTGCATATCTAAAACACACGTGAAGAAGAATTCATTGAAAATTTTCATAACCAATATTGTTTATCTTATGTATATATATGGTATTGTATTAAAAATCCCTCGTATTATGTGCATTAAAATAAATATTTTGTATTAAATGCAGGTTTCATACCTCCTTCAATGGGTAGCTTATAATTATGTGTACCTATGTTTGCTAGAACCACAAAATGTTTTGTAATATTTACCAGCATGTCTGTATTTCCTATTCATTATAATAACTGAAGACCTAAGGTACTTCTCATTTACTGAACATTTTGCTGTAATAATAGCTCCATTAATATACTAACCCTTAATTATTGTTGTTAAAAACTTGAATCGCATAATTAAATGAAAGTTATCAACCAGTATGTAAAATATATAATTTTACTGTCCCTTTTGATTTGCTTGTGGCATGTAGGTAGAGCATGATTTTTCATTAAGAATGTAACTAAGTTTTAAATCATATTTGACAATTAAAGAAAAAAATATGACTATTGATCAGGAAATTTAATCACCAATAATTAAAAATAATCGCGATACAAAATTAAAAATATTTGGTGACAACATAACTAAAGTCATCTATAAAACTTGAACAAGAATATCGTAATTCATTTATAATCCTTAAATACAAAAATCTATCCTCGTATCAAATACATACATTAATCTTTTCTTTTAACTTCATTGACAGCTCGACAAACGGTCCCAATGTAAATGGTTTGTTATTACTCAGGTTCGCATGAGACTATGGAATACTTCCGACGAACGAGTGTGTGAGGTGCAGCCATTAGACGAGGCAGAGCCGCGCACACCACAGAGGTACACCCACGCTGGAAGACGCTACTCTGACTTCGTTGGCTGCCCACCCCTGCCCACCATCCCTTCCGGAAGGCGCAGGGCATCCGAGCTGCCGCCTAGACCTCCCATACCTCCTAGAGCATCCACCAGTCAAACGCCGATCAAACCAGTCGAAGGAATAGTATGTTCCAACACAGATCTTATCTCAATTCTCTCAACCCTCACCTCATCCGCGACCGAGATAAATAGGTGGGACGAAAAAGCAAGCGTGAAACTCGAGTCGAATATAAAACTATCGAACCTCGAGAGCAGACGAAACAAACTCAAAAACAGTAGGTCAAACAGCTTCGACACATCAGTTCTTAATAATGTGAACTATGCAAAGTCTGGGGGAGACAAGATGGCGGTCAGTCCTTCTAGTTGGTTCATCAAGAGACACCAGACTCTGGCGAAGAAGAAATACGATGAAGTTATAATCCTCGACTCTACCGCTGGTCGCATCTTCAACGATTCAATCTACAACTCGAGTGTGAAGAAGAGTAAAGCAGTGCCGAAGGTGATTTTATCTCCGTTGTTATTTTTTGTGATTTTTGTCACAAATTTTGTGAAAATCTTCAAATTTTAATCAATCCTTCAATGCCGAATATTGAAATCTACAATTTGATGGATCGATTATTTTACTTCGCGGCTCAACAAGCAAAATGTTGACGCTGTTGCATGATCTAACCTTGCACTCTTTTGTTTCAAACTCAAACTCTTTGTAATCAAAACTAATCACTATACATTACAATAATAGGTTCTTAGGTAGGTACCTTACACTAATAATAATAATTTATTTTTTTTGAAAATAATATTTAATATTTTTTTTTGAAATGTGAACTTCAGTCAAACTTCAAGTTCAAAATCATCATTTAAACCTAATTTTAAATCATTAAAAAGTATTCGGAATTCGTGAAAACCTTATAACACTACTTCACACTGCCCTTGTCCTTCTTTCATTAGTAATTCCTGTAAGGATAATTTTTGTGGTATATGTCGTATCATTGAGTGTGTCCAATCTTATAACTTCTCAATATATTGTGGAACTTCTATCTTGCACTCCCCCAGAGCTAATTGGATATTCATTTAACTAAATAAAATGAAATACAATATTCTAATATAATATTATTGACAAACCAAATCAATTTCAACAAACCGTTAAATAAATTCGATTCTAGAATGGGTTCACATATTTAATTGTACCCAAAAATATACTCCTAAGAAATAGTATAAAGCCTTAAAACTACATTTTACTAAAAGTATTTAAACCGAGTCAAAAATAAGCCATGTTTTTTGTAAGTTTTAGGATGTACATAATTCAATTCTGATTAGAGGTGGGAGATCAAATCACATTTTCATTTTCCCATCAAACTCGTATTTATGAATCGATATCCAAAGCATTTCCTAAGCTGAGTAAAGTTGTTGATACCATAAATTTACATGTTCAACCCCCATCTTCATGAGTAGAAAGAAGATGAAACACAGTTTTAAGATAACATTTTGCCAAAATCCTTTCAATGTAATAACTGATGAAAACAATCATATTGTATGTATTTAGTTAACTTACGTCAAGTTCAAATCAACTTAATTTACATCACGCTATTTTTATTACATAATTAAACAAGATGGTTCAAAATCCCGCGTAAGAGAAGATCATTCTCGAAGCTAGAAAATAAAAAATAATATATTATTATTATTGATTTTTCGCAGTGAACTAATAAGCACAGTCATTGCTAATTAACAGTATACATAACGTGACCTATATTAAGTTGATTTGGACCAATCATTTCCTGTATAGCATGACAAAGCCTCTAATCCGTAAAAATGTATACAAATGATTCCTTAAAAACTATGTGTACCTACAGTTAATGTAAATCCTATAATATTATTAATTTCATATGTATGTCATTTGTTGATCCAGCAAAATAGGAAATAATCTTTTTAGATAATATATAATCAGAGAGTTAGCAACTTTTTCAATGAATCATTTTTGACTGGTTGGTTGGTTTGATTCTACATAATATTTATTTTACGTATTTATAAAGTCCCTAACATTTCAACCCATAATAGACAACTAAGGGTTGAGATGGGCTGGCCATGTACAAAGAATGCCAAGCACGTGACTACCCAAAAAATATATTTAAACACCGAGGAGGTAGGAAAAGACTGGGAAACCAAGATTGTTGGGAGAACGATATAATGAGAGATGCGGCTCAGCTCCTGCAAGTCTCAAACTTGAGAGCGGTAACTGGGGAAAGAAAGTTAGAGGCAGAAGTTGAATTAAGCTTTAGCCCCATCGAAGAAAAAGGTTTATTTTACAATGTCTATAGCTATATCTATATTCTTGATTTTTTATCCGGAATCTGTAGATATTTTTCTTCAGCCCCCCCTATACAATGTGTCATTTAGCTCAAGAAAAGATAAAGACAGTTGTCACGTGACTGGCAACTGTCACTTCCATACATTGAGTTACCTTTTCTTGAGCTAAATGACACGTTGTCTAGGGGGGTTGTATCTCTTAGTTTACAAATATGCGTCCTACAAGGATATTATGTAAACTATCTAGGTAATCTCGAAGGATAAAATAGCTAAAGACACCGTAAAAATAACCGATTTCATTCACTTATAGAACAAGCATTTATGCTTACTTTAGGGAATGTGTGTGGATTTATTTGTATGTACTTGTTTCAAGGACATATTCATTATTTGAAAAAAAATCCTTTATATTCAAAGAAATTGTTACGTGTCTTCTAATATATATTTTAGATAACTATTTTTAATGACGAATCATTTCCAATTAATTGATAGCCATTTTTTATTTTCTTATCAAAGGTCGTTTGGGACAAGCCCAGTGGATCCATGGTGGATGCCCAAGTGTTGGGCAGCGCCATCGAGGTATTCCTGCGTCAGACCGGTGGAACGGAAGCCCCCCCAACCACTCTGCAGCCCAACCCAGCCTTGACGGCGTCCCAGGGCGCCATCCCCAAGATCAAAGACAGCCAAGCGAGAGCGCAGACAGGGTGGTACTCTGGAAAATCCGACGATGACGACTCTGCAGAAACATGCGACACGTCTTTGTGTTCTACGCTCAAAGATCTATTCGTCAAATAAAATGATTTTTTATTTTACCCAAGTCGATTGTATTTTACCGAGTGTGCCAAAATCTGGTCCATTTCTAAAGTAAGGTTTGAAATATCACTCATATTTTGTTTGGCTGTTATCAATAGAAGGATATTATGTTTGCATACAAGAAGTAACAAATAAAGACGGAGTATGGGGTGTAAAAGAATATCATGACTGAAGGATCTCAGGCAGTGGTTTGGCATAATTGAATCAGTATCCCTCATAATACTAACCGAGGATCTGGAGCAGCGGTTGGGGAACCGGGGTAAATTACCCCAAATGGCGTAAAAATGCTTTTTTTGGGGTAATAAGGAAATTTTTCTAGTTTGCTATTTCATAAACGTGTTAGTATTTTTACAAAATTAATCAATTCAGGTGCTACTTACATCAAAAAGTCCCAATTTTGAGGTTATTGCATCAAACACGAAGCAATATCATTTCTCCAAAAACTGAAAGGGAAACCTGAAAATCTGAATTTTTGTTTGATCTAATTTGAGAATTTTATTTTGTTTTATTTATATGTTACTTTTTTTATTTTTCATGTAAATTAATTCAATAAATAATGTTTATTTAAATATACATTGATTGTCTTCTTTTCAAAATGGTGGAAAGGGGTAATATCGACTTACGCAAAAATATTTTGGGGTAATGGTTAAAACAAGTTCCCCGACCGCTGATCTAGAAGAATTCGGAAGGATAGCCGCCAACCGCCAAAAAGAGCACGCGAAAAATAAGTTCTCTACCATCATATTTCATTCTGCTTATTGGAAATGATTATACATAGATACAGCTCCTTATTGAATACTGAAAGAGCATTAGAAAAATATGGGGAACAATAAATAGATCGTAAAACTAGCCGTTTTAATGGAATTGAATTTTTTATCGTAAGGGAAAAAACACCAAAGTATGTTTGGATATTCCTGAATTGTATTAAAGTCCCATTATATCTTGAACGTTTGACCATATTTTGGCACAGTCGGTATTGTATTTATCGCAATATAAATTATTTTCTCTTTTATAAAAGTATACCTTATAAACATTCCTTGTAAATAGAAAATGAAATTATATTATTATGTGTATAATGTGTACCTACCCATCATATTTAAGTGACGATGTTAGAATTTGTGAAAGATTTAATTAAATGAGCTCATCCGATGTATTTTTTTACCTTTATTATTTTAGTAAAATGTTTTTAATGCTTATCTTCAAAGTAATTAATGATACATTTCTGAAATTATAAATGACGGCATTTTGAATAGTATTAACAAGTTTGAATATTTTTTTGGGTATTCTTCATAACTAATGTTTAAAAAATACGTTATTTTTTGTAATAAAATTTCATTGAATTTTAATATTTACTACAGCCAATCTTGATGTCACTATCTATGGATCTAGATCTCACAAAGTTAATAATTAATACGAGTATTAACACATTTTTCAATGCCCCAAGGATTGATGAGTATATGGACCACATTGCAGTGGCTAATTTTTACTGCCCCAATGATTGATAAGTATATGAACCGCATTTCGGTGGCAAATTTTCCCAAATAATGGATTACTCGTGAGTGTCCTTATTTAGAAAAATGGCTTATCACACTATCTGACATTTTTAGTGAACTTATATACATGTCAGTAGATTATTCGTATTCGTCTTATTCTCAATAGTCTCGAACTATTTGGAAAACTAATGAAAAGCCAAAAAAACACAAATTGAATGTAACATAATGTATATCATTAAAATTATTTGGTGGACTGGAACTAATTTAATATATTCTTACTTAATATATTTTATTCTTCTACAAAAAAATATTTCGCTCAATTTGGGGAATGTATGGAAACATAATACGCATACCTACATAATATTTTGTTTTTCTAAGGATGAATTTATACTTCTTAAATTATATATAAAATATATTGGGATGCGTTGTAAAAATAGTTAGTTTTATGTTCGGTACTTTTTTCAGAAACTTTGAGGTAGGTATTTATACAAATTTAACGGTTCTATACATGTTGAAATTTCATAATAATGCGATAGGAAATATGAAATGGGTACGATGAATCACGAAATGAAATAATATGATGAAAATATGAAATACGAAATATATAACACGATTTTAGTACGTTATTATCTTGTCTTGATCTTAAAAAAAATTACAATTAAAACTCGAACAAAATCTAAAATTGATATTTTTAGATAATAAAAAAAATCGTCAAGATTTATTTTAATCTGTAAGTTTAGTATGAATTCGTCATTCATTTTTGTATAAATTAGTAAGTTAATTTTAATCGTTTTTTTTTAATCTGAATCTAATCATAATCAACTTCATGAGTAATAGCCCTAATGAAAACTAATAAATTTATTTAAAAAAAATATAAGCTCATGTTTTATTATTTATTCGGGGTCACCACTTTATGGTGGTGAAATATAAATGCGTGTTCTGATTACATATTTATTAGACGGAGGCGCGAGGAAAACTGTTTGGGCTAGTCATTGGTGGGGATATACCTATATAGCAGAATCAGAAGGGCTGCCTCCTCGATCCTCGGTACAATAGAGAATTTAATAAAACCCCTTGTTATTCAAATAATGAATTTACGTAAAATCAAAGTAAACTTACATAATATACACATTCCTTAATCCAAGCTAATCTTTTTAGCTGCCGATGAATGAAGGTCGATTCTGTGTTCAAACTCAGTATCACTGAATTGCTTTTGAAAATACATCCATATTATGGTCTTGTTGATATTGACAATAACACTTATACGAGGCATGCCTTTTAAGTTTTGTCGTTTGAAGAAAATAACACTACTATAATCTTATATTATCTTTTATTGTTTTTCAAAGTATTCACCACGTAGTTTAATACACTTTTCCATTCGCTCGAACCAGTTATTAAAACATTTATTCCACTCCAAAGTAGGGGTGTTCAATATGGATGTCTTGAAAGCGTCAACTGCTTCTTCACTGGACTGGAACCTTTGACCGCGAAGATTTTTCTTAATTTTAGGAATTGTAAAGAAATCGTTAGGGCTTAGGTCAGGACTGTATGGAGGATAGTCAAGAATTTCTACGTTTTCCTGCTTCAAATACTGAATAGTTTTACTAGCGCTTTTGTGAGCTTGCGTTATCATGGTGTAGGATGATGCGTCGCTTTGGGTTAGATTTCTGAAGTTCGACGATGACTTGTGGTAAACAAACTGTCATATACCACTCAGCATTAATTGCTCTATGATCTTCAAGTGCAATTGTCGCAACATGACCGGTTTTCGCAACGAACGTGGCCACCATCTTCTTTGAAGTGCTTCGAGAGCGAACAACTTTAGTCGGCTTTGGCTCATCTTGGAAGACCGAGACTGTAGATTGTTGTTTTAAATCAGGATCGTACGCATAGATCCAAGATTCGTCACAACTTATGATGTCGTAGACGTGATTTGACTCTCCTCGGTTGAACCTTTGAAGAGTTTTCTTACACCATCTGACGCGGGCCTCCTTATTATCGTCGGAAAGCAAATGCGGGATCCAACGGCAAACTAGCTTTCTCACACCAAGTGTCATATGCAATATCTTCTAAATGGTTGTCCCTGAGATGCCTAATAACGCCTCTATCTCTTGATATGTCACATGACGATCTTCGAGAATTAGTTGTCTCACAGCAATGATGTTTTCTTCAGTCAAGGCGGATTTTGGATGTCCTTCGCGAGATTTGTCACTAAGACTGTTATGTCCTCGCTGAAATTCTAAGCACCAGCGTTCGACAGTCCGCAGAGATGGAGCTTCATTCATCCTCTTTTAAAGTTGTAGAAAATTATTGCACGGACATTTTCCTTAGTAAGATTCATTTTCGTACATGACCTGACAGATTCAAAACGACGCAATGACTAAACAATAGCATGAATCCTAATACTTTAAATTGTTTTGAGATTCTAAATTCAAACAAATTTGAATATCAATCAGTTCCAAATTCAAAGCTGCCAGTAAATATGTAAACGACAGAACTTAATAGGCATGCCTAGTAAGAGACCACAAACATAATTGCAGATTAAAGTTCATAGATAGTGCTCCAATAAGGCTGTGTCTATGTTGTTTAAATTAATTTTTCTTATCAAATATCATATTTTTATCTTTGTGGTACATTTTTTGATATTATTATGGAACATTATTTGATTTTTTGTTGATTTTATTTTAATAACAACTTCATTTGTGTAATAAATATAAAATATTCTTAGATAAATACGTGTTGTACAACTTTGTATATACTTCGTTTACATTGTAATATCTATATGGATGAATGCCTGTAAAAACAATTCGCGTAAAGCGGTTAGGAATTCTAAAAAGTAGGTATACTTTACTACTTTCTGTATGACGACTCGACGAGTCATCTTTCACTATCCGTCGTGTGATGTTAAAAATAAATCTATTGTTGAATAGTTAACTTATTTATATTTTGAAACATCACAAAGGTATTGTATCTATGTACCTACACGTGTTGATAAATCTTAATATTCAAACTGAATCAGATGAGCCATTTCAATTAAACAAGTTTTAATACAACGTCATTTTCAGTGTACCTACACCTGATGTATGTATGATACCTATATTCCTGGGTGGTTGTATATTGTGATTAATAATACCTATTGAGACTGGAATGATCCTTGATTAACTATCCTCTATATTTTAATTATCTACTCGTAGTCTTCATCTTTCAAAGAAGCTCAATTAATAATATTATTACGCCACAGCATCAACTTTATTATACAGCAGTATTATCTATAAGCAGTAAGGTGAAATTATCAAACTCAGATTGTAATGAATTTTCTACTGTGAATCATCCCATTGTGTAATCGAAATATATTCACTAATTTAAAATGAAACAAATTTAAAATAAATTAATGCACACCCGAACAACTGTCACTTGATACGCCCCATTTTAGGATATACCGTAAGTATATTTCTAAAATTTAATTTATCGTTCATGATGTTGACCGATCGAAGTAATCGATATACTTATGCTTAATCGAATTATTTTTGACTGAATAATATGAATAATCTAATTAATTACACATCTTCAAAAGAAGTGAGAGTAGCTTCTTAATTGCTATTATAATGAACGTGCTTAATCTACATATATATTATTTGTTCAGGAATAAACGAACTGTATAGATTTTATTCGCACTTGGTTCTTGGTAATGAATTTTTACTTTATTTTATCTCGGATGTTTTTATCGCGTTAATCTTGGTTTGTTATTATTTTTTAGTTGCTTATGCCAAGGGTAAACAGATCAGTGTAGACAAAACTTATGTCATTCAGTCTAATCATGGGTCTCATGTTTTTAAAGTAATATGTTACAATAGCTGATACTTAGCTATCTTTTGATATCATGACTAAGTTGAATATCTCATCACTGGAAACATTAAAATGAGAATGCAACATAGGTATAGAATTTCATTGACAATTTATAGATATCTCAGTATTCTGTTAAGTAGTAGTTTTTAGTGGAAATTCTGGATTTATAAAATGCCAAATTGTGCTTCGGGTATACAATATGTATATTGTATTGCAGTGAATAAAATATATCAGATACTGCGTACATAACGTTTTATTACATATTTCAATACTCATGTACGTTTTCGTAGTAGTATATTTTAATAATTAATACTTACCTACCCACCATATTCGAGTTACCTTCGTGAGTAAATTAATATTTCATTATTTCAGATGGAAAACCTATGGAAGTAGAAATAAAAATATTATTGAAAAACTTTGGTTTTCATTATTTTGTGTTTTGTATACAAAACGAAATGAACTCATCCCGATTTAAATCTCTTCCTATTTTTTAACTTATTAAACGATTCCAACGTACGTCTCATTATGTAGGTAATATTTCTAATTCTTGCAAGCTCGACAACCCTGAGTGGGCCTTCACTAAATCCAGAAGTCTGTATATAGGTAGCCTCAAGATGGCTCAAATAAAGTTGACGCCAAATATCTTTTCAAATATCCAAAGAACTTTTAGCCGAGAAGGGGGGCGATTTGCACGTAAACCAAGGAAGTAAAGAGACAACAAAATTGTGCTCTACGCAACCGGAAGCTCTTTCAAGATGTTTGAAGTTTCCTAACCTCAAATGGCAAAGTTGTTGATAAAATTATTCCTGTAACCAATTTCCATTCAATTTAAAAAGCAACTTGCTCACGCGAGTCGCTATTGTCATTAGAGACTAACTAAACCTAGCCAAAAAATTAACCGGAATGAGACCATTGGGTTGTACAGATATTCAATATTATTTTATGTTAATTTATCACTTATTTTATGTTAATTTATTTTCATTATAAACATGGGGCTGAGATTTTTTTTTTCATTTACTTGTTTATGCATATCGCAATAAAAATTTGCGAATAAAATATCTAAGCGGGTACTCGAATACCCGAATTTAATTAATTTTTCCTAATCAAAAATTACTACTTGACTAAAACTTCACGCTGCTCATTAATATAGTCTTCTTCCTCTTCGTTAATAGACCTGTTGGTCTATTATTCAAAAACTATGCCTCCTGAGATGACGAAGTCCAATTGTTCTTCTATCTTTTGTGTGGTCTTCCGGGTAGACGGCGACCAGAGGGGATTTCATTTGCTGCTATATACGCAAGTCTATCACTGTCCATTCTGGCTACGTGGTCCCTCCAAAATCTTCGTCTGGATCTACTCCACCGAACGATGTCCTCTATTCCACATCATGTTTTTTTTCTTATATCAATATTTCAAAGACGATCTCGGAGAGATCCAGTGATTGACCTTAGAACCTTCATTTCTGTTGTCCTTGAGCAGGGCCGGATTAACATGTTTTTGCGCCCAGAGCAATATATTTCAAACCGCCCCCCCCCCTCCCAAATGTTTGGAATTTCAATATTATATTATGCAGTATAATTCAATATTATACAGTAAAAATCAATATATTAATATAAACCAAAGAACAAAAATAAACTATAATTCTACCTATTCCTATTCATGTATGTACCGTATCCTGAGAAGTAGGCATTATAAACTAAAACCTTAGGTCTTACAATTTTTAAAGTATTGGATCATCACATAAACCGTTTTAAAAGTCCTTTTAACTATCTCAGGTATTATGTAAATAAACTAATGTTAACACTAAAAATATCATAAAAACTATTTTTAATTAAAAAAAACTCAATATAACTATCAAATTCCAGTAAAAATTTAAAATCACACCAAACTTAAAATAAAAAAAACAAATCGCGATTCTAATTAACACAAAACACTAAATAAGTTCTTGGTATAATAAATACCTACATAAATTAATATTAATAAAACGAGGTATGCCAATGAATTTTACACAAAACAGCACACGAAATCTCCCATTGATTTCGATACACTTTGCCGACTAGCAAAGAGAATATAACCTTACGGATATATTCCATCTAGTTATAGGTATATATTAAAATCTATGGTCTATACTAGACTCG
Source organism: Molanna angustata (assembly GCA_963576475.1). Taxonomy (NCBI): domain Eukaryota; kingdom Metazoa; phylum Arthropoda; class Insecta; order Trichoptera; family Molannidae; genus Molanna; species Molanna angustata. The sequence continues at coordinate 25,692,268 of OY754973.1, read as the reverse complement.
TAAAAAATATGGACACGTGTTAACATTTGACATCAGACAGAAGAGAGAGATAGAAACAATAATATATGAATAATTGAAAGAGTCAGGTGACGAGTCGGCGACCGAGGTCAAGAAAATAAGTAAGTATGTCGCTAAAGTCGAAAGGGAAAACTTCACTGAAATTATCATAACATTTCTAAAGAACTTCGTTTCCCTTTTTTAGAAAACCTTGCTATTAGTTGCTGACAGGTTCCGCTTATTTAAACGGCTTATGTAGTTTCATTAACAAGCAATAAGAGTTCTTAGTATAATGTATAATTAAAGTTACTGTGGCGTGTAGCATCTGGAATGTTTTCAAACACGCCGCTATCATCTCATATGAAATTCATTATGAAGCGCCCGGGCGATTTCAGACAGGGGGGCGCTGGCTTCATTATGTAGATAATTTAACACTTAAGCAAGTAAATTATTACAATGATTATTTTGTGTGTGTGTGTGTGTGTGTGTGTGTGAATCGACTGTCGAGCAGTTGTTAGTATTTAGTAGGTATATATATGTTTACGAATAACACGGTAATAGACGGACAAGATATTAACACCGCAGAATTTTATCATACACACCATCACGCCGTGTCCCTTTCGGGGAAGGCAGAGAGAACCGAGTGCCATACCTGGGAAATTTTTGGTTTATATAATTAACATTTTAGGATTTTAAGCGCCCTTTTTAGACAAGCGCCCTGATTTCTTGTTCCGGGTTGTTCTATGATTTATCCGGCCCTGTCCTTGAGCCCTTTAGTTCCTCCAGTGTTTGCTCGCGTTTCCACAGCATACGTCATGATCGGTCGCACGCGTGTTTTATGTATTCTGACTTTGCTGTCAATACGCAATAATATAGTAAATATTTTCAATTTTGCAGACAACCTAGTTAAAAAATGACAATAACACTTTCTAATATATTATAATATTATGTTTATGACATCATAAATCTCCCGAATGTGGCAACGTGTTATTGGGTGCGTGTTAGATTGATATCATACATACGCCCGCTTGCACCAAACATATTTATTCGTCTTAAACCGGCTAAACTCCGAATAAACCTCGGTTATTGCGAATAGCGTCTTGCGCCAAACTTTTATTCGAAGATTAAGCCGAATAAACTTAACCCAACGGATGGGTCGGATTAACTTTAACTATTCATGTTAACCAGCTATCTGTCAATTGACATTTCGTTGTTATTATCATTACATAGGTTATATATTTTGAAAATTGACTGCCGATTGCCAAAGAATAATTATTGTATTTGTCATACGTCATTAACTCACTACTTTATTAACGGTATTAAGACATGCCATTCCTACTGACTGCGCGTTGTTTGACAATTTAATTCGCTGTTGTAACGCGTCCCGTGATAGTTCGTCTTCCCACGCTGTGAATCTCTTCATCGCAGATTTAGCATCCATATTTATAATTCAATTTTAAAATGAAAATATAATACTTTACGTAAAATTAAAGGTTTGTTGACAGTGGTTGACAAAGAGAATATAACCTACGGATAGTGGTTGACAGACGATGAGGATGAAAAACAATAATATAACATGACAGTTAACCACAGAAACATAGCAGAAACGGCGTACGTATCGTGTATTGCTATATAAAAAAAAACAATTGCGACGAAAAATGTCCAAATGAGTAGTCATCTACCTGGCATTCCCCGAATAGCTAACCGACGGTTAAATTCTGTTGGTGCAAGAAGGGCCGGTCTTATAAACGTCCGTTAGTTAGATTTCAGACCAAACAAACCGAAATTTGATACAAATGCTCTATATTTCGTCTTATAACAATCCGTTAGTTAAATTTTAGTAAAAGTTTACCGATAGCCTTTACCGACGGTCGGACCACCGATTAAGCGTTCGTTAACGATAAGTTATGGAAGGATTGAGTTTTACCACACTTTTTTATTGAGTTTTTTTTATGTTGCGGTACATTTTCAATATTACGAATATTTTGAAATATACTGTTTTATATTTTTTTGGATTTTTATATTGAATTGCTTTTTTTCAGTAAAAAATGTCGTACGACAGTGATTTTGAATAACCAAAACGAATTTGATTACAAGTTTGTGTTTGACCAAATATTTTATTATTTCAACATGACATTGATGACACTGAATTTCCTTTTATTTTATATTATTTTTTTTTTATTTAAAAAAAAAAATAATGTCACTTGAGGCGAGATTTGAACGAACCCGCGTCCACTGAATTTCTAATCCAGCACGCTAGCTAAATAATAAAGGATTATCACCATTTTTATAATTTTTGATATTCTTTGAAGTACGCAAAAAATTAAACACTCTCTGTTTATATATTGCAATGACAGCACCGGTTTATCCATTACAATCCATTATAGTCCATTACAAATCTATTGAAAATCCATTGTAGTCTAATTAGACTGTAACTGTCAAATAAACGGACAGTTAAAATAGTTTTATAATACCGCCGATAGTAATATCTGCATAGGAACATCCATCCGTTAGTAAATCGTATACATACTTACGAATATTTGGTCTTTCGTTTATAAGACCGGCCCGAAGTTATTTTAAACCCACGGTTACCAAGTTCGAGGATTAAGACGAATAGTGTACTACTTTGGTGCAAGCGGGCCATAGTTGCCCGAGAAGAAAAATCATATATAGTATATTTTTTGAATTACTGTATATACGGATATTGTATATACGGATAATTTTACTATGAATAAAATTGATGATGTTATAGATAATTGAGCTTCTTTTTCATTCCATTGTTGTTATATATTAACTATCATATCACTGTTATTACATATTAATAAAAATGTATTTATATATTTACCTACATATTATGTATTATATTCTACATACCTATTTATTCTGGGTACTGTGTATATTAATTTTGTAGTATTATCCTTTTGTTAAAATGGATTTCGTTGCATACATTTTAAGGCCAAGATAATTTTAAGTGCTCCCGCAAACTACAGACTTTCTATCGGCCGATAGTTTAGTTGGGCTCTTTAATCTGTATAAAGATGTAGGTATGCATGTGCGCATATTTCAACGATGCGATCTTCATACTATTAAGGCTGGGTTGTTTCAACAAAAATATCAGTAATAATGTAGTTAAAATACTTTGATTTCATAAAATTGTTCAAAATTTCGTCGTTCAATGGTATTATATTTCAATGAAACAAACAAAAGTTTTGAACAATTTTATGAAATCAAAGTATTTCAACTATATAACTTTAATCTTTGTTCGAGAAACACAGCCTTAATTATCGGCCGATAGCTATAGGCCCTTAGAAAGTCTGAAGTGTGAGGGAGCCCTATATTTAAAGTACAATTATTCTAGAAGCAGACAAATGAAGCAACGGATAATTTACCAGGTACATAATTTGAATGACAAAATATCAGTACATCTACTTTTATCTATCTACTTTTTTGTGTCTACTTTTTTTAATACTAGGTAGGTATAATAAAACATTCATTTCTTTAATTCAATTTTTTTCTGTACATCAAACAGTTATCATGTAAGAAAAACGTGGTTTGAGCATATTGAAATAATGCTTTTCTATGGGTTAGATAAAAACTATCTTCTGGATAAAATTTTAAAATTTCAATAGAGACGAAGTTGGAATATTATAGACAAACCAGGAACTCAAGGAACCTACAGGGCTTACGACCTGTCATCGGCTGGTTTACGTGATCACTTTATGCGCTTGCGCAACATTCGCCAATTATGCCTTCTTATTGAGTTCCCTTATCAATGCAATTTTGAAAGTTCTATATATTTTAATAATGATGAATATATCGTTTGTGAATTGGACATTTTTACTATTGCCATCTATGAAGTAATGAAGAAACCTTTTTTGTAACGCCATCTATTAAGAAGTTGGTTTATTTGTAAACAATGAAAGCAACAGTCCTTATACACTATCTTCATATCTATTGAGATGTTAAAAAATGGCAAAATAAATATCATTTGACTCCCGACAGGGAAAAAATGTTTGCGGATTTTACATTTAAAAAATATCCGAACTATTTTTTTTACTATTTTAATGTTGTCATTAAAATAATGAAAATTAAAAATCGCATGAAATAGCTCATTCGTAGTTCAAACAACGAAAGTCTAATAAATAAAATGTGCTTCGAATATCTCCGAAAATATAAACAATATGAAACCAAGAATGCTTGCAAGAATCAAGGTGTTTCTGCCTACCCTGATAGGGAGACGGCGTGATACTATGACGATGAGTGATCGTGTGACTTTAAATACAAAAGTATTGTCTGAAAAACTATTTCATCCCTGTCACATTAAAAAGTGTACGAATTTTTTTGAGATAAAAAAAACTATTGTTTGTTCTTTTTTCATTTCACGGTTCCTTTTTTCTTTATGATGAAATTGTAACTCACTTTCGACGACGCTCCTTAACGCAAATTAATTGAGACATCTTTGCCTTCATCCAATTTAAGTTTTCTTCTCAGTCTGTGATTTTTACGACGTTTTCTTCGTGTCCTTAGTCCTTGCTACTGCTAATAATAAGAAAAAAACTTTTTTGTTCGTAGTTCGTACACAATGTAAGGTGACAATTTACGTACTTACATACCATACAACTTCAAAAATATTTCAAGCGAGATTTGTCTTAATGTTTTGTATAGTTTATGGCGCCCGTGTAGCCTAAGCAAAAATTTTAATATTATTTGTATAATGTATATGAAATAAACACTATTTTTTTGTTTCTAAAAGAGTTGATCAGTTTTTAACAGACAACGGTGTATCTCTTCTCTATAATGTCATATACTTAAGTATAGAAAATCCGACCGACAGTATTTTTCACTACGCCTGTCGTTTGACAACGCTTGTGAATTGGCAATTTGTATAACTTAAACCTAGAAACCATCAATCTATTTAAACTTAAAAAGTGTCTGTCGGAGCGTTTTAACCAACCAAAGTGTCTGTAAATAATAGACGTGATTTATAATTTTCGTACGTAGGTAGTAAATATAAAAAAAAATCACGCTTAATACTATAACTGACGTGTTAAAATAGCAATTTTCAACATTTCGAAGGCCACCGAAAGTCACCAATACTGAAGGTTCATCCTGTCCAATCGTTTGATTCCCGGACAATTGACCGTGGATACATTTCACCGCAAGGACAATTGACCGTAGGGACAGTTGGCCGTGGGGACAATTGACCGTGGGGACAGTCGACCGTAGGTACGGACAGTTGTCCGTGAGGACAGTTTATTGTATTTCACCGAATGGACAATTCACCGTGCGGAAACTATTTTAAGGATCAGAAATAACTTCCCTATCTTTTTTTATGTTTAAGAAATAGCGTGAAAAAAATTTTCGTTTATGACGACGAACCAATTATCTTCTTTTTTTGGATTTCAAAATACTACGAGAAATCCAAGACGGTGGCAGTGATTAAAACGTAATTTTACAAAATAAGTAATATTAAGTTCAAATTTGCGACATTTTGAGATTTAAGAAGACGTCTACTTTCCAAAATGAACGGTTATGTTGGGTTTATCCATGTCTAATTTTCTTCATTTCGAGATTTAAACTAGTCGTCTATTTTTAAACTTCTTGTTCTATTTTGTACTTTTCAAGATGGTTATCGATATATACTAATTAAAATGTGTAGATTTCGAAATAATTGAATTTCTCATATTTGCAAAATAAGTCAAAGTGTCAATTATTTAGAAATCTATACCTTTCAATTAGTATATATCGACATCCATCTTAAAATGATGTTAAAAAAGAACAAGAAGTTTAAAAATAAAGGTCATCTCAAATATCAAAATGTAGCAAATTTGAACTTGATAATAATCGCTTATTCTTAAATTCACGTTTTAGTCACTGCCGACGTCTTGGATTTCTCGTAGTATTTCGAAATAAGAAAAACTTTTTTTGTAAAACTACTCTTTAAAATAAACATGAAGACGCATTTTCATTACTGATACGAAAAGAAAAGAATGAAGTAATTTCTGATACTTCCGCACGGTGAATTGTCCATCCGGCCACCTGTCCATACGGTAAATTTATTGTCCGTGCGGTCAATTGTCCCCACGGTCAACTGTCCGGGCGGTGAATTTTCCTCACGGTCAACTGTCCATACGGTGAATTATCCCCGCGGTGAATAGTCCTCTCGGTCAATAGTCCATTCGGTGAAAAGGATGTACGGTCAATTGTCCGGATAGGTACGCCAATCGTTGTTACCTGCTGTGGTATCCTTTCACATAAAAAATCTGCATTTATACTATAATGTACGTCGGGCAGTCGCTGACTCTTGCTCTATAACTCAACGATTAGGTACATCATGCAAATTTGAAGTATGTAAGTTCATTTTTACATTTGATTATTATAATATATTTTTAAAGGATAAAATTGAATTTCGTGTTTACCTACTATGAAAACAGAATAAACCACAAACCGCGATTAAACAATAAATAAGAAAAACCAATAATATTGTTTTTTTTACAACATTTGATAAAATCCATTATCCATTGATAAAATAATAGTTCAACATTAATTAATAAAGCATAACAAAGTATTTTTCAACAAAATTCAATTAACTAACCAAATTTTTCGGCATATTCGGCATTATCAAGGTCTAAAAAAAACTAGTGTTAGGTATAGTGAAAGTAGTGTTGGACGAGTGTTATTAAATTATTTGGTTTCATTTATTTAAACCTTGATAATGCCGAATTTGCCGAGTCATCTCAGCGAAAACGTTCGGGCACAGTACCTACATCAATTTTTGTGGAAAATACCTACTTGGTTGTATTTTATTCGTTAATTTTGAAATGGATTTCCACTCTGCTAATGCAAAAAACTTAAGAAATATTAATAAATAATTCAACACTTACGTACATAAACCACGGATCCTCTTTCAATCTAACATGTCGGGGTTCGATTTCCAGTGGGGCCATAATATAGTCTAACTCGCATTGTATTTTCAAGAAAAAATAATAAAATAGAACAACTATAAAAGAATCTACGTGATTTAACTTCACAAAATTGCACACTTCAATCCAAATCTTAGCAAATATTTGATGAATTATTTATTTTTATCTTAGTGTAATGTATTTTCCTTGTAAGATATTTTATTTTTCGCTATCAATATTTTTGGTGTTGTACATTAGGTATATTATAAAGTTGTCATTCTTTGTAACCTGGTAGGTTAGAATAAATTGCCTAATTGCAACAAGCCCGCTAGTGTGGAATATATTTGTTTATATCATGTACAAAAAGATATAGAAAATTATTTTTTTACATTTTGTTGAATAAGATGCTCATATTGTGTATCATTCTTCATATACCGTCGACAAACATTCTTTGCCTATTCATTATATTTTTTTCTATGTGAACTTTTTTTCTAATTGAACTTATTTTTTGCCGATTACTTCTTTCTTGCGGAGTCCGTTCAAAATTCAGTTTTAGTCTGCTTATAAAATTGAGAGATAAAAATACTCCGATCAGACACTCTTTAGTTCTTATTTATTTTAAAAAAGTTCATTTTTTATACTAATTATTTATTTTCAAGGTGTGATCTATTTTTAATTAGTAGGTACCTACATACCGATACAAAAAATTTAGACAATAAATTGAATATTTGAAATATTATCTTTGGTGAATAAAATAATATAATTTTTCTGTCATTTTAGTAAACAATCATGTTTTTGGTATTTAACAATTTATTTATACGTTATACATAAATACGTTTTGTACGAATTATTTCCCGCCTTTGTTAAAACTTTTTTCTTTAATTTTATTCATATACAACATACAAGTATGTAAAAATACATTTGAATATTCATAATTGTAGTCATAGAGAAGATTACAATTTGAATAATTATTAATAGTTTAAATATTTTTATACATTTATCAAATACCCATTTGAATTCATGTTGGTGCATTATTTCTATGTTAGAATGAATGGAATAATGTCTGACTGCGATCTACATATATCTTAAAAGAAGTATCATTGTTCATGTATTATTATATCACCTATGAATAAATTATATTTTTTATTATTTATTATATATGTAAAAATACATTATAGTACCTAATTTCCGTTACAATATTATCAGATTATAAAAATTGTTAACTGTAAAATATAAGAATAATACCAATGATTTCTATAAATGTTTAGAGTTCCAGTATATCATGTTAGTTGCCTACCAATATCGAATTGCATAATAAAAAATATTAAATAAAATAATATTTAATAAATTCAATCTCCCTTCAAAACTCCCGGTGTATTTTTGTGTCCCCTTTTATAAATATGTAATAAATTAATATATTATTATTATTATTATTCGTGTAAATTATTTAATTTTATTATAAAATATATTAATATGTGGGAGCCTATACGCTTAAATTGTATAAATAAGGTAAACGATGTGTTTGTATAGAAATTAATAATGATTAAAGAAAAACATTATGTTGCAATGTACAAAAAAAACAAAGTGTGTACTATCTTGTATAAAATGATAATTTTTAATTTCTATATGGACACCCTGGTAATCATTATCAATAAAATAATAATGTCTTATTGGTGTTTACTTTCATCTTGGTTTTAGATTTTAGAAATACTGGAATTTGTAATATTTAAATAATATAGCAACAAATAAAATTTCAATAATATATAACGATCGATGTTGACAAATGAAGTTTTATTTTATACTTTCAACCCTGCGTTTTGTCTTGTTATAGAAGTAACTTATAAAATTCGTATGTATATATTCTTCTATTTTTTTATTAATATATAGAACCAAAAGTTAATAATAATTTTAACAAAGGTAAGTACTTACATATATTAAATTACAAATCAATTATAAACCTTTTTAATGGTATTTTTAGTAGGTCCAATTACTAAGGTAAAATATTGAAAAATTGCTGGAGGAAGAAAAAAAATGTTACAAAGAAAAAAAATAAGTATAAAGCTGAAAGATAAGGGTCGGCCAGTAAAAAAATTGGCACGACCATAATAATATATACGAACAATATTCTGAAAAAAGGAAACGCTAGAACATTATTCAACAAAAGACTAGTACCTATGCATGAAACGATGTATGAAAGTGAATGAGGCATAAAATGTATGCAGAGACAGAAGTATAAGGCACTCGGTTCTCTCTGCTTACTTCAATAACAGGGACAGGGACAGAACTCAACTTACTTACGTTTATTATATAATTATTATTACGTAAATCTTAAGCAAGTTCATAAGAAAAGGCAAATGAATATTGTACCTTTATAATATAATTTTGTAGTAACACATCACAATATTTTTTCTCAAATTACTCCCGTAATACGGACCCATAGCTATTATTTGACATGACATGCTTCAAAAATCCCAGATTCAAACCTCGAATAGTGCAGATTTCCCGCCCAATATTACACAATACGTGCCGCCTTGTAGTGTTGATTTTGATCACGCGATGTCGCTACTGTACCAAAACGCGAACAGAAGCACGCGGAATCCTGTGGAAAATTCCATTGGTATCATTGTATGCGTATCTACATAATAATATTATATTATTATATACATGGCGCTATAAAGATATATTATGGTATTCCAGCGTTGGTATTCTAATATAATATCATACACCTATTGATTACTACATACATTGGCACTAATTTATTATTATATAGTATGAGATAATTGAATAGGCGATATGACTCCCTCCCATCAATACACTTAGTTTTTTTTCGCGTATTTCTGATTATTTCGTCAATTGGTGATTTAATAAATAACAATATCTACCTATTTTAATTCGATGACGTATTTTTACCTTCTTTCACAATGCATACGTCGCGTTTTGATTAATAGTTATTTCTTTATTTTAATAAGTAGGAACTTACATTAAAATAAGTAGAACTCGAAATAAACTAGTAGGTAAGTAGGTACCTACTACCTACATGTATTAATTTGAAATTAAAATCCATTTGATGATGTCACGTACATGTTATATTTTGCCAGATTGGTTTACTTTTATTGGAATAGGTCATGATTTGGTACATCACCTCACATCACATGTACCATTGAAAATATTCATATACTTACATATTAAGGCCACACAGGTACTGAGAATTTTTAGCGTCCGCGGTAGGGCCGGGTGGCTTCGTCCCGCCATACATTTAGTTCGACGTGACTAGCGCGAAGCATGAACGACAATAATATGAATTATGTCTTTAAAAAAACTCAAGACACTAACTTAAAAATATAAAACAGTCGAGAGTTTATAATCATACTTAACAATATATTTGCTAACTTATTGTTTTCATATCTAACAAATTAAACGGATAACAAGGGAATACCACAAATTTCAGGGGTTTTATTTTATTTTATTGATTTTATAGAACCAACAGTTTACAATATGAATTTACAATAGGTATAATTATATTGACAGTTCTTACGGAAACATTTTTTATCGAGAGAATTTTTCAATATTGTGATTCTGGAAATATCAAACGTAGACAATGCTACAATTTTTCCCTGTCTAGTTTTAAGACAATAATTTCATTATTGGCTGAGTAAATGAGGAAACGCCAATGCAACTAATCACATTTGAGTGTCTTCGCGACCTTTACAAATTCATAAAACAGTAAGGTATGTTATTGATTCATGACTATAAATTTGACAAATTAATGTACATTCATGACAGATTAATGTACGTTAACAGAAATCAACCTTCTACTTATCATTTTGTTTTATTGAATAGGTATGCCTATTGGTACCTATTTATTTGCATATTATAAAAAAATAAGATATGTACATATTCCTACATCTAAGATTTTACACTTGTCTAATTTTAATTTTAAATACAGACTAGTTGCATGTAACACATGAGATCCAACTGTCGATAGCGATAGTATGTAATGTATGTATAGTTGAAGAATAAGAATCAAACTATAAACCCATAAAACCAAATTATTGAAAATTTTAACACATGTTGATATGAATGTCAAGATAGGATAGTATGGAGGTCAGTCCTTTGATCCTACCCGGAATATAAAAACAGCATGATGGTTCTGTATGTATGTTTGGAGATTAAGTATCAAACTATTAAGTCTTCTTACATATTGTGTATAGGCGACTGCCATACAAATTGTATGAAGCAATGTCGTCACTGAATTCAATTTTTATAAAAATTGTTAAAAAAAATTGGTACAAATACAATGTTAATATTTTTTATAGAAAATTAAATTATCTAGTTGGGGTGTTTCGGCTTTTTTCGATATTTAAAAAAAAATGGAAATATAGGCAGTTAAACTCATAAATTTATCATTAAAAAAATATTCTTGATAAAAAATGTATGAGAAACCCTGGAATTTTTTGAAAAAACAATTTGAGGTTTTGTATTTGTCTATGTTTCTACCAATTTTCAGCATTCTAGCTTTTATGGTTTCTGAGATATATGGAAAAATAAATCAAAAATTCAAAAGTTGATAACCCCTGACTGAAACAAAAATTCACAATTCTGAGTTAAAAGTTTTGTAGGCCTATAACTGTTTATATATTCAGAAATGTTGGGCTCTGTAAATTAAGCGGATCAAAAGTTATAAGGGGGGGGGGGAGACACACACAAAATGTTATACTCCAGATTCTGAGTAAATCCATGTATGGAAACATATATGCTGCGAAGCCTCTAAGTTGGTGTTTTTAGCATGCAAAAAGTCTACTACGCCATAAAAAATGTTCCTTCATACACGCGTCTTGGATTTAAACTGCCTCTTCCTTCAAGAGAATTTCATTCTCTTGAAAGAATCGACAGTTGGATTATAGGTTGAATGAGATTGAGAGAACGTTGTTCCGATGAAATTCAAACTGCTAAAGTATCGATAATAGTTTACCGATATAAATAATACATACCTACTTACCTGGTTCAGTTGGCACTCCAGGTATCCGGAGAACAAAAAATGCATGTAAATCCATCCAGACAAGAGACAAATAAAAGGTTTCATTTTAAACTAAAATAGACGATACAATAGACCGCATTAATCGAATTTCTTCGCCAAAAATAGATTACATAGAACCGTATAAGATATGTTTGATTGAAGCTTTTTTTATGTAATAAAAATCTGTATAATCTCGATTTTATCACCGTCAATATTAATATACTTCCAGAATCGTGCAATTGTTAACCTGCAAACTTGAGAAATTTCGTACGGGGGCGATTTGCAGATTCCGACAAAAAAAACAATTTTTACTCTGCACAGCCCACATACCAAAAGCTAAGCTAAAATAGTTTACCTACTTTAGCTCGCATAGCTGAGATCGTTTTTCATACAAGCGTGCAGACCGCAAACTATGTGAGCTAGTGTGAAAAATGACCTCAGCTATGCGAGCTAAGCTAAAAGTAACATAGCTTAGCTTTTGGTCTGCAACCGGCTACTATATTGTTCTATGGTTATACAGTAATACAGAAAAGATGCACCTACCTAAACACTATCTGTGAATTATGCATATTTTTAATCGCTCAATGTATCGCACCTTTATTTTCATAGTGACATTATACAAAATTGTAAATATTAAATTTTCATTCGCAGCTATGTATCTATTAAATAATACATACCTACTTACCTGGTTCCGCTATCTATTAAATACAGAAACACCAGAGCACTCGTTCAAATATTTACCACCAATTGGCATTATTGCGATTTGTATATTTTCAAATAAAATAAATAAATCCAAAACAATAATCTCTAATGGTGAAAAAAAAATTTTTGTTTGGTGTCACTATGAAAATAAAGGTGCGATATCGTGAGTAATGAAATCACAATACCCCTGAGACTTTCTGCTGAATTGTATGAAAGCGTGGGATAGAATAATGGGAAATAGATTTCTTTCATAAGTAGGTACATACGACCAAAAACGCAAATTATCATACGGCGTGTAACAATCCAAACTATGATACAATTTCTTATATTATATAGATATGAGAATCACTTGGTAAAGTTATTTTTTATATATTTATTCATACAAACACTTATGACATTACAATTATTATTGAATCTGCAATGCCCCACTAGACAAAAAACCTGTGCCGGGGGGAGGATGTACGAAAATATGTACGAATAGTTCGCGACAAACTTGTTTTGTTCGACACGTGGGCGCGCAAATTAGTGTTTTTTTTTTTTGGTTCGCTGGAAGCATACATAATGCGCAAATCGCTCCACCCACGACTAAAAGGCTCAAGAAGTTTGCCGGCAACTGTGTTTAAATTATTCTTAATTTACCTTTAATTAACTTATTTTTTATGTACAACTTTTAAAGTTTATCTCGGTATTTTTAACAGCTATATAAAAATCAGGGGCGAGCCTAGAACTCTCAGACTACGCAAACCCTGAAAGGAATTAAAGTTGATTAGCATAAGTTTTTCCTTTTTCATTTCGGTGGCCATGAAAAATATTTTCAATACCTAGATCTTGCAATAAAACAATTATGATTGCAATAAGAAAATCAATAAATTATTAGGTCTTAAATTTGTAATAAATTATTTCTTCCTTAAAATGACAGTTTTTCTAGCCTGTGATTATATATTTTATATGTATTTCTTACGTGTTATTTTTTAAGGCAAGCCAAGGTTTTCAACTTCTATAAGTTATTTCACTACTGAAAAATATATACCCATTATTTTATTAAATACTTTTATATCAAATTAATTTTCGAGGCTGTAACTGCAAGAAACCCGGTAAAAAAACTATCTTATATTTGATTTTACTCGTATTAGAATTTGTTAAATATAACATCCTAAGATTATTTTATGGATATCACTAATATATTTGTTTTTTACTAAAAAATATTAGATACCAGACACATTTAAACATTCGGTCAGTCAAATCTTACCCGGAAACCTAAAAATATTATATCTCGAATGAAAACACTTTAAATAATTAGGTATAATTATTTAAAATAACGAAACAATGCAACGTTTAAACACAATTTTTTTTGTATTCCTCAAAAGAATTTGGTGTTTGCGTAAAGTACTTGAATCGGTTAGTCAAGAAACGTAACAATTCAGCTTTTTTCGCATTTGACGTTTTCGATGGATTACTATTCTGGAGGTCAAAACCTATGTTTTTAGTTGGGAATGGTAACAAGTCCGACAATTTAACACAGAGAAATGAGACACCATGTATTTCAGTTCAGTTATGAAAAGGAACAAGTCAATGACATGTTACCTTTCTAAACTGACAACCCTCATGTATGATTAGCAGACCTCGACATCTTTAAAATATATAAAGATCAACAAGAATCTCAAGAAGTAAAATTATCATATTATTACAAAATATTTAAGGACCATTTTAACCAGCATTTTGGGAGATCCCAAGTGGTAATTCCACGGCAGTTATGAAATCAAAAGATACGATTGGATAGGTACTATCTTCCTATGGAAATGTGTGGATATTATTTGAAAAGTACACCAAAAGTTTACGTTTTCCATGGTCCAAAGAGAAGATATTTTAAATTTCAAGTACTGGTGGCAAAATTATTTCAAAAGGGAAACCAAACGGTGGAAACATCTCTGTGGAAACCAAATCCAGTCTGGTTCCACGTGCCAACATACAACATTTTTTTTCATTTCCTACTTAATGGAGTTTGAGTACTCCTCAAATCTTTAAGGATGTTATTTGCCCGGCCCATTCATCCAAGCATTTGTTTACCATACATTCGATTTGAGGACGAATTATGTACAAATGCCAGTTTTTGCATGCAAAGCCCATTACGCCATTAAGAAAATTGGAGGTTGCAATACATTAATTATGTTCATAATATATTCTTTTGAATATTGTAGAAAAATGGCCAAGCATTGGCGGCATTAACAAAACAGAAACATTGATTAATAATATTTTGTAAACTTTTACTCACTTTTTGTTTGCACGTTAACGGTTAGTAAAAAAAGGGAACATATCAACTGTTTTTAGACTTGAATAAAATAAAAAGTAAATATAAAAAAACACATTGAAATATATGTACTATATCATAATCCAGTGATACCATATAAATTAATCTGTCATTTTATTAAATAAATCTAAATAAATAGTTTTTTGTATCTCCTGAAAATTTTTGTCTACTTGACTTGTTCCCCTTCTTAAATAACTGATTCACTTATTATTTTTAGTAAAAAATAATTTTGACAACATAAATAAAACTGGCCAAAAAATAACTACGTATATTTAATTTTTCAGAAAAAAGTTTGATTTGTTTTTTTTATCAACTTTAACATCACTGCAGACTTTGTACGAGGAAATACCTATAGGTACATATACTAGATTGAAATGTCATTTAGTAATGAGCTATTGAACGACTAGCTAGGCTAATAATATAAACACAATGGATACATAATGTGAATTGGTTGACAAATTGAATACAGTCATGTAATCTAGTCTGAAAAATCCAAAAAATGTTCTAGAGCGGGGCGTGAGCTTCCTACGGCAGAAATAAATAACCGGCTCATCTGGTTTTCGCGCACATCACAACCAAACAAGGCAATAAGTAATATACATACTATAACAAATAAAGACAAGTCACTTCGTTTTCTTCTTTTTATTTGTTAAGGAAGATACAATAATATTTTTATGAAATTAACGATCTTATCTCTATGTATTCAAAAATCCATACAAATTATAGTGGCTACTTTCGATGAAAAATTGGAATGACACATAACGGTAAACGCCAACGTAAGTTAAGTTAAACATGTAAGTAGTAATAATATGATCATTCGAAGCTTAAAAACAAAGGAAGGTCTTTTGATGGCGCGAAAAGTAGTAGGTATATCATCATATAAAGTATATTTTTGGTAAAATGTCTATTAAAGTTGGCCAGAATTGGCTACCACGATCTTCTTGGAAGTCTTCCCAGGCTGGGATCCATACGACTCGATGATTTTAACAATGTCCATACCTTCCACGACCTCTCCGAACACGACGTGCTTCTTGTCGAGCCAAGTGGTCTTGGTGGTGGTGATAAAGAACTGGGAGCCGTTGGTGTTGGGACCAGCGTTGGCCATGGACATGACGCCAGGGCCGGTGTGCTTCAGCCGGAAGTTCTCGTCCTCGAACTTCTCGCCGTAAATGGACTTTCCTCCGGTACCGTTGTGGTTTGTGAAATCACCACCTTGGCACATGAAGTTGGGGATAACCCTGTGGAAGGTGGAACCTTTGTATCCGAACCCCCTTCTCGCCTGTGCACAGAGCGCGGAAGTTCTCGGCTGTCTTCGGGACAACGTCAGACCGCAACTGAGAACAAAAAATAACTTAATATTATCATTTTCGTTAATTATGATCAGAAACAAAAATGTAAAACCTTTAGAAAAAATTAAAATGAATATTGATAAAAAAATAATGTACGTTAAAATGTATGAAAGATCAGCGTCCCGATGACCATAAAAAGTCAAAGGTAAAACCCGGCGTAAACTTGCACGTGGGTTTAACAATACGAAAACGCCTTATTATCAAATAAAAACGACAACTTATAAGTAAATAAACAAAACAAACATCTCACTACTTAAATTTGATAACAATTATATTAATTTGCATCAAGTCACTAATTAGAACAAGCCGGCCGGCATTAGGCAGATAGCGTGACTCGACAAAGGTTAAGCTTTCGTATAAAAATTATATTTAGATAGCACACTATATATATACCTCCATAACAATCCTTCCGACAGGTTCTCCATCCGCTGTCATGTCGAAAAACACCCGAGGTAATACCATTTTGCTGGCGAATCTCTGAATGTTTTAACACCAAAAGTGTACCGGTTGCCTAGCAACAATGGCGGCCGCGCTCTGAAAAGTGAAAGATCGCGGCCTGCTGAGCGAGCACAGCTAAAGCCATTGCACAGGAAATCGTCTAAATACAAGTACTACCCGACTCAAATAATATCCTAAACCGGATATCCATTATCTATGGTTGCAGTGACATTATTTTTTCTTAAAAATAAAAACATTAATATTACATTATAATTTATTTATTTTTGTATAAAGAATATAAATACAATATTAAAATTTCATTTGTTAATTATTATCATTAAATTTATAAAGTATGAGATTATTTTTAAATAAATCACTACTCTACTGCCTTTTTACAGTGAAATAAAATATTAACACGATGTTATCGGAATTCATAAAAATATGCGTTATTCAGCATTATTTGGGAAAGAATTATGGCAATTAGAAAAGAACTATGAAAGAAATTAATGTATTTCCAAGGAAATTTGATTATGATAAGATTCAAAATCTGAAATATTTGTTTGAAGTACTTTTTATTTTTTTAGTTACAATTACTTATAAAAAAAATGAAAAACTAACTTTTCCGATCACAAGAAAAAAGAAAAAAAATATTGATAAACAAAAAAGTATTTATGTGAGATATATTGAATATTCCGTTCAGCCATAATTCTTCACCAAATAATGCTGAATAATGCTTATTTTCGGGAATTCCGATAACATCCGAACATCGTGTAAATCAATACCTATCTATATTACATGCCTTAACAGCCAAACAAAAGGGCCGCCGTGTGGGCTGACCAAATATTTGTATGAATTTGACAGCTGTCAATGCCGTCATTCAATACTACATAATATATGTTGCAAAAAGATGCTTACGTGTTTATTAAATTTTAAAATACATATATATTAGAAAAGTAAAGAAGTGAAAAAATAATATTTAGAAAAAATGGGAATTTATTCTATATTAATGAAATAACCCTTTACAAATCACCCACAGCAGTGATAACTTATGAAATATCAATCATATATTTGTACTTACTTTTGATTGTATTATTTATTAACTTCAAATAATAATCATTCTTTGTCCCTTATGGAGTATGCAATTAAAATTCATAATTATTATTAGTAATTTAAACATTACTAATAAAATGCAAATATGAACACAATATAATCACACTATGAATAACTACATACTCCCTTCCTTGCACAAAATATGTTCATTTAACAATTTGTTTATCATGTTTATTAATAAGTTTTACTAACCTTAGGCCCCGCTTGCACCAAAGTAGTACACTATTCGTCTTAATCCTCGAATAGTTAACTTGTAACCGTGGGTTTAAAATAACTTCTTGCACCAACAGAATTTAACCGTCGGTTAGCTATTCGGGGGATGCCAGGTAGATGACTACTCATTTGGACATTTTTCGTCGCAATTGTTTTTTTTTTATATAGCAATACACGATACGTACGCCGTAGTGGTGCAAAGTTCGATATTTTTGTAAGATCCTGTCTTTTAAAATCGATTCATGAAATTTATGCGGATCATCAAATTCGCTCTTCGATTCAATATGATTCAAATATAGCTATCCTTATCTATCGTAACATAACATGTACGTAGTATGACAGAGAAAACAAAACCGATTCAAAATATGATATGCAAATGTAGGCGTTAAAATGTTTGCATTTCAATGTACTTAATGGTCAATATTGCTTAAATATGTTATGAACCATATGAATTAGTCGTGAATCGAAGATCGCCTTCAAATTAGTATATTCCAATTATAGACGTTACGTATTTGTTTTTCAAAGTATGTTGCGGTCAAAATTGCTTAACATATTTAAGAACCGCAATGAATTAGATTTTATGAACCATAATGAATTAGTTGTGAATTCGATGATTGCCATGAGTCGGTATGTGTATCGCATTATAACGATATATTTTATATGAGATAGAAGTGTGGAGAGTGATGTCCGGTTCATGAGCGGATCGTTGTGGCAACGTGAACCGTGAGTCACCGATTCAATTTAATGATCCGGTCAAATAATACGGATCACTCATTTTTCTCCGTCTCTAGTACGCCGCTTCTGCGATGTTTCTGTAGTTAACTGTCATGTCATATTATTGTTTTTCATTCTCGTCGTCTGTCAACCACTATCTGTAGGTTATATTCTCTTTGTCAACCACTGTCAACAAACCTTTAATTTTTACGTAAAGTATTATATTTTCATTTAAAATTGTATTATAAAAATGGATGCTAAATCTGCGATGAAGAGATTCACAGCGTGGGAAGACGAACTATCACGGG